>JAQPPZ010017243.1:4200000-4725537 GCA_028583015.1 Wollemia nobilis
TGTTTTAAAGATTATTAGAAATAACCTAGGATAATTCATCAAGGACTAACTATGAAAGAGTGAAAGCATGATATATATACTTGAATATGTGTTTCTATAGATATTTTAAAACTTTTTTCATAATCCATTAAGATTAAATCTAAATCAAGAGAATGGGATCAACAAGTAGATTATGAAAATATCACATTTCATTGCCACAATTGTTATGAGATTGGACACATGGAAAGAGTTTGCAAAGTGAAAACTATGAAGAAAGAGATAAAATTCTAGCGATGAGATAAAATTTAAGATGAAGCAAGGAAATCATACAGTAATAGAAGCTTAGATCGGATCAAGGATATTCCACTCTAAAAGAAGAGACAAATAAAGCCTATCTATTGTATCATTTGGCAACTTCAAAAGGAATTAAAGGTGAAAAATAATATGTGGAGAGAAATCCTAAAACAAATATGACAAAAGAGGTCAAGTTTATTCTAGATAAATCATCTTCATTTTTCTCAAGTAGTATAAAATTCTCTCTAGGTAATAAAAGTGAAAGGGGTGAATATGTTATCCCTTGCACTTTAAGGTTTCAAGAGTAGCAAAATAAAGAAATAAGGATGGAGGAAACCCATAAAAAATTAGGTTTTTTAGGGTAGAATAGTAGGGTAATTGCTATATAAGAGCATTCTTGCACTTTAGGGTGTCTAGGGAAACATAAATAAAATTGTGCTTTTGAGGTTATTCCTTGCACTTCAAATCCTTTAGAATAAGGTAAACCTAAAGATGATAAGTCTTACTATGAGTAGTGTGAGAAGATTGAAGAGATTGATGAAGATGAAATTATTTTTGGGAATGGAAAACAGAGAGTAATACACAAGAAGCAAAAACAAAAACAAAAATAAAGATAGAGGGATTTTGGTATGGGAAAATAAAAGCAAATATAACAAGTGCTAACAAGAAGTGGGGTTGAATCCACAAATAAAAATAAAACATTGTTAGAATTATTGAAGACAATATTCTATTCAAATGAAAAAATAGTTGAGCAATACATCACAAGAGTATAGTGAAGCTCCAAATACTGATTGATTATTCCATGGGATCAACTTTGTATAAATAGCAAAGTTGATCAATGTGAGCCATTGGATTACAACTCAAAAAATTTGAACTAGTCTAAACTAAGAGTTCACCTACCTCATGGAATAGTGGTAACTCAAGTTAGACTATCCTAGTAGAACTTAAGAGTACTAAATATTTATTCTAACACCCACCCTTAAGTGATACTAGGGATGAAAGTGATAGCAGGAGATGAGTCTTGACAACAAGGCCTTATGAGGTACTCATCTATAATATTGGTGTTACCCTAAAATGAGTCCCAAAAAAAAGGCCTTATTAGGTACTCATGTACAAATAACTTACATTTTGGAGATATGGTGAAAAAACCACATGGGAAAAAACCATCTTCCAAAATAAAGAAGAAGAAGAATAAGAAGAAAAAGAAGAAGAGAGATGTGAAAAAAATTTGTGCATCCTCATAATGCAATTGCCTTATCCCAAGTTTCTCACGCAACTGAATGTAACGTGGAGAAACAAAGGAATTGGTGAATATGTCTACAATTTGATTTTCTATGGGAATAAACTCCAAGCTTAGATCCCCTTACTGAATATGCTATCGAATGAAGTGCATGTGAATCTCAATGTGCTTGGTGTGTTGATGCTCAATTGTATTGTGAGCAATATGTATTACACTATGATTGTCACACCATAGAGTAATAGGTTTGTCATGGAAAAAACCAAATTCCCTCATTATTTGATGAAGCCAAAGAGCTTCTTGATTGACTAAAACTTCTACCCTGTATTCTACCTCTGTAGATGATAATGCTACTGCTTGTTGTTTTTTTGCATGACCAAGCAATTGGTGAAGAACCAAAACAAAATACATAGCCATAGGTGGAACATCTATCTTCTACTAAACCTACCCAATAAGAATTTGTGTAACCAATGATATCCATGGATTTGCCCTCATATAAGAGCCCAAAGTGAGTGGTTCCCTACAAGTAGCGAAGGATTCTCTTTGTTGTTTGCAAATGTTTGAAATGAGGTTGATGGGAGAATCTAGATATTCAACCAAAAAAATAGAAAATATCTGGGCGAGTATGAGTGAGATACAATAGAATTCCAACAAGCTATCTAAAAAGAGTAGCATCACATTGAGGGGGCTTGCAGGAAGTAGTTAGAGTGATTCCAGACTGAAAGGGTGTGGAAGAAGTCTTGCAATCAATCATATTAAACCACTAAAGAATATCTAGAGTTATATATATATATATATATATATATATATATATATATATATATATATATATATATATATATATATTGACATAATGAAATCCTTGCATCTATTTATGTTATTTGAAACCCAAGGAAGTAATGAGCTAAATCTAGATCAGCCATCTCGAATTTTTCAGAAAGATATTTTTTGACAGTATGGATTGGAGAAATTGTAATACCAGTGAGTAGTATATCATCAACATGAGAAAATTATTGATACAACCACCATCAATGGATATGTTACCTTTTTATTTGACCAGGATAAAGGATGAGTCACCAAATTATATGCTACAAGTTGAGCTTGAGGAGATTGAAGTGAATGACTCATGTGAGGAAGTCATATGATGAATTGCCCTTGAATATAGAACCCAATGTTTTGATAAAGTTTTTTATAGATTTGACTTGAAAATTTAAGGCTTTTCCTATCTTCTCAATGTCTATTTTGTGATCCTTCATTGTTGCCTCTAGTTGTTGTAGTCTTTTCCAACATTTGTTCATAGAATGACCATCCTTTTTGCAATGTGTACAAGTTATAGCACCTATTTATTTCTTTTTAAATTTTTCTTTAGTGGAGGTGGATGCTACTAATGTTTTTGAGGAAGAGGGAGAGATCTCATATTTTGCAAGTTTTGTTTCCTCTCTAGTTAGCCTATCACAAAATTCCTCTAAAGAGGGCATTTTAAAACTTGTATCAAGTGCATCTTTTGTAGACAAAAAGGTGGTTGCAAAAATTTGAAATACTCCATTTAACTTAGAAAGAATAAGATAGATGCATTATTCTTCTGTTTTATTCTTGCCATTGCCTTTTAATTGTGTGAGGATTTCTTTAAATTTGGTGAGAAATTCAACATTATTTCTGAAGTCTTCAGGAGATAATGCTATTAACTCTGCCTCTAGTTGCATTGACCTTATTTGATCCACTTTTCCAAACAAGTTCTTTAGTTTTTTCCAACTCTCAAATGGAGTTTTACATTATGAAATGTGAAACCATAAGCTTTCATTTACATTTGTGCTTATAATACCCATTTTTTCATACATATTCCCTTTATGAACAAATATTTCATATTCCTTTTCAAATTCAAGTTGCTTCTCTTCTAGCAAGTGTGTGAGCCCTTTTTGAGAAGTGAGATTTAATATTTTGGTTTCCATGTGTGATAGTTATGAGGGGTGAGTGGGTCAATTGTATTCATTTTTCCCAAAAAAAACTGTAGTGAACCAATATTCCCCCTTTTAACTGTAAGAACTTGTAGAGAAGACAATGATGCATCTTCCCTTTAATGAGAAAAGTGTGGTGGAAGAAATCAGCACTAGTAAAAACTCCTTTGAATGAAGGCAGCAGAAGCCATACCGTTATACCAAACTCTTCAATTTACCCGCCCTTACGTGAGGGAAAATATAAGTAAATGAGGAGAGTGATATTTCGAACATAGACGCTTTGAAGCAATAATAACCTACTAGACATTTATACCGAATCTTCTCAATGACCCACCCTTACGTGAGGGAGACTATAGGTATATGAGAAGAATGATACATGGAACATAGGTGATTATAAAATGAGATGCTTTGAGATATTACAAGTATAAAAATATTCTTGTATATTTTTGCTTTGCTTGAGAATATTGATCATGTGTGCTTGCATGTATATATTAGGTGCTCATTGAGAATATTGATCATGTGTGCTTGCATGTATGTTTGAGGTGCTCATTGAGAATATTTATCATGTGTACTTGCTTGTTTATAAAAGTGTTTACAACCATAACATTTAGAATATTTAGTAGCAGAATATTTACCCCCCTTCATAAGTGCCTATAAATATATGCAACAATGATACTTTACCCCCAGAAATAGACAACAAGACTCCCCTTGACCAATGCAAGACAAAGGTGCAAGAAGCAACACCAATAACCCCCCAAAAAAACTTTGTATTATGAAAAGTACAAAGGGACTTGTCACTTTGAGAGTGCCTTTATAGAATAGGCACAAGTCAAAAGTAAAGTGAGAGAAGTCCAATAAGAGGTATGGAGAAAGGTTACAAAAAATGAGATTTTTTGAAAGAAAATATCTCTGAAAAAAACTTCTTTGGCACTGTAATTTAGAAAATAACAACAATTTTCTTCTTCATTTGTAATGATACTTTGCTGGTCCTTTTGAAAAATAATCATTTCTTTTGATTTGAATTGCTTTAGAGAGGCCCCTTATTTTTTTATATTTCTAACATTGAATTTAAATCCCTTTATATGGATATTGTACTTTAAGAAAAGTGATAATATAAAATAAATTAAAGGAACCTTTGCTTTAAGAACTTGGAGGAGCTTGATAAAAAATAAAATATTTGAACATTGTCTCCACTACCTTTAAAAATGACAGAGAAAAACCCTCAATGATTTCAAGAAAAAATAAATCAGAGACTACAAACTAGAATTAGTTGGGGAGTGCAATTAGAAGCGGTGCCCTCCAACGATGATAATATCGAGAAGCTTTGAGCGAACCATCGATTTCACTTGATGAGCACAAACCAGAGATCAGAGAGGCAACAAAAATGATATTCATAGGCCTCTACAAAACATTAAGAGTGAGAAATGAGGTTGGGGTCTATGATGAGCGACCTCGTCCTCCAACGACATCAAGAGGCCAATGATGTCACCCAAGATATGAGCACAAAAGGTGAACCAGAGATGCAACACAAACATGAGATCAAACCAAAAAACAACCAACAAGGAGTAATCCTATGAACCACGAACCTACAAAAATGAGGAATGAGATCGATAACCAATGAGGAAAATTTAGTAAGTGGGAGGATGCTATCCTTTGCACACAACTGATATTTTAATAAATTTCTCTATAATTGCATTGAGCATGGGATATCAAAGAATATCGCTATCGAATCTAGAATATGAGAAAGAGAAGTGGTCCTGGTCAGGCAAAAATTATGCCACCTCAGTTTTCTCAAAGAAATTTGTACGCCAAGATGAGCATAAATCCTCCAATAACATCGCCCAAGAATATTGGGAATGTTGCTCAAACTTATATATACATTGGATAATATTCCCCATGATTAATTGAATGTATATTTAGGCATTCCAATGCTGAGCACTTTGGGAAATGAATATGATTGGAGTGCAAGACTTAGATTAATCATGTGCAACCCAATTCAATTACTTTTGCCAAATAAGGAGAGGCTTTCAAGATTTAATTAACGTCCTCCAATGATGGTGATTCAAGAGAGTGCTGATTCTATTACGTCCTCCAATGACGACCACATGAGAGGATGTTGCAAAATGAAAGGAAAGGCACTCCGACTATGACTATAAATACTTGCATCAGTTACAAGGTTAAAAAAAATAGTGCCTCTTGTTGTTATGGAGATAACTCCTAATGGGGAGATCGTTTTCTTTCAACATCAATGACAACAAGGGCAGTGTGTTGCCGATGAGAACAAGATAAAAAATATAGGAGTTAGAGCCAGTAGTGCAAGATGCATAGGCATTTTTTTTTAGGCTTTCAAATGAAAAATAATCAAGAGTTAAAACCAAATTTATATCAAAGAATAGAAACCATTAAACATGGAAGAAAAAAATATAGAGGTGTCTCTCCCCCTTTTAAAAAAAAACTAGGATATAATTTCCTAATGAGGCACCAATAACAAGGAAGGTGGCCAAGTGATGGCTATAGTTGAAACAAGCAAGTATTAAAACTTGACAAATATTTTCCAAGAGAAACCATCAAAGAGCCAGATTTCCAATAATGAACCAGATTCGAAAAAAACTTCAAAAAACTTGAATGTATGCAAGAACTATCCTAGCTCTGGTACCATGTTAGAATTATTGAAGACAATATTCTATTCAAATGAAAAAATAGTTGAGCAATACATCACAAGAGTATAGTGAAGCTCCAAAGACTAATTGATTATTCTATGGGATATACTTTGTATAAATAACAAAGTTGATAAATGTGAGTCGTTGGATTACAACAACTCAACAAATTTGAACTAGTCTAAACTAAGAGTTCACCTACCTCATGGAAGAGTGGTAACTCAAGTTAGACTATCCTAGTAGAACTTAAGAAAACTAAATATTTATTCTAACAAAAATAAAAATGAAAATAATATTTTAGAATATTATAAATATGAATAAGAACCCTAAAAAAGGTATTAAGAAATTATAAATTTGTTAAAGAAAAAATATTTATAGATATAGAAGTTGGAAAACAAATATTTTATCCATTTGCGGTGTTGAATTTCATCTTAACATAATTTAAATTTTGAAATGCATTTGATATAAAAGAAGTTGATTATGGAAACTTAGCAGTTTGAAGAATATGGAGAATATCTTTGATAGAAAGGTAAAGTTGGGTATGCTTTAATTAACTTGTTAGAAATGTAATGATTTATTTTTGTAATGGGAGTAGTCCCCAATATAATCCACACTTAACTTATTAAAAAATAATACAACACCAATGGAACAAGGTTTACAACCATTTTACTATGATTATTCACCATATGTGTTTAGTAATCTATAATCAATATATTAGGAGTCTCATATACCTGATAAATAATGGGTTTGATATTAGCTTTGCTATGAACTATCTTTCATGATTCATGCAAGATCCTAAGAATATCCATAAAAAGGAAACAAAGGGGGTTGTATATTATGTTTGTAGTACTATGGAGTATGGCTTGGAATGATCATTTTTCTTGTAAGGATACATAGTTGTAGACTATGTCGAGTCTATAGATGATAGATGGTCAAAATATAGATATGTATTTCATCTAGGATATGGACCTATCTTATGGATAGCAAGAAACAAAAAACAATGTGATTATAATCCATATATGCAAAGTATCATACTACTTGAAAGGCTATGTGTGAATCAATATTGTTATGTTGCATATTGTTGGATGTGGGTGTTCCTAAAATTTGTGAGACAAGCAACGTATCCCCAAGATAGAAGAATTCTCCACAAGATCAATTACACACAAAAAAGGATAAACCACAACACCAATATTAAGTGGTAAAACCCTACTTCAAATGAATAAGGTAAACATCCACTATGAAGCTCACTATATTACTCATTTGATTCAACAATACAAGAATACTTCAATGTTATGCAACAATATGCATCAGCATGATATTACAATACAAGTCAATATGACAAGATATCTTAAGATGTAGTAGACAACACCCCTATTTAAAGAGAAGCTTTTCTACTACAACCCTAAATCTTATCACAATCTAATCTTGAGATGTGTGACAAGTGGCATCTATCAAATATTAGAAAGTGTTTAGTTACTTTCTAATATTATCACAATCTAATCTTTGAGATGTGTGATAAGTGGCATCTATCAAATATTAGAAAGTGATTAATTACTTTTTAATATTTGCTAGAAAAGGGGAAATAACTTTTTTACACAAATTAAATATTCCTAGCACCCTTATTTTATTTATTAATTGGGTGGGAATATTTTTACTTAAAATAGAATTATTTTCTAATTCAAATATTATTCTTTAGACTTTATATTTTAGTCTAAGAATAATTTACACAATGTTGCATTACATATTCTAGCACTCCCCCTTAATGCAATATTGGGGAAAGGAAATATGAAACAAAGAAACATTCTCCCCCTAAAGATACAAACGGGGATGAGAATCAAATGAGTAATATAGTTACAATTAGCTTCTATGACCAATAATGGTCTACAATAAGGCACCAATACAAAATGGTCCAAAATGAGACTACAAGCCCCCATTAGAGTAGCTTCAGATACAAGCATATTACAAAGCCATCCATCAACCACAAGTGGTTGCAAATGAAAAGAAGAAAACATCACAAGGGTGTCTTCAGTAAGCCTACAAAACCCCAAATGAAAGTATTTGTAAGCTACAAGTAGCTCGACGTAATATCAGTTAGATACATCATCATAAATATATTCACCATAACATATATGAATATCCAAATATGATAAAAAAACTTATCTAACAAATAGTGAACTATAAGTCATCACAAAAATATGCCAAGCCATACTTATAGTCACGTGCTATATAGTTGATAAAAAAATATCATGATCAAAGTTGCATAAAGCAAACAAGGAGTACCATGATAATGCAAACTCTAAAGTACCATGTACAAAAGTTGCATAAGGTATATGAAAATAATAAAATGTGCACATCAGTTGCATGAAGCCAACCATAAAATATCATGTACAAAAGTAACATAAATGCTAACAAGAAAGTACCATGATAAACCAATTGCATAATGCCAACTACATAAAAACATGTACAAATTTGCACAAGGCAACAAGAAAGTACCATGTAAAAGAGTCACATAAAGCAATTGCATCATATACCATAATTGCACAATGCCATCTACAAAGTAACATGTACAAAAGTTGCACAAGGAAAACAAGAAATTACCATGTTCAAAAGAGATCCAAAAAGCAATTATACCACCAAAGATCAACTCATATATATAGCACAAAGCACTTCATAAGGATGAATTTTTCATAACACAAGTGTAACTACACTTCATTCCCCCTTGAGGACAACTTCACCAAACCAAGTGAGTCCCTCAGCTTACAAAACTGCTCCATGGGAAGAGGTTTGGTGAGAAATCGACAGAATTAGAAGATGATGGGCAATACTCCAACTGAATAGTCCCATCCAATACCTTCTCTCTAATAAAGTGGGATTGGATTTCAACATGATTTGTACTTTGATGCATTATAGGATTTTTAACCAAGGCAATAGCTGATTTATTATCGGAGAGCAAACGTGAAGGACCAAATTGCTCAAAGCTAATTTCCTTCATGATGGTACGAAGCCAAACCATTTCCTATGCAACTACTATCATAGCCTTATACTCAACTTCCATTGTAGAAAGAGCAATTGTATCTTGCTTCTTGGAAGACCAAGAGATATATATAGACCCAATACTAAAAACATATGTTGTGGTAGAATTTTGGTCTATTCTATCCCCTTCAAAATCAGAATTAGCATAGCCGAAAAGAGCAAAGGAAGGAATCCTAGAATACTTGAGTGCCAAATCTCTAGTACCTGAAAGGTACTTCAAAATCTTCTTGGTAGCTTGTAAGTGCTCAATATAAGGTTTCTGCATGAACCTAGCCATCATACCAACTACAAAAGCAATATCTGGCCTTGTGATGGTAACATAAATAAGACTACCAATGAGCTGCCTATACAATGTAGCATCAGCCAATTGATATTATGTTCTTACTTCCAACTTAATCCCTGTAGAAATAAGAATGGAAGTAGGATTGCCATCCTCCAAATCAAACATCTTAAGAAGATCTCCAATATACTTGGATTGAATCAAAAAGGTACAATCCTCATGCTAATAAACTTGCATGCCAAGATACTAGTGTAGAATACCAAGGTCAGTCATTTCATACTCTGAATTTAATTTGGAGATGAAATAAAAAATGATATCATTCTCATTTGCAGTCACAACAAGGTCATCAACAAATAGAGCAATTAAAATGACCAAGTTATCCTTCCTAAGCACATAGATATCTGTATCTGAATAGCATTTATCAAAACCAAGAGACAAGAAGTAACTTGAAATATTCATGTACATGCTCTAGGTGCTTGCTTCAGATCGTACAACGTTTTCTTTAGTTTACACACAAGTGTTTCCTTACCTTGTACAACAAATCCTTGTGGTTGACTCATGTAGATATCCACATCCAAATCACCATTTAGAAAGGCACTTTTCACATCAAGTTGAAAAATATGCCAACCTTGAGCAACATCAATAGCAATGAGAAGCCAAATGGTGGGAATTTTGGCAACTGGTGCAAAGGTTTCATCATAGTCAATGCCATGCTTTTGAGCATAACCCTTAGCAACCAATCTAGCCTTATACTTTTCTATCTCTCCATTAGAATTGTACTTGATTCTATAGATCCACTTGTTCCCAATAAAATTTCTCTTATTAGGATAAGCCACTAGATCCCAAGTTTTATTCTTTAGAAGAGAATCCATCTCAACCTTCATGGAATAAACCCAACAAGAGTGTTGTGAAGCTTCTTGGTAAGAAGTAGGCTCATGATAATTCTCTATCTTAGCTAGAAGAGACATGTTAAGGGTCATACTTCTAGTTATCCTTTGGCTAACTGAATTTTTCTCTTTAAGACCCCTAGAATGATCCAACCACTTGGTCCTTTTGACACAAGGCCCACCCTTTTCTAACTCAAGAAGGTATTAATTGAATTTGACATCTCTTGAAACAAATACAATGTGTGCAGAAGGTGAGTATAACCTGTAGCCCCTATGTTTTACATCATAGCCAACAAAGATGCATTTTTGAGACTTTTTGTCCAATTTATTCCTCTTTTTTGAAGGAATATATGAAAATGCATCACATCCAAACACTCTTAAGTGTGGTAAATTTGGCGTCTTACCATTCTAAACCTCATAAGGAGTCTTCCCCTCAACTTATTTTTAAGGACACCTGTTAAGAATGTAGATTGCTGTACTGGCTGCTTCACCCCAAGAAATTGAGGTAAGTGGTCTCCAAGCATGCATCTTACCATCTCCATGATTGTCCTATTTTTCCTCTTTGCAACACCATTCTGTTGAGGAGTGTATGGATAAGTAAACCACATTTTGATCCCATGAGAATAACAAAACTCATTGAAATAATTGCTATTGTACTTCCCTCCATTGTCACTTCTAATAATTTTGAAATTTGCTCCTTTTTGATTTTCTATCAAAGCTTTGAACTCCTTGAATGTCTCAAAACAATCTGATTTATTCTTAAGTAGATACCCAAAGATCATTATTGAATAATCATATATAAAGGTGAGAATATAGGATGCACCACCAAGTGATCTAACATGTAATGGATCCATAATATATGTATGAATGACTTGAATAATTTGTGTGGCCCTTGTTGACTTGTCCTTTGCAAACTTTTGTTTGCTCATCTTGCCTAAGATGCTTTTTTCACACAAACCATGAATAGGTGAAATGTTAGGCAAGCCTTCAACCAAATTTTTGGACTTCGTCATTTGAATATTTTGATAGTTTGTATGGCCTAACCTTAAGTGCCAAAGCTTGCTACTAGGAGAAACATTAGTTGCTAAACACACTTTAGGAGGAGCATCACCTAACACATAAATATTATTCTTCATATAACCTGTAAATATTGGTAGCATGCCTTTCCTAATGCTCAATGAAGTTGCATTGAACTCAATAGTGTGACAACTTCTAGCAAATTGCAAAACTGAAATTAAATTTCTCCTAAGATTAGGCACATATAGGACATTATCAAGTAATTTCCCTTTAATTACAACATTGCCAACACCTTCTACTTGAAGTCTAGTATTATCACCAATGAAAACTGAATCTGAAGAGTGCTTATGAAAGTCCACAAAATTATCCTTTTCAAAACACATATGGTTAGTGCATCCATAATATAACACCCATTCATTAGAAGTAGATGAGTCAATGGAGTAGAGGGCACAAACAAAGGCATTTTTATTAGAATTTTGCTTTACATTGTTGTTCTTTTTATTTCCCTTGAAAAACCATTTCTTAGGTCCTTGTCCCTTAGCCTTTTCTTTCTCTTCCTTTTCTGGAATCTTATTCTTCTTGAAACAATTTTATTCCTTGTGGCCTTTCTTGCCACAAAAGTTGCAAGTGAAATCAACTCTAGGCTTTTTGGGTTGGAAATTTTAATTTTTCCTTCCCTTGTATTTCTTCTTGAAGGAAGCCTTAGTGGCACTCAAGGCAACATTCTTCTCCTTGATAACTTGACCATTCACTTTATCTCTATTAAGAGACTCTTCATGTTGAATAAATAATTGTGAAAGAGTGTTGAGAGGAATGCCATCTTCTTCTTGCTCTAGCCTAGTCTCAATAATGGTGGCAAAATTTTTGAACTTTATTGACAAGTCCTCAAAATTATAAAGCTTAAGAGCATCTCACTTATCCAATCACAATTACAAGCCAATAGTTGAGTTCCAATGTCTTTCATCTTTGAGAGGAATATCAAGACACTTTCTTCTTCACCTTGCATAATGCTAAGAATTTTGGACAATAAAGTGAATTTCCTTGATGTGTTGGACCCTAGATGGACTTGTTTTAGCAAATCCCATGCATATTTAGCATTCTCACAATGGCTTATAGTGAGAAATATCTCATCACTCACACTATTGATAATCATGGAAAGTGCAAGGTGACTCTTGTTGTTGTATGTCTCAAGTGCCCTTGCCTGGGTTGGGATTTCTTCATCTCCATTCACAATGGGCCATAACTTTCTTGCTTGAAATTCAGCCCTCATCCTTGGTTCCCATATTCTAAAATTTGATCCATCAAGAATGTGCTTAGGTGTGAAGGAGATTCCATGATCAGCCATTCTAGAAAGTGAACATAATCAAAACATAAGATGCATTGGCAAATGAAATAAATGATGCAATAAGAAAGTAGATAAACATACTTGCATATATAAAAAACATAACTTTCAAGTAATCTACTTTTCAATCATCAAAGATAATCATCATGAAAGATAAACATCATGAAAGATAATTAAAATTAAGCATCATCAAGAGAGATAAGCATCATCATGAAAGATAATCAACATTATCATGAACTACTATAACCATATTGCAATAAACAACTATAACCATATTGCAATTGAATAAAGGAAATAAACCAAGATCAACTTGCAATAGATTAAATTGCAATAAGAAGGTAACTAATCATAACAACCATCTTGCAACAAAATAAACTAACTTGAATTGAACCATAAAACATTTGTTAAATTTTAGATAGTCAATAAGTTAGTAAGTTAGTGTTCATTTTAAGTCAATAATTTTGTTAAAATGACTATATATGGAAATGGGGGTTTTGGGTCTTCCAGACGCAACCATGGGGTCCGTTTGGCTCCAAAACCCTTCCAGCAAAAGCTCAATGCCAAATTTTTTTTTTATATATTTAAAATGAAAATACTATTTGCAAAAGATCTAATAACTAGATCTAAAGATGCAATAAATCTATAAACCCTAATGGAAGATTTGCAAAATAAGTTTGCATAAAATACCCAAATATCAAATGCATGCAAAAAACAAATATACCTTAATGGGTTTTTCACCTCAAAGGATTGAAGACACTTGATGGAGATCCCAACCGCTCTTATACCAAATGTGAGACAAGCAAAGTCTCCCCAAGATCGAAGAATGCTCCATAAGATCAATCACACACAAAAAAATAAAACCCACAACACCAATATTAAGTGGTAAAACCCTACTTCAAATGAAGAAGGGAAACCTCCACTATGAAGCTCACTATATTACTCATTTGATTCAACAATACAAGAATGATTCAATTTTATGCAAGAATATGTATCAACATTGAAAGCACGAGGATACGAAAGTCAAACAAAAGGGAAATGTAACGCTAAGTCCTACGAACAAGAATGCATGAAAAGAAGGAAAACCAACGAACTAAAATGAGATTTGAAGCAAGTGTAAAAGTGTGGCCCTTTATTTTATTGATTTTCTCAAAATTGGGTTACAATACGTCTCCTCCCTTTTCAGGGGCTAGGAGCGTCGGACATAGTTTGGTTACACCATGAATGATACATTCCCCTTTGGGATCTTCTGCATGCCCATGTTGAAAATGGGTGGACCAAACATTGTCGCCGCTTGCGTGAATGTGTTTATAGTTCTTTGTTGCCCCTCCGGTATCTAGATCTTGTGTTTAGAGAAATAGTAAACGATTAGTAGCACCTACGAATGGAGAGAAACATGCAATCCCCAAGTCCTACAGTCAGTGCATGCATACAATAATTAAGATGATAACTGAAACATATCAGAATGAGCTAAAATTTGTATAGAAGCAATAAAACATTACCAGGAACCCACTGCAAAAGGAACAGTCGAGATCTGGGGTGGAACGATTAGGACTGTCATAACCTGTCAAAAAGCCACCTCCTAAATGTTTGGTCTAGAGGCCTCCAAAACACCTGCAAAGTTAGGGTTAGGCAAAACAGGGTATTTTGGGATGACATAGAAGTTCAGATTTGGCTAATTTAGCCTCGATTGCCCTGTATCCAATGATGCTCCCTGTATATTAGTGAAAGTGAGAAATGATAAAATCACAGCCAAAACTTGTCAAAATCACATGAAACTTGAATAGCAGCATATGTAAGTAACCTAAAATCAAATGCAACTGAAACAACAGAGAAATATGCCATAGATTTCTAATCACTCCAAGGTGGGGCGATTAAGACTGTGGCAGTGCGGGGGGCACTCGGGGGCAAGATGCCCACCGTTTGGGGCTTGGTTTTAGCACCAATTCACTTAGGATGGCTCAAAAACCTATTATGGGGTTGTGTCGGTAAATTTAGTGGGATATTATGGCCAAATTTTTGGGTTTGGGTCCAGATTGCACTTCCAATAATCACCCAATAACCTCCCTTTCGAAAGAGATATCAAAGATGTAAGAAGCACAATGAGGGTGAGGGTATAATTTGGCAACACTCCGTTGCTCCAAATTATCCTCCTCTGTTCTCCCATTTTGGGGTGAGAAGACTCACCAATTTATAGACCTATGGTCTCTCTATTTGAATGCGCATGCGAGGGTGCCACTTGACATGTTTGCCTTATTTTGGGAGAAAATATTCTTCCCTGATTTAGAGTCTCTTTGCATGAGGCCTCCATAATCAAGGCATGCATGACTGAAGTTCCTCTCCTTGATTTGAAGTTGTTCCTTGCAATTGCATGCCCTAAAGGTGCAGTTAAGTGGTAGACCTATTGAGGTTTGAATTTTTTCCAGTCAAACCTGTAATTCATCCCACCCTAGGACGAATGCTGATAATCGTCCCGGGGTGGGATGAATACCAGTTTGTAATCATCCCAGGGTGGGACGAGTATGGAGCAAAGTGCTAAAAAGGTACAAAATTGACCTCTGACCTTCCAAACTACTGTGGGAGTGGTTAGGACCACTGTTTAACCTCTGGGGGCTACCCTAGGGGCTATGTATGTCAATTTGATCAATGCTTGTCATCACATAATCAGATTGGTGTTGTTTTGGTGTCTACAGATGCCCCTTTTTGGGATGCATTGTGCATGGCGCAGTGCTGAGCAAAAATAGATAACCAAAGCACTAATGATTAAGGTTTCTTAGTAACCTAACCAACTCAAGATGCCCCAAGTATGGAAAGGGCACGCATTCTTGAATCCTTTCTTCTGACGAGCTAAGGAGCTTAATTCAAGTGTTAACCTTTTTAGTGAGGTGTTACTTGATCTTGGACATTGTTTAGTCATGACTAGGCAAAGGGCGCAACCTTTTGTCTATGGTAACCTTGAGTTCATGATTCTAGAATGCCAAGTGTTTGATCATCTTGTGATTATTGCTTGTTTGCTGCCCCAAGCAGGGGTGTGATTGTTTTTGTCAATGATCCTTTGAATGCGTGCCACTTCTTTGATTGGGTGTGCTTTTGTTGATTGGTAACTAAGTGTGACTACCCCCTCAAGTGAAGAATCGATGAGGGAATGACCGAAATGAGAAAAGCAACGAGTCACTTGACCCAAGATGACTTTTGTAAGGGTGCCTTCAGTTGTTTTTTGTTAAATGCCTATGCAGTGTCCAAACATTCTGACCTATTTTTCGTGGGTTTGAACCCTTTTTGTGACGTATCTTGGAGCTGAAATTGTCAAAAATATGTCCTCCCGTGGAGCGGTCCGGCTATGATAGCCTTATTAGGGAGTAGGGTAGTGAAAATTTTTGACCCCAACATCTGTTTTGGATGCCAAGAATGTCAGGCGCAAAGGTGCCTTCGTTCGGCAATGTTATTGTTATTTTTGGGTTCATTTGGGTGCAGTTTTTGCTATTTTTGAATTTCTTGATTTGTAATCGTCCTTGGGTGGGACGAATAACAGTTTAGTAATCGTCCCAGGGTGAGACGAGTGCTAACTAGAGTGCTCATCCTAGGGGGGAATGATTACAGGCCTAAAAAGCCTATTTAAGGGCTAAAACTATGTTTTGGGCTCATTTGCATTTGTTTTTCCTGGCGTTTGGGAGCTATGATGAGGAGGAGGTCGAGTTCGCATAGCGAAGCATTGTCAAATTGCTCAGACACCATGAGTTCATGGACTAGATCATCAAGTGGTGGAGCCAAAGTGAGACTGGTGAGTGATCCTCCTCTTTATTTTGTTTGGTTTGTGTTACAGTTTAAATCCGTAATTCTTTTCTGTTGTATGTCATTTTTTGATTAAACTAAAATAAAAACCCTAGTTTAATGTTTGTTTGAATTTGTGTTTTGTAGTGTTTTTGTGTCTTTGTTGTAAGCTAAAAAAATAAAACCCTAGTTTAAACTAAGATTGAAAACTTAGCTGAAAAAAATGTTTTTATGTTGTTTTCTATTTTTTATCAGTTGTAGACTAAGGTAATACCCTAGGAACTGAAAACTTTTGTTACTGTGTTTTTTTATATTTTTGATTTTAGACACTAGTATGAAAACCCGAGGTGAAAGTGCTATTTTTGTTTAACTAGAGTTAGAAACCCTAGTTGTTATTTTGTTTTATTTTTTTGTAGTTTAAAGTAGAATTATAAACCCTAGGTGAAATTTTGATTTTTGTAAACTAAGGTAAAAAAACCCTAGTTGGAACGAAGGTCGAAAACTTAGCTTTGTTTGTATTTTGTTTTGGTTTTGTGTCAGTTTAGACTAGGATGAAAACCCTAGGTTAACTGTTTGTTTTTGTATTTTTTTTTTTAGTTTAAACGAGAGTTATAAACCCTAGGTTAAATTTTGATTTTTGGAAACTAAGGTTAAAAACCCTAGGTTTGCAATTTTGTAATTTATTTCTCTGTACAATGTTGTTATTGTTGCTGTATAGTTTTTTTGGTTTTGTTGTCATGTTTTAATGTTTTTTTTTGTTTTCTTTTGCAAGTTGTGAAGAGCCGATACCGTGTGTCGATAGTGTTCTCTGAAGCATGGGAGGCGCTGACTGTGGCTGACTGGGAGTGGCTTGATGCCCTTGGGCTCAAGCAGGTGACTCGATTAGAGCCTGTGGTGGGGGATCAGGCCTATCTGACGGCCTTGATCAACTTGTGGGATCCTTGGACTAATACCTTTCATCTCCCAACAGGGGAGATGATAGTGACTCTTGAGGATGTCTATCGGATTCTACAAATTTTGATAGACGGGCTTCCTATTCAGACTACACCACGTGATCAACGGACAACAGTGCTGACACGGTGCTTTAGGCATGGGGTGGAGATGGGGGTGGATAGTCCGATGGAGAGGGCAGAGGGGGATTGCCTGATTTGTAGTATTTTGGTGCGGTGGTGGCTAGAGAGGGGCATTTTGGGGGTGAGGCATGCATTACTGATGACCCTCATCTCCAACATGCTACTGCCCGACTCCTTAGGTGCGAGGTTCCCTTGGAACCTACTAGAGGTAGTGTTCATATTGGTCGAGTGTCCGACGGAGGCACCCTTGATTATGAGGTGGGGACAGACGCTACTGGCACAACTTTATGATGAGTTGTACGAGGTCCGCTATCGAAGGTAGAAGGGGATTGGGTGCAACTACCTATTGCAGTGCTGGGGGTGGTAGCACATAGCTGTGGAGTAGCCATAGAGTTTGTCATGGACCACTCGGGTGGATAAGGTTGATAGGGAGATAGGGTATGCGGCTCTATGGTGGAGGTCAAAGGAGTAGGGGCAGAGTCGGTGGTGGGTAGGTGTCGTAGGGCACTATGCCGATGCCTTCGCTTGGCTTGCTCCTGAGGGGGTGTTCTGGCACCCATACCGGGATTGTCCAACCTGGCCTGAGGCTGGAGAGTGGCTTCGATGGGTGTGCAGGGGGAGATGGCTAATTGGGCAGCACGGGACCAAGCAAGAGTATTTTTTGTATGTTCGAGTGATGCAGCAATTTGGGGTTCACCAGGGGTTTCTGGTGAGCCCTTGATCTATCGACGTCGGGGCGATGAGAGGACTTTGGCCTAGCCGATCATCAAGCCACTTGGTGAGGAGTCAGATGCAGTGATTGATGTCCCTGATGTGGACAACATTGGGGTGACCGTTGAGTACGACCAGTGGTGGACGTTGCGGCAGTGGTGAGGTGAGGGGCCTCTAGGAGGTCCTGATGCAGCAACAGCGAGTGGGGAGGATGCAGAGGCATCAGGGGAGGTTTGGGGGGCTCCTCTAGAGGATGAGGACATGGTGGAGGTTGATGATTTTGTGGGGGATGATTTTGGAGTTTCAGAGCAGCCAGACACGCAGGACGTCCTAGAGCAGTGGGTACTGAAGCAGCCTGTCGTCCTTGATATGCCTATGCCTCAGGCAATCCCAGGGGATATAGAGGCAAGATATCACGATGAGATAGCACAATTGGAGGATGTACTTCAAATATAGGATGAGGAGCTCGATGATGCACTACAGGAGAGGGATCTCCTACGGAATCAGTTGGTAGAGCATGAGAACGCACTGGTTGCATACCGTTGACAGGATGGGGACACAAATGCTTTGCGGGAGAGGGATCTATTATGAACTTAGTTGGCATAGTGCGATGACGTAGTGGCTACGTACCATCGATGGGAGATGGATTTTTTTAGGCATCGGATGGAGTTGGAGGTAGAGATTATCCACCTTGGTGGGTGGTTACCTGAGCTCCCTAGAGGTGGATCTTTGCATCGAATGAGAGACAATGATACTGAGCAATCAACATCTTCTCGTTGTAGGTGGCTGGATGAGGGGGGCGCTAGTGGGCATGATGTGGGGGCTAGCAATAGTCATCCTAAGAGGTCCCATAGGACCCACACCATGGGGGGTAGTTCCTATCGCACCGATCCTGCGTGATCATGGTGGCCGATGCCCTAGGCTTGGGGGTTTTTGAGTTTTTGTTTTGTTTTGCAAGGTCAGAGGACCGACTTATTGTAGCCTACGGGTATTTTGATGATATATATATACATGAAGTTCTTGTTGGTTATACACTTATCGTGGTTGATTTTTTTTGTTTATGCACATTTATTTACGTTGATGTATGCATGTGGTATAATGATTGCGATGTTTCTAATTATATGATGTATGCATATGGAATGAATGAAATGATTTGTTGATAACTTGTCGATGGCACCATAGACTATACAGGATTTACTGGCTTTCTGTACTATGTGATTGCTCTATGGAATGACTTTGCATATGGTAATTTTGTTTTGGTATTTGTCGTATTTTTTGATGGTGATGTAAGTAATGAAATGTACCAGTTGTTTTAAAATGTAGTTAGGCTTTTTCTGAGATTTAGATGTTTTAACTAACTAGCCAAGACTGTACATTTATCTCACAAGACTTTTGAACAAGGTACAAATTAGATTTGAGTTTGACCAAGTTATTTCACATCCCTATGTGTGCAATTGAGTTCGTTTATGTGGTATTTGTCAGGATACCGCTAGTGCCAGATAGGCTGTCAACCAAACCTGTACTAAGGATCACCTAATTAGCTCCACTAACTTCGTTGTTGTATTTAGTAAGATTAATCCACGGGACAATCTAAGGTACCATAAGCTAGCTCATCCACATGCAAACATTGGTCTACTCACATGCAAAGCTAATGTGATAGACATATCGTCATGCATTTAGGATACCACCATTGTCAGGTAGGCTATCCACCAAACCCGTAATGAGGATCACCTAGATGGTTTTTCGAATGCTGAGAATTCCAGGGATTCAAGTTCAGGCGTCTTTCGGTTGCTCAACTTGTTGGGATACTTGCTCGTATACATAGTGATGAAAATCACTTGTTTATTTTTCTCGTGTTTTTCTTTTTGAGCAAGGACTATGAATAGTGGTGATAACCACTGTTATTTGATTTTGCATTTATAGGTTGTAAAGTTGAGCTCGTAGGTTTTTGGCTTGTGAATGGCATTGATCCTTTTGGTCTTGGGGATGACTACCCATCCTATGTAGGGACGTGTAGTATGAATCCTTATGACTTTGGGAACCAAAGGTGATTGGGGATGTTATTATGTAAGTGCATTGACCCTTTAGGCCTTGGGGATGACTACCCATCCTTGTGCGGGGTGGGTAGTACGAATCCTTATGACTTTGGGGATCAAAGGTGTTTGGGGATATGATTATGTAATGGCATTGATCTCTTAGGCCTTGGGGATGACTACCCATCCTTGTCAGGGGCATGTAGTATGAATCCTTATGACTTTGGGGACCAACGGTGATTGTGATGTTTGTTAGTGGTGAAGACCACTATTTATTATGGGAAAAAAATGATGGGGAAGAGCTTGTCCTTTTGTCAATTCTCAGCATTCTTGAACCATTCGTACAGGGGGATGAACAGGCTAACCTTTCACCTATGGTACCCTAGACTGCTTTGTAGGTTTCTCTTGCGTTCACACAACTTAGGAATTTTTTTATGTGTTTTAACTTGTGTAGGGATGTTACGTAACGAAGTGTTATCCAAGTAAAACTCTCCCTTTGTAAAATATGTTTGACTTTGTACAATTTTTGGCTAGAAATTTAAAGACAGCTGAATGACGAAAACCCTAAATACATTAGGAGACAACTGACTATGCTAAAAATGTGGATGGTGTTATTCTGGATGGATGTGTTTATAAAATGGATTGAAGGTGGAAAATAATGGAATTGCCTAGCAATTACAGTCTATGGTGCTTGTGACATGTATGACCAGCAAATATGCAATGTATGTATGCGATGCCTAATGCAGTTTATTATGTTTTTGTATTTTGATTTTTACGAGTATGCATGGAATTGAGATGCAATTTTTTTTCTATTTTTGATTATTTTATTGTTTTTGTTTGTTTTTGAATATTTGTTTTTGACCAAGTGATTGTGGGAACCCTTGGAGCGTTTGGTTTGACCAAAGGGTTTATGGATACCTTTGGGGCATTTTAGGGTTGACCAAGCGATTGTGAGAATCCTTGGAGCTTTTAGTTTGACCAAAGGGTTTATGGACACCTTTGGGGCATTTGGGGGTTGACCAAGTGATTGTGGGAATCCTTGGTGCTTTTGGATTTTGACCAAAGGGTTTATGGATACCTTTGGGGCATTTTAGGGTTGACCAAGCGATTGGGGAAATCCTTGGAGCTTTTGGGGTGGGCTATGGCTCTCTAAATGTGGAATGGCCTCAAATGACTGATGTTCAAAGGTTTTGGCTCCTTGATTCCTTCAAGAGAGGCGAGCCGGTATGTTCTAGGTCCTATTTTACTATCAATGACATAGGGACCTAACCAATTTGCCACAAACTTGTCCCTTATATGGGGTGGCAAGTTAGAATTTTGTTGGTTCTCTTTTAAGACCAAGTCACCAACCTGAAAGTCCCTCAGGTGAACTTTCATGTTGTATGCTTTCCTAAGTCGCTCTTGATAGATACGTAAATGCTCGAGAGCATTGACGCATCATTCGTCGAGCAACGTAAGAGTGGTCTAACCGAGCCTTTCGCGTAGTGTCATCATCAATGAACTCTTGCATTGATATGCGTAGGGAAGGTATTTCCAACTCGAGAGGCATGACTGCCTCGGAGCCATACACCAACAAAAATGGAGTTGCCCTAGTGGGCGTCCGAATGCTAGTGTGATAAGCCCATAGGGCAAGTGGGATTTGAATGTGCCAATCCTTGTGACTATCTATGACCATATTTTTGAGGATGGCAACTAGCATTTTGTTTGATGCCTCTGCTTGCCCATTTGCCTACGAATAATAAGGTGTTGAAAAACTATGCTAAATTTTGTACTTTGTTGTTAGAGCACGCACGTCTTTGTTCTTAAATGACGTCCCATTATCCGAGATGATCTTGGATGGAATACCAAAATGACATATGATGTTATGCAAAATAAACTCCACAATGTAGGGTCCAGTCATAGAGGTTAGCGAAATTGCTTCCACCCACTTGGTGAAGTACTCTGTGGCCATTATGATAAACGTGTGATGACCCAATGACATAGGGGAGATATTTTTGATTAGATCTAAGCCCCACTACAAAAATGGCCAAGCTGATTGGATTGGTTGCAAGGCCTGAGAAGGTACATGTGTCAAATTGGCATGGTGTTGACACTTCATGCACTTCTTTACATATGCACAACAATCTCGCTCTAAATATGGCCAATAATAGCCCATGCGAAGAATGCACTTGGCGATGGCCATACCGCTGAAGTGGCCACCACATGTACCATCGTGCACTTGGGTGATCGCCCAAGCGGACTCCTGCTGGTCCAAGCAATGGAGGAGGATTCCTTCATAGCTCTGATGATACAAAATGTCTCCTAGCAAGACATGTTTTGCCCCTTTCTATTTAAATGATATTTTTGTGGCATGCATTAATCCAAGTGGGAGGTTACCTAACTTGAGGTAGTCTCTTATGGGTGTGTACCAATCCTACTGATTATAAGCCTCGATGGTATGAACAACCAATCCCTCTTGTAGTTCACCCCTAGCAAAAGATGAGTGGGAAAGAACTTGTAAGAATAGCATTGTGTTGCTATTAAGAGGGGTCGAGGAGAACAAGGACCCCCAATTGGCGTGATTCATACAATCATGGATTCGAGAGAACTTATCCTGAGATGGTTCAATCTGGATCAGGTGGATCCCTGGCGTTAGGTTAGAGCTTGCACGCTCCATCGCAGATTGTGATAATATTTTAACTTGAATGGTTGTCATTTCACCAGAAGGGTCTTGCGGGATTAGTGACCCCAAGGAGGCCATAGTATCCGCAAAACGATTTGATGATCGAGGGAGTGCCTCGATGTCATACCATTCAAGATTTGACAGGAATTTGTCCACAAGGGCTTTGTAGGCCTGTAGAACTAGGCATTTACATTGGAATACCCATTTTACTTGGTTAACAATTAATAGTGAATCACCAAAGATGTTCAAGCGTTTGATGTTCATGGTGATTGTTGTTTGAAGACCTATGAGCAAGGCTTCATATTCGGCATTGTTGTTGGTGCACGAGAAATCTAATTTAAATGATAGAGGCATTGGATCCCCTTGCGGTGTGAAGAATACAATTCCCGTGCCACCCCCTTGCTCACATTTAGAACCATCGAAGAATAGGGTCATGTCAGCCTGTGACTCAGGCTCATTAGAATCTGGCGATTCTGAAACATGGAAGACCCCATCATCAGGTAGCTCTATGGTCAGAGGCTAATCATCTTCAAGAGGAGCCTCTGCTAGTTGATCGGTGATGACTTGACCCTTGATGGACTTCTGTCCAATGAATTCGATGTCAAACTTCGTCAACAACATGATCCATTTTGTCATGCGGCTACTATGATAAGTATGACTCATCATGTACCGCAATGGATTCTCCTTAGACACAACATACGTCATATTGCTCAGCATGTAGTGGCATAGCTTTTTGGTAGCAAATACCACTGCCAAGCATAGCTTCTCGACGTATGCATAGTTAAGTTCATAACTGACCAGGGTGCGGCTAAGATAGTAATTAGCTTGTTCTTTGTGTAGTTCATTTTTTTGGGCTAGCATGGTGCCCAGTGCCACCTCAGTAGTTGAGATGTATAAGTAGAATGACACTCCTGGTCTAGGTGGTGCCAATACTGGTGGCAAAGCCAAGTATTGTTTGATTTCATCAAAGGCTGACTGGCACTCGTCATCCTAGTGAAATGCTACCCCCTTGTGCAATAATTTATTCATGGGTCGACACTTGTCAGATAGTTGCGCTATGAAGCGCTTGATTGACGTGACCTTTCCCTGTAGGCTTTTGAGCTGCTTGATGGTGGTTGGGGGAAGCATTTCAAGGATTACCTTGACTTTGTTTGGATCTACCTCGATTCCTCATTTTGAGACTATGAAACCCAAGATTTTTCCAGATGTGACGCCAAATACGCACTTCTTGGGGTTTAGTATGACTTTGTGTTCAATGAGGCGATCGAGGATCTTGCTTAGGTCATCGAGATGATCTGGGCGTAAAAGAGATTTGGCCAACAAATCATCCATGTAATCTTCCAAAGTTTTATGCATGTGATCATGGAAGATGTATGTCATGGCACGTTGGTAGGTGGCACCAGCATTTTTAAGGCCAAAGGGCATGACCTTATAACAAAATGTCCCCCAAGGCGTTGTGAACACCATTTTTAGTTGGTCCTTGGGATTGATACGAATATGATTGTATCCCGAGAAACCATCCATGAGGGATAAAATTTCATGGCCTGCTGTAGCGTCTACCAATGCATCGATGCTAGGCAAGGGGAAATCATCCTTGGGACTCACTTTGTTTAGGTCTCAAAAATCGGTGCATATGCGAATCCTCCCATCGGGCTTCTTGATGGGTACCATGTTGGACAACCATGGTGGGTAATCCACGTAGATGACAAAATGTGCATCCAACAACTTTTGTAGCTCGTATTTGACCATTAAGGCTACTGTTGGGTGCATCTTACGTAGTTTTTGCTTGACTAGCTTGACTTTCGGATCAAGCGTTAGATTATGCGTGACTAGCTACGGGTCTAGCCCTAGCATGTCTTTGTAGGACCATGCAAAAACCTCCTTCTTCTCTTTGAGAAGGGCAATGTAATTGGCTTGCTCTTCGGGGGATAGACTTACCCCCAACTTGATGATTTATGAATTCATTGGATCAGAGCCGATGTCTACGTTAGTCATCTCTTCAACTGACATGTGGGACCCATCCTCCAACTGGTGTGGAGTTGGGATTAGGTGGATATAATTTGCTGAATTTAGATCTACGTTGGGAACGTCGGGTTCCTCTTCAGCATGGAAGACATCCTGAGTCTTCCTGGGGTGAAATGGAACATCCCACCACAAGGTCAGTACTCTGATGGGGATGGTGGTGTGTCGATGGGATCCCAGTCTATAGCATCTAAGTCTAGATACAATGACCATGTTGGGTCGGCTAGGTTATGGATGGGGGTGGTTAAGTCAATGGAGATCATGTTGATGAAATGATTTTGGTCTCCATTACCATGGGTGTGGTGACTCGGACATCCTAGGTGATCTTTATGCTTTGAATCTGGCTCTGTGGGTACTGGCACAAATGGATCGGCCCTATGTGTGGATAAAAGGATAGGGTCCACCCTTGGCACTGATGGCTCTATAGGGTCTCTGGGTGGAAGGCATTCTCTGTATGCCTAAAGTGGTGGGTACAATAGTTGGTCCAACTATGCCTGGTTTAGGTGCCACCTATGTCTTGGCCCTATGTGTAACATTTCAAACATGTCATCAATGTCCATGGGGTATTGCTGTTGTCGCATATGATTGAGATATGCCATCTCAGTCTCGTCTTCATAATCGTTATCAGAGATCCATAGGCCTTCGTTGGCTTCGATAGCTATTTGTGACATGTGAGGCTCGTCTTGCTCGAGCAAATTGATCTGGTCCCATCGGGGTTGTTTCGCTCTCTGCGGGAGGACCTGATTCTCTTGAGGTGGCATTTGCATGATTGGAGCATCAAAGGGGAACATCGTCATGAAGCTCTCCTGATAATCATCTATGGGTGTCACTTGCGAGTGATTGCTATCAGACTCGAAAGGGTCCCAAGGCGCTACCTCATACTCTGACTCATCTTCTAAAGACCCTTCTTGGCCTTGTCTATATCCTTCTTGTAGTTGAGTCCTCAAAATTTCTCCTTTCTCGATCGAAGGGAAAGGGTGGTTAAGGTCAACAAGGTTGGTTGTTAGCAATGGGAGATAATCCCCCAATGTGTATGTTGTGTTAGGATTGGCATATGGATCTAATGCCAACCCATCCTTGTTGCCTATCCCTAGGCCTTGCATGTTCTCTACCAAGATGTCAAGGGGTAGGGGGTGGTTGAACCCTACTCCTGACTTGTCGTACGACATCTGATATCTTGGTTGGCAAAGAACGTGCACTCCTTGCTCATATCTGCCCAACCCATATCCATGCCAATTGCATTGGCCAAGATATCTTAAAGCAAAATCTGGATTGGAAAAATAGTTGACGTCCTCAGGAAAGGGCTCTTCATCTTCTTCTTCTTGCATGTAAGGTTCAATGCCATTATCGAGGCCCCCATAAACAAAGTTTGTCTGATTTGGTGGGTAGCCTAGAGGAACCATAGTGTCGATGGGGAGGCGAGGTCTCCCCATGTCCTGCATGGACTCAAGTGCGGGTGTTGCTACAATGTTTCACACTAGATACTCCCCTAGGCCCGTATTGGCCATCTCAATGGTGATCGTTGGTGCTGGAGAGGGAGGGAATGGGAGTTCTTCCTGGGTCCACTCCATGTAGGGTGAACTAGGCATCTCGACTTCCATTCGGCTAGGCATCTCTTCGATAGATATGGTTGAGACTAGTGGCGGTGCCTCTTCTAGGGGTTTCTTCCCCTTGTCCTTTGGTGTGGCCATCATAGGTGGCATTGTTGGTGAAGGACCAGATGATGAAGATGGACCCGACTAGTGATTTGATGGACTTAACAGTGGGGATGCATGCAAAATTGGACCCTGTTTGGACGGATTCAACTGAAAGTCCAAATGTGTCGATGGAAGGGTCGATTGTGGCATCAGTTGCATTGTATTGCAATACTTGAAGGGCTCTAAGTCTATCGGGACTACATGCACCTGCCCTTCGAATGTGTACTTTAGGCACTGATGAGCTATCGAAGGGACACACTTCATGTCCTTGATCCAAGGCCGGCCCAACAAGATATTATAGGCCATCTCACCTTCCAAGATGTGGCACAATGTAGGAATAGTCTTTTGTCCCACTTGGATGGGTAGGACAATTGTGCCAACCTTCAAGCATATCGCATCATTGAATGCTCGAAGAGTATAGGTGGAGGCCACGATGTGAGATGCTGGCAACTTGAGGTGTTTCAAAGCCGTTGTTGTGATTATATTACTGGACGAGCCAGTGTCCACCAACACCCTTTTGTACGGAATCCCGTTGACCCATGCAATGACATGTAGGGGTGGATCCACCATATCACCAGTCATCAATTTTAGTTCATCTTCTCTAAAGGTGATGACTGGTTTTGTACATTGTTTTACATGTCCCACAAAGTTGTTGAAAGAGTTTGCTTCATGGGGCTGTAGCTCGATGGCTTTTAATATCTCCATTAGAGCCTCCCGATGGGGTGATGATTGTTGAATGAGCTCATAAATGGAGAGCCTAGCCGACGTGGTCCTTAAACTTTGGGTAAGTCTAGTCCGAATCATGGCCACTAGTCTAGGCGGGGGAGGTTGTGTAGGGTGTTGTTGAGGTTGTGACATTGATGGAACCTCTCTTGTGGCCATGGCGGGGGCAGCTCCTGGGTACCTCTTGTTCCTAGTCACTATGCTTATCATCCCTACATACCCCTGCATGGGGCAATTCTGTGTCACCTCATTGACTTGAAGGGTTTTTGCCTACGTATCATGGGAAGGTAGGGGGTCTTTGAAGACTCCCATATGTTGGTTGTTTGGCACTATGGGGTTGTCCACCACTAGCGTCTTGTTGTCTATTAGGTCTTGCACGAAGCTCTTGAACTTCCAACATGCGTAAAGGTCATGTCCTTTCTACCTATGAAATCTATAGTACAAGTCTTCCCTATAGCCCTTAGGTTTTGGTGCGTTGGGGTCTATGGGTCGACTTTCTGGCAGGTGTATCAAGTTTACCATAGACAAACAGTCAAACAAGGAGTCTTTGGACTCTGTGAAGGGTGTGAACTATCGCCTAGGGCGACACTATTGATTTTGCTCTTGCCGATGATTCTCCTTCTCATAGCTGTCAAGAGGAACTACCTGATAGTTAGCCTATGAGGGTTGTGTTGCTTGTGCAGGCTTAGGCATGTTTATAGCAACCTGATTGACCACAATGGGTTTCGGTTGTGTGGTCCCTATTTTGGCATTTTTAGGCCACTCTTTCTTTCATGGTTTGGCAATCTCACCATCCTGTATCTTGATCTCCTCAATGATTCTAGCTTGTGCCAGGGATTCCTCAAGAGTGGCATATTTTTGTAGCTATAATAGCATGGAGATCAATCTCAAACAACTTTTTGAGAACATTTGGGTCAAGTCGGCCATGGGAGGGAGGTAGGGCAGCTTTGAAAGCAACGTCCTCCACCGATTTCCATAAGCCACCATGGTTTCTTCCTCATACTGCTTGAGGCTAGCTAGGTCGCTTAGTGACACCTTCTTCTTGGTGTTGAAGGTGAAGCATTCAAGGAACGCATCCACTAGCTGATCCAAGTTACTGATGCTATGCTTTGGCAACTGAGTGAACCAATCCGAGGTAGGGCCTATGAACGTGGTTATAAATTTTCTTAGCATCAAAGCATCGTTGTCCTGAATGCCAAAGCATTGGCTCAGGAATCTAGTCACGTGCTCTTGGGCATCCTCCTCCCCTATAAAGATTACCAACTAAGATAGTTTAAAGTATTTAGGGTATGGGGGTGCCGACACTAACGGATGCATAGGGTGACTGTGGAGCTGGCGTAAAGTGGGATTTTGGGGCCCAAAAGTCTTGGTTTCCATAGAATCTAAGTGCTCTAGCAGTGCTTTGTATGCATCGAAAGATTTGATTTCTTCCTCCTTGGTTTGTTCTCGTTGTGGGTTGCGGGGAACTTGAGGCCTATGGAGGGGTAGCCGAAAAGCATCCCCCCTGCCTTGGTAGGGTGTTTCAGCCCGCTCTTCTTCTTGCTCATACTCCTCATAGTATTCTTGAGGAATTCTTGGGCGAGACATATAAACATGGGTGGGTGCCCATGGAGGGTGCCCATCGTTGTTTCTAGGAGTGGCCTCTCGCTCAGGTCTAGGAGGTCTTAGAGGTAATATTTGATAAGGTCACGGAGACCTATCTCACACCAAGGGGTTGTGCCTCTCATATAAATCTATCTTATGCATGTGAGGGGTTGGGACCCTCTCAGGAATAGTGTTCTGGAGCAATTCATCTGTCTGACATCGAATGTGCTCTTTGCTAAGGCGATACAGGTGCTCTAACTATTGTTGGTCTTGCCTGAGCTGCGTGATTTGTGCTTGGCGGGAAACATGTTTGGAAAATTCCAAGTCAATTTGTTTTGTTGTCTTGTGTTTAGGAAGCCTAGATGCCTCTCCTACATGTCTATCTCGATCATGGTGATCCGAGATCTCTATGGGTCACTTTCCTCTATCGAGGTTAGCGACATTCACCCGAGGCTCTGGCCTCAGTGGGTGATCCTGATACATAGCAGGTGTGGAGGTGCATTGCTCCCACACTGTGTATTGCTCTTGAGGAATGTAGTGGTCTTCCTCATGCTCCCTTCCATACAGGTGAAAGGGGCAGGCAGAATTGGCTTACCCTGTCTGAAGAGCCTTTTGCTCTGGATTTGGCCTATTGTTTCTGATAATAAAAAGGGGTAGAGGAGGGATGACGTAATCATGTGGCCCCTCCTTATGGACCCTATGTTGTTCTAGCACTTCATCGCATGGTGGCCACTCATAACGAGTGTCTAAGGGAGCCCTCCCATCTATGTTGAGTGCCACATGTATGGCCTCCTCCTAAAAGGGTCTATGTTGAGTGGGAGTGCCCCTCAAAGGGGTGCCTCTATAGTCCTATTCTGTAATGGCATGATGTGGACTATCTTGTGGGTCAGGCCACCAAGGTGGTATGACCAAGTCCTTGGGACTATATCGGAGGTGACTTGTGCCCCTCTATACACTTTTCGTAGCTTCTGCCCGTGATTGGGCTCGGCTACGGGTGTACACCATGTTGATGTTTCTCTAAAGATGTGTACATTTTTATCTTCTTTATGATTTTTATGCTACACTAAACAAAAAATGGGAAACACACAATCAAAGCAATGATTATCTTGTTTACGGATTAAAAGTGTGCCCTAAATCTAGTTCAGTGTGTTTTGATATTTGTTTTGAAAACCTTGTAAATAAATTTTTGTTGTATATGCAATATGAGGGCTCTTATATCTCCCAAAATGGTCGCCCCTTCAATATACCACTGCCATGTCATTATACCGAACCTCTCTATATACCCGCACTTACATGAGGGAGACTATTGGTATGTGAGAGCAGAAAAGTACATGGAACATAGGTGGTACGGAAGGGGAATCACTCTATTTTGACACCTACCATAGAAGACTTATCCTCATGCACTGGGAATCACCCTAGCTACACTTGGTCAACTTTCATCAGGATTTACATCTAGCAATAGTCGTGATCGGGGTTATGTATGCAAGATTCAAGCCAAGGTGGTGATGAAATCCACCGTTGGTCTTGATCAAGTTTTGGGGTTTTACGACCAACGCCTTGATGTTTAGATTATCTCGTGGTGTGTGGGGTTATTTTTACTTGCGAAAAGAAAGAAATCATGTAGTAAAATTTCCTATGCAAGCAAAGAAACAAAAATTTACAGAGACAGAAACAAAAAAATGATAGAAGATGCTCAAAACCCCTACCTCTTCTCTGCCCAAACCGGATGCCTCTAATTTTTTGCTATGAAAATACACAGAGAGCTAATCATCCCGGGGTGAAATGAATAATAGATTTGTATTCATCATAGGGTGAGACGAATTCCTATTCGTCCTAGGGTGACATGAATTCCAACTCTGTATTCGCCATGGGGTGGAACGAGTAGAAGTCCAGTGCTTGAAATATTGACACCTATAAGCAAAAACACACAACTTTTGATCAAAAATTTAATCTCAAAATCAAGGGACAGAGGTCCCACCGTGATCGCCACTGAAAGCACGAGGATACGGAAGAAAAATAGAAGGGAAATGTAATGCTAAGTCCTATGAACGAGAATGCATGAAAAGAAGGAAAACCAACGAACTGAAACGAGATTTGAAGCAAGTGTAAAAGTGCAGCCCTTTATTTTATTGATTTTCTCAAAATCATGTTACAATACGTCTCCTCCATTTTCAGGGGCTAGGAGCGTCGGACATAGTTTGGTTACACCATGAATGATACATTCCCCTATGGGATCTTCCACGTGCCCACGTTGAAAATGGGCAAACCAAACGTCACCGCAACTTGCATGAATGTGTCTATAGTTCTTTGCCCCTTCGATATCTAGATCCTACATTCAGAGAAATAATAAACGGTTAGTAGAACCTACGGATGGAGAGAAACATGCGATCCCCAAGGCCTGCGATCAGTGCATGCATAAAATAATTAAAATTATAACTAAAACATATCAAAATGAGCTAAAATTTGGACAGAAGCAATAAAACATTACCAGGAACCCATTGCAAAAGGAACAGTCGAGAAATCTACCACAGATTTCTAATCACTCTAGGGTGGGACGATTAGGACTATCATAACCTGTCAAAAAGCCACCTCCTAAATTTTTTGTCCAAAGGCCTCCAAAACACTTGCAAAGTTGGGGTTAGGCAAAAAGGGGCATTTTGGGATGACCCAAAAGGTCATATTTGGCTAATTCGGCCTCGATTGCCCTGTATCCAATGACGCTCCCTATATATTAGAGAAAGCGAGAAATGATAAAATCATAGCCAAAACTTGTCATAATCACATGAAACTTGAATAGCAGCATATGTAAGTAACCTAAAATAAAATGCAACTAAAAAAACAAAGAAATATGCCACATATTTCTAATCGCTCCGGGGTGGGGTGATTAAGACTACGACAGTGCGGGGGGCGCCCGAGGGCAGGACGCCCATCGTTTGGGGTTTGGTTTCAGCACCAATCCACTTGGGATGGGTCCAAAACCTATTATGGGGTTGTGTCAGCAAATTTTGTGGGATATTGTGGCCAAATTTTTGGGTTTGGGTCCGGATTGCGCTTCCAATAATCACCCAATAACCTCCCTTTCAAAAGAGAGATCAAAGATGTAAGAAGCACAATGAGGGTGAGGGTATAATTTAGAAGCACTCCATTGCTCCAAATCCTCCTCATTTATTCTCCCCTTTTGGGGTGAGAAGACTCACCAATTTATAGACCTAGGGTCTCTCTCTTTGAATGCGCATGCAAGGGCGCCACTTGACTTGTTTACCCTATTTTGGGAGAAAATATTCTTCCCTAATTTAGAGTCTCTTTGCATGAGGCCTCCATAATCAAGGCATGCATGACTGAAGTCCCTCTCCTTGATTTGAAGCCATTCCTCACAATTGCATGCCCTGAAGGTGCAGTTAAGTGGTGGACCTGTCGAGGTTTGAATTTTTGCCAGTCAAACCTACTAATCGTCCCACCCTGGGATGAATGCTGATAATCGTCCCATGGTGGGACGAATACTAGTTTGTAATCATCCCAGGGTGGGACGAGTAGGGAGAAAAGTTCTAAAAAGGTGCCAAATTGACCTCTGACATTCCAAACTACCGTGGGAGTGGTTAGGACCACTGTTTAACCTCTGGGGGCTGCCCTAGGGGCTATGTATGTCAATTCGATTAGTGTTTGTCATCACATAATCGGATTGGTGTTGTTTTGGTGTCTACAAACATGATATTACAACACAAGTCAATATGAAAAGATATCTTAAGATGTAGTAGACAACACCCTATTTAAAAGAAGCTTTTCTACTACAACCCTAAATCTTATCACAATCTAATATTGAAATGTGTAACAATTGGAATCTATCAAATATTAGAATGTGCTTAGTTAATTTTTAATCTTATCACAATCTAATATTTGATATGTGTGATAAGTTTCATCTATCAAATATTAGAAAGTGATTAGTTACTTTTTAATATTTGCTAGAAAAGGGGAAATACAATTTTTTCCTCAAATTAAATATTCCTAGCACCCTTATTTTATTTATTAATTGGGTGGGAATATTTTTACATAAAATAGAATTATTTTCTAATTCAAATATTATTCTTTAGACTTTATATTTTAGTCTAAGAATAATTTACACAATGTTGCATTACATATTCCAACAAATTTTAACCAATAATATTACATTACAATAATCAAGGTGTTTTTAAGTTGATCAAAAATCTAAATTTTCATGAAATAACACAACACAATGAAGTTTAGTATCATTTTATTCAATAACAATCTTAAAATAACCAGGTTCAACTCTAGTACATTTCCAACGAATAATAGCTTATAGATATTTTTGTAAAGGCACTTGCACAAGTTAAATTTGAATTATTCATAATTTTCTTTGTATACCAAATAATGTAATAAGGTTGAAATATTAGTTATAACCAATATATGTTGTTATAGCCTACTAGATTATATTTAAATATGATTATAAACATATTGTATGATTATATGATATTTGCATATATTTAAGTATTAGATGTTGAATTAATGAAATTGATTTTAATTTTTCATCAAGAACTTATATATTTTTGAAGCAATTTTTTTCCTAAATTTTTCTTTGATCTCAAAAAAATAGATAAAATTTACCCTTAATGATAAATTTATAAGTTTATGGCTCCCCAAGCCCACCCTCCAATATTATTTTCTTTGCAAATCCTATCCCAATTACGAATAGGAAGTCTGTTTTTCTTTACATCCTTTCCAAAGAAAATATCCTTGAATTTTATCAAATTTGGATGTTATACCTACTCATAATCTTGAAAGTTGCATCATATATAAAGATATATATTACAATGTAGTTTTTATGAGTTATAGCCTTCTAGTCATAGTTATGAACTTACTTTTCTAATCTACCAAACAAGAATTTATTCTATCTAAAATATCCTTAATGATCTATTGTAAATATAGCACATTTTTAATGAAAATATCATGTATTTTGAATTACTATTGAACTATACAACATCCTTATGATAACATGATAACATTGATTTAAATTCCATGACCTTAGTAACTTAAGGATGACCCAAAGAAAAGTATCATCAACAAATTAAAGATGAGATTCGAAGGGACTATTTATTGTATCCTAAATACTTTTAACTTTTTCTTTCATTTTTGCCTTTGATAAAGCTCTCTTCAATGCATCATCAATAATAATAAAGAGATAAGGGGATAGTGGGTCATCCTAGTGGAGTCCATGGGATGATTCAAATAAACTAAGGAAGAGACTAATATATTAAAATAGAATATTTTAAACTGCTATAAAACATCTAATTGATTCACACCAACCTTGATCAAAACCATATTTTTTAAAAATTGTTGGAGGTATTACATTATTTGGTACCTTGAAATATTAATATAAGGACATTGTACTTAGTTTAGCCTAGGGTGTGTTTAATATTTAAATATCTAATAGGTATCATGATATTTAATGTGAATTATGTGATTAAAGTGTCATGTTCAAAAGTGAGGAGTTATGAGAAATCATGAGAGACTATTATTATATGTTTGAGAAATATAAAGAGTTATATCTCCCATGAGTATGAGGATATGAAGAGTTTATGTAAGTGTTGTTAACTTTTAATGCCAAATACTTAATTCAAAATGACCACAAGATCTAAAATAAAGATGCTATATAAAATATAAGATAATGGTAATATTCTAAACATATAAAACTCATAAATCACTTCTGCAACTACTCATAAAAATGCCATTAACAAATGCTCACGAAAATAGTATTTTCATATAAAATAGAGATCTCAAATGCTCCATACTTCTACACACTCTTTCCCTCTACATTATGTCACTCTCTCAATACTCACCTCAACATCCCTCAACATTCCAACACCACACTCTCACACTTTGTGTCTCTCACACACATACATATATAATGGAATGTGACTCTTCATATGGAGTACTCTTGACCTTCACTCTTCCTGAGACTCTTCAATTCTTATTCAATGAACTCATGTGCACATGGACTATTATGCAATACTTGTGCATTTATTACATTGCATAAAGTAAATACTCAAACTCTAATCTAAGACACTCTCCTAAACTAAATATGTACCTAAGGTGGTACATTAGCATGTACCAAATAATGTAATATTCTCCAACATCCCCATGTATTACATTATTTGGTTATTAAAGACTTTAGTCTTCAATATGGATATTTCTCTTTTAATTCACTTTGCATAGTATACCTCCTTCATCGGGTTCTTTATCCTCTTGCTTATCTTCATCATTGATGATATTATTTATATCTTCAGGAGATATCACATTGTAATTAGATTCCTACAAAAATATTTTCTCTTTGCCTTTGTTCTTTACATCATAAGTCTTCTTTAGTATAGAACCTTCTGAGTATTCACTTATAGAATCATGGTAAGACCCTAAATTAGATGACCTTGAAGCATCAATATTGCATGAAGAATGACATCTTTTCCAAAAAATGACTCATCCAAAATTTCTTTCTTCTTAAGCGATTCAATAAACTCCTTTTTTTTCAAGTTATTTTTGTAATGTTTAAGTAATGCGATTCATATTATACTAGCAATATTCAAAGGAATCATAACACTATATTTATCATTATCAATTGCTTCAAATATTCTTGCATGCATATAGTATTCTAATGTTTCAAAATTTTCTTCTAATGCTTCTTTGTAAATGAAACTTGAGGCTAAGTCTAATTTTCCTTTAGACTTGTTAATCAAACTCTTGATCCCAAGTTTTATAACATTTATCTTTTCCTCTCTAATAATATTCTCTATATCATTGTTTAATGTATTCTTTGAAGTAGACATCCTTGTAACTCCCTAGTCTCAAAAAATGAAAGATAACTTTGATAAGATTTTTCAATCTCTAAACCTTTGAGGTTGACTACCTTATGTATCCCTAGTTTTGAATATATTGTCCTTCTTGATAAAATTTTTTCAACTTCTAAATTTTAAGTTGAATCTGAGTATATGAACAAGTACCAAATTTCAATTCTTCATAACCTGTAGTATACCTTGTATTTCCTAATGTTTGGATAGTGATCAAATAGTAGTTTTGAAAAAGGTTTCAATTCTCAAGTCTTTAGACAGAATTCCTTTTATCTCCCAAATCTCAACAATATGGTTTCTAAATTTCACAAACCTATGTTGGTTTTGAATTCCTTATAACTCCAAAATTAGAATTTTAGAATTCTAGTAAAAGGATATTTGCAAATTTTATATTCCTAATTTGATGTAGGAAACCTTATTTCTCCAAAATTTAAAATATTTTCAAATATTAAAATGCTTCACAAATTTCAATAACTCAATTACAAAACTTTATCAAATATTTTCAAAACTTGAAATTGATTTCCAAAATTTCCCAAAATAATTTCAAGGCTTCTCAAAACTTTCCAAAAATAGCTAATAATGCTTCTAAGGTTTCAAATTTCACTTCTATGCCTTATTTCTCCAATAATTAAATTAATATTGTAAGCAAATAGATTAATTTCCTTTTACCTTAGAAAATAATATTATCTCCCAACCTTATAACTCCTAACTTGGGCAAATAATCAAAAATCAAGTAAATTATTTTACCTCCAATATCTAGGTATAAAATATTCAGTCATGGGTGTTTGACCTTACCTTGAATGATACTCTCCATGAAATATATCATACTTATAACACTTCTCTCCGCTCTACCATAATCAGAATTGATTCCATCGCACTCAAATCAATGGCTATATTTCAAAAACTTACTTCTATCTTAATGACTTGTCCACCATGCATTTAAGGTGGTATGGAGATGTTTCAATAACCCTGTAGTGGTTGGAACTCCCCTTATGAAGTGATACTTATCACTTTGGCTCTTCAATTCCTTGTAGTGTGATTACCAAGTGGTGCTAGCCATTTTAGATTCTTCTTTGCCCTCCTAAAATGCTTTCTATAATGGATGGCACTTTGGATGACCTTCTAACACTTACTTTATGTTTGACTTCCTTCTTGTTGCCTATTCTATTGCTATTAACAAAACTGTTGGAAATTTGAGGTATTTTATGTTGTCATTGATGTCACATGGATCATTGATGTCACATGGATCACATTGAGTTTTGGTGGCCAAATTATTTCATAAATAAGCATTTATGATATTTTGGAAAGCATGGATATATACAGGGTTTTTGTGAAAACCAAGATAGGCAAAATAAAAGGTTTTATTTAAAACCATGGATGGCATATTTTAACTGGGTTTTTCTTAAAACCCAGGTTGGCTTTTTCGTTTCATCAAAAAAGGTGCCCTGGTGATGGATATATTTAATTTTAAATATTTAGTTTAAATTTTAATTATTTAAAATTAAAATTAAAATTAAAATTTAAAAATTAAAAGTAAATTCATCGTCGATGTCATAAAAACCATGCACCATCAAAAGGAAATTAATAATTAAAGGTGTCGACGTATGTGAAATTAAAGGAAGGTTGCATATATATGCAAAGGCTTTCGATTCAAAAGACTAAGCATCGAACGAAGAGAACAAAAAGCGAAAGCCCCGAAATCCTTTGATGTGATAGCGTGGTCCAACGGTGAGCTTGGGAAGCATGGAGTTTTTGGTTGCGACAGGGTATGCGTTCAATTCCCACTAGGTTCGATTTTCATAGAGTGTGGAAGAAGAGCATTTGGCGCATGTTTTTGGCATGAGCAAAGGTAGCGAAATATAGGGAGCATTTTTTCTCTCTGTCCTATGTGAGAAAATAGCTCACATGGTCTTTGGCATCACGGTTGTGGTGTTGAGTGGGCAATGATGAGGGTTCGATTCCCTCTAAGAGGCAAGTAAACGTTTTATTAAATATTTTTTATTATTGCCTAATGTTGGAGGAATAAGGTGATGCTAAGGGAATAATGTTTGATTAAATTTTTATTTACTTGGAAGGCAAGATATAAGGGTTGAAATGCACATTTAGAAAAAGAGAAATTTTTGGTGTCTTCCTATTTTAGAAGTATACCATATTATATATCGTTGGAAAGCTTATTTTGAGGGCTATATGATTAACATGATTAGATGGAGAAATAAGGTGTATGTAAAGAGATATTTCTATTTTTGTAAAGGGGTTCAAAGTGAAGGTTGTTTTTTTCTTTTTCAAAGTGTGTTGAGTGTGGCAGATTTCCAAAGGGGTTTCTTCATCTTCATAAAAGGTATGGGCACATTCTCCTATTGTTTTTTTATGGTGGTTGATTTCTAAAATATCATTGGAGAGAAAAGGATTGATTGTGGTTTCCTTTTCAAAAGTGGTTGGTTGAATGCTTCAAGGTTTTTTGGTTTGAGAGTTGTGTTTAAACCTTGTTTTATAAGCATAGTTGTTGAAGCCCATTGGTTGAAGCCCATTGGTTATACAAAGAACTTGAACTTGAGAAGAATATGAGTATCATTGTTATGTGAGATTTGTGGTTGAGCATTATTGGAAATATTTGAGTTGGTTGATACATGCTTGGACTAGGGTTTGTAAGAAATAGTTTTTCCTTGTGGTAGTTGGTTGAGAATAGTTGTTTGATCCAAGTCAAGTGATTGTGTGAAGTGGTTGTTCAAGTTACATGAAAAAAAATATTCTATATTTTGGATTTAAGTTGAGATTGAGATTTGAGGATAGAACATATTGAGTCTCTAACAATTCTCTTTATGCTTCTATGAGATTACCTTGAGTTGAGAAAGATATTGGATTTGAGTATAGAACATATTGAGTCTCTAACAATTCTCTTTATGCTTCTATGAGATTGATTTGAGTTGAGATCATTATGGATCATAGTTGTCATCCTTTGAAGAGTGTATTACCATTCATTATTGAGTTCATATTTGAGCCTTGCCTTCATAATATTTGTGGATGATATTTGAGTACTACTTGTGTGAAGTGGTTGTTCAAGTTACATGAAAAAAAATATTCTATATTTTGGATTTAAGTTGAGATTGAGATTTGAGGATAGAACATATTGAGTCTCTAACAATTCTCTTTATGCTTCTATGAGATTACCTTGAGTTGAGAAAGATATTGGATTTGAGTATAGAACATATTGAGTCTCTAACAATTCTCTTTATGCTTCTATGAGATTGATTTGAGTTGAGATCATTATGGATCATAGTTGTCATCCTTTGAAGAGTGTATTACCATTCATTATTGAGTTCATCTTTGAGCCTTGCCTTCATAATATTTGTGGATGAGATTTGAGTACTACTTGAGTATGATTGATTGAGCCTTTGAGAAGGCTTTTGGGATAGATTTTTGGATAGCTTTATGGATAGTTTTTGGGACAGATTCAAACAAGTTCTATGTGAGCTTGTTGAGCAGATTTGGACAAGTTATGTGTGTGCTTGTTGAGCAGATTTGGACAAGTTATGTGTGAGCTTGTTGACCATATTTGGACAAGTTTTGTGTGAGCTTGTTGAGTAGATTTTGACAAGTTCTATGTGAGCTTGTTGAACAAATTTCGACAAGTTCTGTGTGATTTTGTTGAGCATATCAGTGGTGTACCTAGGTGAGAAGACCAGTGGATTGCCTACCTAAGCAGATCAGTGTGTTGCCTAGCTGAGTAGATTAGTGGATTGCCTACCTAAGCAAATCAGTGTGTTACCTAGCTAAGTAGATTAGTGGATTGCCTACTTGAGTAGATCAATGTGTTTCCTAGATGAGCAAATTAGTGTATTACCTACCTGAGCACATCAGTGAGTAGATAAAAATAATCATTGTATTGGATAAGGATCCTTATTTCTATGTGAAATATTATAAGGATATTATCTTATGGAGTACCCCACATTAGGGGAACCATGTTAAATATTGTGTCTCAATTGTGTGTGGTGACTTGTGCTCTTTCTTACTATTGCTATCTGAGTTATTAATGCACACTGCTATATTTGGTTATTACAATTAAGGACATTAATTGATATTGGTTTGAAAGAAAGTAAAAAGTGGGCGCTATACTATTCACCCCACTCTCAGTATAAGCTTGTGTTCTTTAATTGGTATTATAGAAGGTTCCTTCGAAAAGGCTAACAACTTGAGGGCATATTCTACAAGAACACAGATGGATTCACATAATGGATCACCTAAAAATAAGGTACCAATGCTTGACGATAATAATTATGCTTTCTAGAGCATGAGAATGAAGAACTACTTGATATCATAGGGATATGAGGTATGACAGATGGTTGAAAAAGAGTATAAGGTTGAAGGTGATCCTAAGGCAGATAAGACTATCAGGAAATTGGTTGATATCAATGCAAGGGCAATAAATTATATTTTGATTGGGCTACGTGAGATATATTTTGCAAAGGTCATGGTATGTAATTCATCTAATGAAATGTGGACCAAGTTACAAAATACTTATGAAGGAGATTCCAAGGTAAAGTTGTCAAAACTACAAACTCATAGAAAAATATTTGAGGAATTGAAAATGGAATATTCTAAAGATATTGTAAAGTTTTTACTTCGAGTTGATGAGATTAATAACACCATGAGAGGCCTAGGATTTGAGATGAAAGAATCAAAAGTTACTCAAAAGTTTTTGAGATCACTTCCCATGAAGTATGATGGAAAGGTTTCAGCAATAGAAGAAACAATGGATATCAACAAGCTAACAATGGAATAACTACAAGGAACTCTCACAACTTATGAGATGAGGGTGAGTAAGCATCAGGTTCCAATAAAAGAGATTGCATTCAAGGCTTCAGAGAAAGAGAAATGGAAGGTTCTAGAGATAGATAGAGATTATGTTAATGATGAGGAAGCTAACTTCATCAAAAGGAATAAGGACTCAAGGAATTTTAGGGATATGAGGAAAGTCAGATGCTACAAGTGTGGTGATCTTGGTCACTATGCACACAAGTGTCCACATGAAGAAAACAATGATGATGAAAAATAGGATCATAGAAGAAAAGAATATGGAAAGCATAAGCATGACAAAGATGATAGATACAAGAAAAACATGTATGAGAAGAAGAAATTTTTTTGTAAGGTAAAGAAATCTTACTACATTGAAGAAGCAAGTGATGGTTCAGTTCACAACAATGAAAACCAGTCAGATGAAGAAGAATGTACATTCTTTGGAATAAGTGAAGAAAGGCAAGAACACCTATTCCTAGGTATTAAAGTTAAAGAAGAGGATATATCTATTGAATAAAGACATGAAGAGCTTGCCATAGCCATTGAGCAAGAAAATAGATACATGAAGGGTCTAAGGATACTAAAATTCTTCATATGAAGATATTTTGGGCATATAGATGATGATTGCACATACTACAACAATTGCAATAAGGAAAGTTCATTTGTTGAAAAATAAAGTAGCAGTTCTAGTAATAGTTCTAGCAATAGTTCTAGTGACAATTCCAGCAGCAGTGATGATGAAGAAGAGGAATCCACAAAACAAGAAAATAAAATCAAGATATTGGAAAGGAAAATCAAGAGGCTTGAAAATAAGGTGCATGAAAATTAAAAGGTCAAAATTATGCTTAATAAACATATTCAATATTTGGAAAAAGAGCTTCAAGAAACAAAAGATCTCAACATCACTATAGTTGAGAAATTGAAGGAGAAGAAATAAAGGTGTAAATAGTTAGAAGAAGAAGATCAGAAAAGTTTGCAGACCTACATAAATGTGTTAGCATGATTTCAAAGGAATTCAAAAACTTTGGATAATTTTTTGGATTTACAACGAGATACATTTATAAATACAGGGCTTGGTTATGAAGAAGGGAAACAAAAAATAAGTACACAAGGACCTATATTTGTATCAAGAGGCTTTATTTCAAAAATATATAAGGAAGAACCAGTTACCAAAGAAAAAGAAGCAACATAAATGGATACTTGCATTTCAGAGGCTATAGATATGTGTGCCAATTTACTACTTGACACAAATGAAGAGAAAGAAGAGGAAGATTCCAAAGCACCAAAAGTCTCATATTTCAGGTTTGGGGAATCACACTCAAAAGGAAAGGAAGTTATGAAAATTGAAAGCAAGGAAGCACCTAAGTTTTATGAAGAAATATCCAAAGTTCTTATGGCTCCAAATATTCAATTTGGATCTTGTTTTGATATAGGTGAATCACACTCAAAAGGAAAATAAATACTTGACGAGGAAAGCAAGGAAGAAATCAAGGAAAAGGATTTAGATACTACAAAGAAGGTTCAAGGATGAAATGCACAAATTGAAAATTATCATAGGGATAATGGTCAAGAAAGGTATGAGGAACCAAGGCATGAACAAAGGGATTTTCAAGGACATTGTTTTTCTTGTAATGGATTTGGACATGGGGATATACACTGCAGGGTCTATGGATCAAAGAAGTTTGATTTTTCTAGAAGAAACTTCAAAGGAAGAAGGTATAGTTTTCAGGAAAATTCCTTCTTATGCAACAGGATTGGTCATAGAGATTTTTAGTGCAAAGAAAATGAGCAACATGGTTTTGGTTTTAGAGCTACACAGTTCAGAATTCATGGTCATAATGGTCATGAAAATAAAGCTTCACAATACAGGGTTCAGGAAAGGAATGGATATGGAAATTATTTCAAGAAAATATTCATGATATGGCACCATCCAAAGGCTATAATATCAAGTGTTTTAATCGCAATAATTTTGGACATATTGCAAAATGGTGTAGGACTCAATTCCAAACAGGGTCAAGGCAAGAAGGTCAAACAGGTTCTAGACAAGAAGATCAAGTAATTTATAAAGAGAATGATATCAGAAAAACATGGAAGGAAGTTGATAGAGGAAAGAAATAATGTAATATGGGAGTAAAAGTACTCCCACCCCAAAATTAATCACCTCAAGAGAGAAGGTGGTAAGGGGGCTAAGCTTAAGAGTCATATCTTTTAGCCCCATAGGTGTCCCTTTTGATGTCAAAGGGGGAGAGATTTGAGTAAGGGGGAGAGATTTGAGTTTGGAGGAGCAGCCTCCAAAGAGAGATTTTATTTAGGGGGAGCAAAATCCAAAGAGAGCATTGAGTTAGGGGGAGCAGCCTCCAAAGAGAGTATTGAGTCAGGGGGAGCAGCTTTGATTCTCAAAAATGGTTTTTGCAGTGACTGTGGTGATTTGCATTAGAGGTGTTGCCATCAATGAAAAATGGGGATATTGTTGGAAATTTGAGGTATTTTATGTTGTCATTGATGTCACATGGATCACATTGAGTTTTTGTGGCCAAAGTATTTCATAAATAAGCATTTATGATATTTTGGAAAGCATGGATATATACAAGGTTTTTGTGAAAACCAAGGCAGAAAAAATAAAAGGTTTTATTTAAAACCATGGATGGTATATTTGAAATGGGTTTTTCTTAAAACCTAGGTTGGCTTTTCGTTTCATCAAAAAATGTGCCCCGATGATGGAGATATTTAATTTTAAATATCTAGTTTAAATTTTAATTATTTAAAATTTAAATTTAAATTTTAAAATTAAAATTTTAATTTTAAAATTTTAATTTTAATTTTAAAATTAAAATTAAAGTCATCGCCGATGTCATAAAAACCATGTGCCATCAAAAGGAAATTAATAATTAAAGGTGCCGACGTATGTGAAATTAAAGGAAGGTTGCATATATATATGCAAAGGCTTTCGATTCAAAATACTAAGCAATCAAACAAAGAGAACAAAAAGTGGAAGCCCTAAAATCCTTTGATGTGACAACGTGGTCCAACGGTGAGCTTGGGAAGCATGGATTTTTTGGTTGTGATAGGGCATGCATTCGATTCCCACTGAGTTCAAATTTTGTAGAGTGTGGAAGAAGAGAATTTGGCACACATTTTTGGCATGAGCAAGGGCAGCGAACTACAGGGAGCATTTTTACTCTCTATCCTATGTGAGAAAATAGCTCACGTGGTCTTTGGTGCCACAGTTGTGGTGTTGAGTGGGCAACGACGAGGGTTCAATTCCCTCTAAGAGGCAAGTAACCATTTTATTAAATATTTTTTATTATTGCCTAATGTTGGAGGAATAAGGTGATGCTAAGGGAATAATGTTTGATTAATTTTTTATTTACTTGGAAGGCAAGATATAAGGGTTGAAATGCACTTTGAGAAAAAGAGAAATTTTTGGTGTCATCCTCTTTTAGAAGTATACCATATTATATATTGTTGGAAAGCTTATTTCGAGGGCTATTTTATTAAATTGATTAGATGGATAAATAAGATGTATGTAAAGAGATATTTCTATATTTTTAAAGGGGTTCAAAGTGAAGGTTGTTTTTTTCTTTTTCAAAGTGTGTTGAGTGTGGCAGATATCCAAAGGAGTTTCTTCATCTTCATAAAATGTATGACCACATTCTTCTATTGTTTATTTATGGTGGTTGATTTCTAAAATATCATTGGAGAGAAAAGTATTTATTGTGGTTTCCTTTTAGAAAGTGGTTGGTTGAATGCTTCAAGGTTTTCTGGTTTGAGAGTTGTGTTTAAATATTGCTTTATAAGCATAGTTGTTGAAGCCCATTGGTTATGCAAAGAACTTGAAATTGAGAAGAATATGAGTATCATTGTTATGTGAGATTTTTGGTTGAGCATTGTTGGAAATATTTGAGTTGGTTGATACATGCTTGGACTAGGGTTTGTAAGAAAGAGTCATTCCTTGTGGTAGTTGGTTGAGAAGAGTTGTTTGATCCTAGTCAAGTGATTGTGTAAAGTGGTTGTTCAAGTTCCATGAAACAAACTATTCTATATTCTGGATTTAAGTTGAGATTGAGATTTAAGGATAGAACATATTGAGTCTCTAAAAATTCTCTTTATGCTTCTATGAGATTTCCTTGAGTTAAGAAAGATATTGGATTTGAGTATAGAACACATTTAGTCTCTAACAATTCTCTTTATGCTTCTATTAGATTGATTTGAGTTGAGATCATTGTGGATCATAGTTTTCGTCCTTTGAAAAGTGTATTACCATTCATTTTTGAGTTCATATTTGAGCCTTGCCTTCATAATATTTGTGGATGATATTTGAGTACTACTTGAGTATGATTGATTGAGCCTTTGAGAAGGCTTTTGGGATAGATTTCTGGACAACTTTGTGGACAGTTTTTGGGACAGATTTGGACAAGTTCTGTGTGAGCTTGTTGAGAAGATTTGGACAAGTTCTATGTGAGCTTGTTGAGAATATTTGGACAAGTTTTATGTGAGCTTTTTGAGCAGATTTGGACAAATTTTGTGTAAGATTATTGAGAAAATTTGGACAAGTTCTGTGTGATCTTGTTGAGCATATTTGGACAAGTTTTATGTGTGCTTGTTGATCAAATTTTGACAAGTTCTATGTGAGCTTGTTGAGAATATTTGGATAAGTTCTGTGTGAGCTTGTTGAGAATATTTGGACAATTTCTGTGTGAGCTTGTTCAGTAGATCAGTGGAGTGCCTAGCTGAGAAGATTAGTGGATTGCCTACCTGAGTAGATCAGTGTGTTGCCTAGCTGATAAAATTAGTGGATTGCCTACCTGAGAAAATCAGTGTGTTTCCTAGCTGAGCAGATCAGTGGATTGCCTAACTGAGTATATCAATGTGTTGCCTAGTTGAGCAGATCAATGGATTGTCTACCTGAGCACATTAGTGATCAGATCAAAGTAATCATTGTATTGGATAAGGATCCTTATTTATGTGTGAAATATTATAAGGATATTATCTTGTGGAGTATCCCACATTAGGGGAACCACGTTAAATCTTGTGTCTCAATTGTGTGTGGTGACTTGTGCTCTTGCTTACTATTGTTATCATAGTTACTAATGCACATTGCTATATTTGGTTATTGCAATTAAGGACATTAATTGATGTTGGTTTGAAAGAAAGTAAAAAGTGGGTGCTATACTTCTCACCCCCCTCTCAGTATAAGCTTGTGTTCTTCAAAAACTTAGACGATTGAATTTCTATCTCCCATATAGCTTTTAGTATTTTTTCAAAAATGCACTCTTGTTTTGCCTTCCAACGTATCTCCAAGATTAGCAATGTACATTGGTTATTTGACGTTCTTGATTCCTCCAATGATTGTTCTCAACCAATAATCTCCTTAGGTTCTCTAGATTTTTCTCAATGACTCTCTATTCTAACTCTAGATGGCTTTGCTTATTTACTATGGTGCCTCTTCCTTTAATACAGTGGTGCCTTCACTTGTGCTTGGTGATTCTAACAATCCTTTGGTGAATTTTCTTCACCAATATTTTTTGTATTTCTTAGTGCTCCTCTTGGTCTTTATGCACCTCAAATTTATCTTGTCTTTATTCACTATTCAACCTTCTTTTATTTAATAGACCTTATAAAAAATTTGCACTTATTTTAATTATAAAAACAACATATGTTACTTCTTCTTATCACTCCCTTTCAAACAAACTTTAACTCCAATCTTTGTTGTTGTGTTTTTCAAATTTTAGAATGATAATGATGTCTCCTTCCTTGGATTGGAGATACTTAGAGTAGACTATATTTTGTTACCTTTAACGGTGCTTTAAAAAATTTTTATAATAAACTTGTTTTAATGCTTGAATAATAATATTTTATAGCACCAATTTTATGAACCTCTTTTACTTCCTTTTACAACTGAACTCCTCAGTGATTTGATTCACCTTTTTGCTGTCTTGAATTTACAATTTTTGTAGCTTCACTTATTTTTAATTTTCTGCCCTAAAAACATCAATTTTGCAGCTCTAATTGCTACCCAAACTCTGCCTTTTAGCCTTTAACTTGTTGCCTTAAAATCTGATTTTTGTAGCTCCAAATGCTGCCTTCTTGTTGTCCAAAATCTCTGCAATTTGTAACTTCAATTGCTGCCAAATATTTCTTCAATTTGCTATACAATTCTCTCTCAAATATGCTCCAAAATTCTTCAAATTGTAGCTCTACTATTGTTAGGGTAAAATAGGTAGTATATTGCATTATACTACATAGATAGATTATTACATTTACTTTTCTACTTTCTACCATGTAGATATTTACTGTTTCAAATATCTAATGGTAAACTATGGTTAATTCCTAAATATCCTAGGTTAACAAACTTAAACCAAACTCTCTACATCCTATGGCATGTTGTTTAGCATGGATAGTGGGATTATTGTTTGGATTACTATTATGTAACCTATTTAAATCTAGGATTTGTTCCTAAGAGATGTTAATGAAAATTATTATTTTAATTAGTCAAATTCGATCTCCTGGTCACATTGGTACCAGAGCTAGAGCAAGGGAGTTGAGCTGAAGTTTTAGAATTACGGCAACATCGGTGACCTTTAATTAATTTCATTATTGCTCCTAATATATCTTTAATTCTTCCTAAGTTTGAAAACTTTATTGTGCATCTTAATTTCTATGGAAAGCTCTCGTAGGAAAGCCCAAAACTTTGGGCATGGATCCCGATGCTGGGATCATTTGACCCTGATGGTGATCGCCACCCATGAGGAATTTTTTCCCCCATCATGGATAGCAACCACCAGGGATCTCCCCATTGGTGATCCACCTTGTGGGCCCATAGATAGCCACTGGTCCCCATGGCATAGGGAGAGCTTTATTAGCTCCCTCGTTGGGCTCGCATCCCAAGACCGAGGTAGGAACGCATTAAGGGCAGGAGTGCCCTCATGTTTACCGTAGCATGGATATCAAGGTGGGAAGGCAAGACCACCCTCATATTTCTCGTAGACCTACATGCACCCTGAGGTGGTGCTGACCTGTTGCTGACTCGACCTACTACCTAGGTGACATATGGCACTTTGGCCACATGCCACCTGACCGTTGACTTGACATGGCAGACCTAACCAAACCTGAATGGACTTGACATGGCAGACAACCACTCGACACACGACTCGAGTGGACCCCTCTTGCCGCGCCATGTGAATGCCAACAAAAGGAGGGCTTGGACTCGATTGCCCGAGGGTAATCACAAGCTAAATAGATCATAAAGGCATTTAAAGGCATTTGCATCCAAAATAGGATGCATGTGGGATAATTCCCACAACATCCCAAAAGAAGCCCAGAGGCTTCTTTAAAATTTAGGTGTTGCAGCCTAAGAACTAAGCCCGACGCTTGGTTAGTTGGCCAAGGTGGACACCTTAGGCCAGCGTGAGTCATAGGTTCGATTCACCCGCTTACCAAAATTGCAAAAGAGTTATTTTTTTAATGAAAATTTTTAATATTTTGGCACATTAAATTTTAATATTTTAATTTTTATGCTTAAATTAATTTTTTTTTTAATGTTTTTTTAAGATTTTTTCATAGTTTTTTGCTAAATAAACTGCATCAATTTTTTTAACTCTTAAATTGATGTTTTTTTATTACAAAAATTATGTTATATTCTATTTAAAAAGCTTTAAAACTTTATTTTTTTTAACATTCAAATTGAAAATAAAAGTGCCAAATTTTTATGCAACTAAGCAATTGTGTAAGAGACATTTTGTTGCTTAAATTTTCATCAAAATTTCCTTTATTGCTCATCACTCTTCAAAGTTTTCATGAACATAAAATCTTGGGTAAGTAAAGCTCTTCGTAGACAAAGAATCATGAAAGAGAAACGAATTACGAAGGCAAAAAACATGATCAAATTTTCATCGTATGCTTTGTGAATATCGTCGAACCATTCCTCACTCACTTATCTATAATGATCCATGGAAGGGGTTGGACAAAAGCTATGGTCCCATGAGGATTTGTGAGCCTTTTATCCTAATGCACCACCTATTTTTGAGTGTTGAAAATAAAAACAAAGTCATGTGTCGACTGGTCTGGAAGCCTTTCAAACGTGGGTCATGTGTCGACTTGTCTTGAAAGGAGTGCTTTATTTCTCAATTTTGTAAACATTAAGGGGGATAGTAGATACATTTGTGCTTCTATTTTTTGCAAAATTGTAAAATACAAAGGGAGGATTTTCTAAGAGAAATAAAGGTGCATTCTTGATTGTACTCGACACCTTTTTAAAAAAAAAAATTGGCTTTATTAGGTGCATTTTTGGTTGCATACAACACATATAGTAATAAATAATTTGGGTTGGTCTCTTTTTTATTATTGCACTATACATAATTTTTGCAATTAAACAATCATAAACATTGAAGAGCACTTCACAAATCAAACCCAAATTTCACTAAAAATTGTGCTACACTTTGCACAGGTTACACAAAGTCAATTTTTTTTACTCCCCATCATAGGTCATAAATCTCAAACACCTTGATACACTCTCTTTTTTTGGCTTACTTACCTAAAAGTTTCCATAATTCTTGAAGGGTGTTAAGGCAGGTGCCATTAAATATCCTAGAGAGAAAAATCAGAAGTCTTTCAAAACCCACCCCTTTCATTTGCTCTATTTTATTTGGCTTAAAATCCTCAAAATTTTTATCCCTTGTTAAGGGTGTTAAGGCAAGTGCCATTAAATATCTTAAAAAGCAAATTAAAATCTTCCATATACTCTTTCAAGGGTATTCTGAAAGATAAAATCATCTTAGTCATATATATTTGAAACCTTCACCATGGCCATGATCAACAAGTATATCAATGAGAACCAAATGCTCAAAGGTTCAAATTATTTTGTATGGAAAACTAAGATGAAAGCCATTTTAACTGTAGAGGAGATGTGGGGAATAGTGGATGGCACTGATTCTAGACCCACATCAGCAGGAGCAGATCAGATAGCATATGATAAAAAGGATAAAAGACTTTCCTTATTGATCTTGTTAGCTATTTCTGATGATATACAACCTCATATAAGTGAAGCTAAAAATGGTAAGGAGGCATGGAATGACTTAGCAATCATTTTTGAAGGAAAGAATCAATCAACAATTCTTAACCTTCAAACACAGCTTCATACTCTTCATATGAAATCTAGAGAGACAGTAGATCTATACCTCTATAGAGTCGTAAATATAAAAAAAAAACTGCAAGCCTTAGGAGAAAGAGTGGAAGACAATGTCCTAACCTCATCTTCTAGGTATAATGATGTAGTGTTAGATGTGAAAGCTTCGTAAAACACTACATATCTACTAACATGTATTTTCTTGGTGAATGGATCTATCAACCGATAGCCTTTTGAGTATTCATCATATCCAAGAAAAACTCATTGTAGGATCTTCTCATCTAACTTCTTTCTTTTCTCCTTAGGTATATGCATAAAAGCCTTACACCCAAATACTCGTAGATGAGATATGGAGGGTTTCATTCCACTCCATGCTTCCTGAGGAGTCATACCTTCAAGAGCCCATGTGGGTGCCCTATTTAGAAGATATACTGTAGTTGTTATAGCTTTAGCCTAGTAAATGTGCTCAAGATTGGCTCCCTTAAGCATACATCGAACCATTTCCATAATGAAATGATTTCTTCTCTCAGAAACTCCATTTGACTGAGGAGAATAGGTTGTTGTTAACTATCTTTTTATCCCATGTTTTTGCAAAAATGAGGAAAATTCTTTTGATGTGTATTCCCCCCTTGATCTGAATGGAGGGTCTTTATGAAACATCCCGATTCTTTCTCAACAAGCTTCTTGAACTGCTAAAAATAGTCAAATGCTTTAGAATTCAACTACAATAAGAAGACCCACATTTTTTATGAGTGACCATCTACAAACAATTGAAAATACCTTTTTCCTCCACAACTAGTAGACATAGGACCACACAAATATGTGTGAACTAACTCCAAAGGTACCTTAGCTCGATAGGAGCTAGGTTCAAAAGGTACTCTATGTTGCTTTCCTGACAAGCAATCTGAGCACACTGGCAAAGTAGATGAAAGAGTATGCAGTCCTTTCACCATTTGATATTTATTGAGTTCTAGTAAATACCCTGAACTTAGATGCCCAAATATCTTATGCATAGAGAAGTGGCCTCTTTTGTGGTAGTATATGTAGAGGTAATTGCATCTAAGATAAAAAAACCATGTTTGTATGAACCTGTTGCTATCTGTTTTCATTTTTGGGTGATAAATCAATGTTTATTTTCTTTGTCCACTTTGAAATTGACATTCATGTGATTGTCCAAGATTTGTGGAACTGACAAGAGATTATTTTTTAATCTTGGTACATAAAGAACTTTTTGAATTTTACATTCTCCATCTGGAAGGGAGACAGAAACAGTTCCTTATCCCTAAAATCGATAGGTCTGATCATCAACAATGGCTACCCGTCTACCTTCTCGAGCCTCAAATGTCTCAAACCAGGACTTATCACCAGTTATATGTTTACTTGCGCCTGAATCTATGTACCAAACAGTATCCTTGTGAGAGGATTTTGTATGTATCATGAGCACTTTGTGTGCTCGTTCAGAGTTTGAACTAGAATCTTCAACGACAATATGTCCTTGTTGCTGTTTATTATTGTTATTTGGTTTACCGTTGCCCTTCTTTTGACCTTGTTCATTGGGCGGTTTGTTCGTAAACCAACATATTTTGGTTTCATGAGTATCTTTATCAAAAAATTTATAATACCGCTTCTTCTTTTGAATCTCTTTGCCTTTAACCTTGTATTTGTTAGAAGAAGATCCTTTCTGTTGATTCCACTTTTTCTTTCCACTTTGTTTGTTTGAGAAGAGTGCATTTTTGGATGCCTCATCTCTTTGGAGTTGATTAGCTTCTTCAATTTGAAGAAAATTTACCAACTATACAAAAGTCACTATCCTTCCATAGACTTGTAGTGAAGTGATCAACATTATATAGGAGTATGGAAGAGCCATTAAAATTATTGAGGTGGGGAATACATTCCCACCGACGAAAAGGTTGCTGACATATTCACCAAGGGACTTGGACATGCCAAATTTGAGTTGTTCCGAAGTAAAATTTGTATATCAAAGTAATGTAATAAAGGGGGGATGTTAGGGTAAAATATGTAGTATATTGCATTATACTACATAGATATATTATTACATTTACTTTTCTACTTTCTACCATGTAGATATTTACTATTTCAAATATCTAATAGTAAACTATGGTTAATTCCTAAATATCCTAGGTTAACAAACCTAAACCAAACTCTCTACCTCCTATGGCACGTTGGTTAGCATGGATAGTGGGAATATAGTTTGGATTCCTATTTTGTAACCTATTTAAATCTAGGCTTTGTTCCTAAGGGATGCTAATGTAAATTATTATTTTAATTAGTCAAACTCGTTCTCCTAGTCACAACTATCTCCCTATAATTTTACCCATTTTTTTAGTCCAAATATCTTAAATTTCTGCTCACAAAATTTTATCTCTTGTCCTATATATTACTGTCAAAAAATAGTCTCTCACTCCTCCAATCCACTGCCTTAGTTTGATGTCAAGCCTTCCCTCAATTTGCTATTCAAGGAAACTTCAAAATCTACCCAAATCTCCTTCAATTTGCAACTCTATGTCACCTTCAATTTTTATCCTTTATCCTATCAAATTCTGCCCAAATATATTGAACTATTGATATCCATAAACTCCAAAAATTACAGCTTCACTTCTTCTCCAAATGTTGCTCAAAATCTATCCTTTTCTCCTTCAAAGTATGTTGTCTAAAACTTGATAATTTGTAGCTTTAATTTCTTCCAATATGCTACCTCAAAACTTCTCCTTTCTCCTTCCAAAAGGCTGCCAAGGAACTCTAAAATTTTTAGCTCAAATACTTCTTCAAATGCTATCCAAAATATAACTTTATCTCCTTCAACTTGTTGCCTTAGATTACAGTAAATTTCTTATTCAAAATCTCCTTCAAATTGCTTCTTTTTTCTATCTGCAAACTTTACCTCTATATTTATCTTAATTATTGTCAATTTCTCCTTTAAAAAACTATCCAAAATCACTTCCAATTCTGCCCAACACTTCTTTAATTCTTTGTCATGTGACCCTTCAACTTCTATCATGAAAATCAAAAATCTTCTCCTCCACAAATCATCCTTCAAAACTTTAATGGATGTTTCCAAAAGTACTAATTTGGCGGCCTCTTATTTTCTCTTCTCCTCCTTAGCTCTCACTAAATTCTATATTTAAATTTGACCTCTTTGTTGGCCTCTTCAAGAATCTAAATGTTTTAAAGTCTTCAAAAATAATTTCTCAAATTTTGTAAACTTCTTGCCAAAATTATTTTTTCTTTTTGGGCTTGTTGTCATATGGTGAAAATTATCCTAAATTCCTCTTTCCAGGAGCTTATCCTGCTTACAATATTCTTCCTCAAATTTTCTTCAAATATTCTCAAAATTTCTTCAAATCTTATCCAATGGTCACTTCTTCAACTTCTCAACAGGGCTTCTCTAGCCTTCTTCTTTCTCCTTCCAAATTCACTTGAAACCTTTTATCTTGGATTTCTAAATTCTTTAATATTCTATATCCTTTCTCAAATCTACAATGGGGACCTCTTCTCTTGGATATTATCTTTATTTAATCTTCTTTCTCAAATATCCTATCTCCTTTCTCAAATATGTAATTGGTACCTCTTCTCTTGGGTCTCCTATTTCTTCAATCTTCAATAGGGCTTCTTTGGCCTCTTTCTCTCTTCTTATTTTAATTTTCTATGGAGACATCTTTCTTGAGTCTCCTTAATATTCAATAAATAGTCTTAAATATTCAATGGGGACATTTTTTCTTGGGTCTTCTCGATATTCAATATTCAATCTCCAATGAGACCACTTTCTTGGACTTTCTTCTTCATTATCTACTCTTTTGTTTCAACTCAAAAACTAATCCCTAAATGACGAAAGCACATATGCTTTTATGCAAATGAAGGTGAAATTATTCTCTATCTATTTTAGGAAGCTTCTCAACTTCTAAGAACTAATTTTTTGAAACCAAAAATTAGATAGCAACAATCAAACAAATCTCTAGAATTCTAAAATCAATAAGTTTCACTATTTATCCTTCAATCTAGTGGAAAGAAATCTATGCTAAGTTCTAGTCTTCACAAGTTTTTTTGTAACCCTATGGAAATACTCTAGCCAAAAATCAACTTCCAAATTCTACAAATGAATTCTCCTTATCTTATATGAATATCTCTTGTGGCTCTCTCTATCTCCTATCAATATCTCTTATGGCTCTCCCTATCTCCTATCAATATCCCTTGTGGCTCTGATACCACTATTAACTTTTAATGCCAAATACTTAATGCAAAATGACCACAAGATCTAAAATAAATATGTTATATCAAATATAAGATAATGATAATATTATGAACATATAAAACTCATAAATCACTTTTGCAACTACTCATAAAAATACCATTAAAAAATGCTCAAAAATAGTATTTTCATATAAAATGGAGATCTCAAATGCTCCATACTTCTACACACTCTTTCCCTCTACATTATGTCACTCTCTCAATACTCACCTTAACATTCCTCAATATTTCAACACCACACTCACAATTTATGTCTTTCACACACATACATATATAAAGAAATGTGATATTCATATGGAGTACTCTTGAACTTCACTATTTCCAAGACTCTTCACTTCCTATTCTATGGAATCATGTGCACATGGACTATTATGCACATTTATATTATTAAATACTTTGCACACTTTCATAATACTTGTATGTTAATTACATTTCATAAAGTAAATACTCACACTCTAATCTAAGAAACTCCCCTAAACTAAAGATGTGCCCAAGGTGATACATTAGCATATGCCAAATAATACAATATTCTCCAAAAAGTGTAAAGGTGAAGATTCATGTGCATAAGAAGAGTCTCATGTATGTATATATTGAAGATAAGGATTTGTAATATGTAATAAAATAAGCATTGCATTTATGCATTGCTTAAAATTGATTTATTAATAATATTTCAATGAGATTGTTATTTTTATTGTTATTGTGTGAGATTTACATTTGAGATATTGTGAAATATTATGGATTTATCTTGTGAAACTAGTGATGATTTGCTAACAAAAATGTGTATAAAGCTCGAGAAAACCCTACTACATGATTTATTCCCATATAATTGTACAAGCATATCTATCTTTTTCATGGAATGAAGATAATGTATGGACTCTTGTGCAAGTAACATACCACTAATAATTTGTTTACCATGAACAAAACCAACTTGTTCCTATGAGATAACATAATATAAAATGCTTTTGAATCTATTTGCCATATTTTTAAGGCTTTTTGGATGAAATTTATCAAGATATTTGGTATCACCTTTCTCAAGAACCAATTCAATAAAGGTGGCATTGATATCACTTATTGTGGCCTTCTTTTGTCTCACCTTTTCAATCACATCCACTATGTAATTCTTTAACAAAGCCAAAAAAATTAAAATAAAACTATAGAAAATCCATTAGGCCAAGTGCCTTGTTAATATGGAATGAGAAAAATTCCTCCTATATATCCTCCACATAGATCTTCTTCATCAATATTTCATTCTACCCTTAAATGATAATTGAGAAATATTAAAAAAAACTTACCTTAAGCCTCATTGTCTTCCATGATTTCTAATAGAATGTATTTGGAATAATTAATTGTTTTCTTCTTGACATATTCTTATTTCTTGATACTTATTATATATGGAGTTAAAATATTTTTTATTTTAAAAGTATAAATATCCATTTTTGTTCTAGCATGAAATTTTTTGTATTTATTTTTCCTTCCTAAGCCATCTCTCCATATTATTTTAGGACCAATATGATTTTTTTTTTAATTCATTAAGATAAACACAAATTAATTATTTTTTTGTATATAAGTATCTTGGTCCATTCCATTGATTTATATTATATTTTATGAATCATTGGTCTTGTATTTTATCTTATTTTTTGTTTTAAATATGTTGCCAAAATATTTAGTATTTCTACACCAAGATGTTTTTATATGTTAAGACTCTTGGGTTTGGAAAGGGGTTTTTGGGCATGAGCTAGAGCCATATTAGAAAACCTTGAGTCAAGATACCCAATCCTAGTTAAGTTGTGGTGAGGCAATAACTAAGTGTTCATGAATGATACATCCTAAGCAGTGAGGCCTGGGTGACCCAAATTGGTGAGGCTTGGGTAGTTCAAAGTGGTGAGGCTTGGACAAGTTCTAAGCAGTGAGGCTTAGATGTATGCCTAGTGGTGAGGCTTAGAAATTTGGGTTGGTATGGGATAATCCACAAAATAATTTACAAGAGAGTATAGTTGTGGCACCTTGATATGAGGTAAGAGTGACCATGATATTTATCAAGTGAGTGGTAATGGTCTTAGTTAGCTCACGGTGAGGTAAGACTAACTAATCACTAAGGCATCATACCATATTAATATTACATAGACAAAATTATGTAGGGTTAGGTAATGAGTTGTAAATGATATCAAGGAACCCAAATTTAATGGAATAGAAGAGGGTGATACAACAAAATCTTGGTTGAATGAGTAGGAAAATTATTTTTCCATGAATAATTACTCATAAAAAATACAAACTATTTGGACAATCCTTAATCTCCAAGATGTTTCCTTGGTATGGTGGAATACCTTCAAGATAGGTAGAGGAATTTAAGCAATGGACCTTAAATGAGATAATTTTTTAAGGGCATTTAAGAACATAGTTCTAATAGATTAGTTTTACATATAAAAACTTGAGGAATTCTCTATCTTCCAACAAGGAACATTGACTTTGGAGGTATATTATCAAAAATTTATCAAGATATTGAAATATTTTTCTAAGTATGATACCAAGCAATAATTTAAGGTGAAAATTTTCATATTGGGAGTGGATCCTAAGATTGAAACTTTGATTAATATGCTTAAGCCCAAAACCCTACAAAAGCATATGATTTGGCTCGATAGGAAGAGATAAATAAACACATCAAGAAGACCTTCTTTAACTATGGAGCACTGAAAAAATTAGAAATATAGGAACTCAAGAAGAGGAAGAGCATATATTTTACAAAAAAGGATAAAGAGTAAAATAATAAAAGTAGAGGAAACCCAAAGTTTAGAAATAGGAACGATGTGAATAAATGATGCAAGAGCCCATATTTCGGAGGGCATAAATTTTGATCTGACCATTGGATTGTCTTGTAATTTTATATGGAGCTAGATAAAGAGGATTAAAATGGAGTGGCTAGGCACATTGTGGCCTAGATTATTATTCAATATATTATTGAGCCCTAATTCCTTCATCTAGTACCCTAAAAATGGAATTTAGTATTTTTTAGAAAACTAGAAGAAAAGATATTTGGAATTTAATAACTTCTTAGATATAGGTAGGTGTTGAGATTTTATAGGAGGATTAATATGGGTGATACGATGTTGTGTATTATTTTAGAGGGCTATTTGAGCTTTTTTGGTGATTTTCCTAGAAAAGACCATTTTTGGCTAAAAAGGACAAAATACCCAAAAGATAGTAATTTCTTATCTTTAGGGTTTCATTTTAGGGTTTATTTTAGGATATATATTCCTTTGGTATCACATTGTAAAAGCGGTAAAATATAATAATGAGAAAATGGAACATATTTTGGTTTATTTCCATCGCAACTCTTATGTGATTGGAGGATTTACCACTTTATTTTTATTTACCATAGTTTTTATGTGAATGGAGGTTCTTGTTTTGACCTCTTGTAGTTGGATTTACACCAATAAAGAAAATTATAAGAAGAATTTCTAGAGGAAGGATAATCCAAAACCCCAACTCAAAAGTAGAATTATTCAACATAAAAGTAAGATATAGAGAATAGAAAATAGGAAAGGTCTCATGCACTCAGGATGGGTTGTTTCATTTGTGGGCATCCTCATTATGTAAACAAGTATCCTCAATGGCTAGATCCAAGTAGAAAAGCCAAGGAGTAATCTCATAGAATCTATGCAGCCACATGAAGTTAGAATTTGGAAATAATCTAGCCAAAAAGCAACTTCCAAATTATACAAATGAATTCTCCTTATCTCCTCTCAATCTCTCTTATGGATCTCCCTATCTCCTACCAATCTCTCTTATGGCTCTCCCTATCTCATATTACTCTCCCTTATGGCTCTGATACCACTAGTAACTTTTAATGCCAAATACTTAATGCAAAATGATCACAAGATCTAAAATAAATATGTTATATCTAATATAAGATAATAATAATATTATGAACATATAAAACTCATAAATAATTTTTGCAACTTCTCATAAAAATACCATTATAAAATGATCACAAAATTAGTATTTTCATATAAAATGGATATCTCAAATGCTCCATAATTCTACATACTCTTTCCCTCTACGTTATATCACTCTCTCAATACTCACCTCAACATACTTCAATATTCCAACACCACACTCTCACACTTTATGTCTCTCACACACATACATATATAGTGGAACGTGATCTTCATATGGAGTACTCTTGACCTTCACTCCCAAGACTCTTCACTTCCTATTCTATGGAATCATGTGCACATGGACTATTATGTATATTTACATTATTAAATACTTTGCACACTTTAATAATACTTGTACATTTATTACATTGCATAAATTAAATACTCACACTCTACTCTAAGAAACTCTCTTAAACTAAAGATGTGCCCAAAGTGATACATTAGCATATTTCAAATAATGTAATATTCTTAAACAAGTGTAAAGTTAAAGAGTCATGTGCATAAGAAGAGTCTCATATATGTATATATTGAAGACAAGAATTTGTAATATATAATCAAATAAGCATTGTATTTATGTATTGCTTAAATTTGATTTATTAATAATATTTCAATGAGATTGTTATTGTTATTGTTATTGTGTGATATTTGCATTTTATCTATTGTGAAATCCTATGGATTTATCTTGTGAGACTAGTGGTGATTTACTAACAAAAATATGTATAAAGCTCAAGAAAACCCTACTACATGCTTTGTTCCCATATAATTGTACAAGCATATCTATATTTTTCATGGAATGAAGAGAATGTATGGACTCTTATGCGAGTATCATACCACTAATAATTTGTTTACCATGAAAAAAACCAACTTTTTCCTATGAGATAACATAATCTAAAATGCTTTTGAATATATTTGTCATATTTTAAAGACTTGTTGGATAAAATTTGTCAAAATATTTTGTATCACCTTTCTCAAGAACCAATGCAATATAGGTGGCATTGATCTCACTTATTGTGGCCTTCTTTTGCATCACCTCTTCAATCGCATCCAATATGTAATTATTTAAAAAAGCCAAAAAATTGAAATAAAATTATAGGAAATCCATTAGGCCAAGTGCCTTGTTAAGATGGAATGATAAAAATTCCTATAGAAGCATATGATTTGGCTTGATAGGAAGAGATAAATAAACACATCAAGAAGACCTTCTTTAACTATGGAGTGTTGACAAAATTAGAAATATAGTAACTCAATAAGATAAAGAGCATAGAGTTTAAAAAATAGGATAAAGAGAAAAATAAGAAAAGCAGAGGAAACCCAAAGCTCAAAAATAGGAACAATGTGAATAAATGATTCAAGAGCCTATCTTTTGGAGGGAATAACTTTTGATCTCACCGTTGGATCGACTTGAAATTTTATGTAGAGCTAGATAAAGAGGAGGAAAATGGAGTGGCTAGGCTTATTATGGCCTAGATTATTTTTCAATATATTATTGAGCCCTAATTCCTTCATCTAGTGCCCTAAAAATGGAATTTAGTATTTTTTTAGAAATCTAGAAGAAAAGATATTTGGAATTTAATAAGTTCTTAGATATAGGTAGGTGTTGATATTTTATAGGAGGCTTAATATGGGTGATACGATGATGTGTATTAATTTATAGGGCTATCCAAGCTTTTTTGGTGATTTCCTAAAAAAAGGTCATTTTTGGCTAAAAAGGACAAATTGCCCAAAAAATAGTAATTTCTTATCTTTAGGATTTCATTTTAGGGTTTCTTTTGGGATATATATTCCCTTGGTATCACATTGCAAATGAAGTATGTTTTGGTTTATTTCCATTGCAACTCTTATGTGATTGGGGGATTTACTACTTTATTTCTATTTGTCATAGTTTTTATGTGATTGGAGGTTTTTGTTCTGACTTCTTGTAGTTGGATTTACACCAACAAAGAAAAATATAAGAAGAATTTATAGAGGAAGAACAATCCAAAATCCCAACCTCAAAAGTAGAATGATTCAACATAGAAGTAAGATATAAAGAATAGAATATAGGAAATGTATCGTGCACCCAGGATGGGTTTTTTCATTTGTGGATATCCTCATTATGTAAACAAGTATCCTCAATATCCAGAGCCAAGTAGAAAATTCGAGGAGTAATCTCATCGAATCTATGCAGCCACATGAAATTAGAATTTGGATGGTTATGAAACTCCCATGATGTTAAATGGTAAGTTGTTCAATAAGAATGTAAATATTTTAATTGATTATGGAGAAACATATAGTTTTATTTTCACTATTACTATTGGGGATATGTTAGAAAAAACCTAGATTTTTGGCACAAGGGTGAAAAGTTGAGTATGGATATGGAGAGACTTACTTAGTGAATCAATGCTTGCTTACTGCTAAGATATCCTTATCTAATGGATCAACTATTTGGCACTTATATGTAGCACCACTACATGCATTTGAAATTATTTTAGGGATGGATTAGATAAACATTCATGGAGCCCTAATCAATTTACAAGAAAGATGTATGAATTATATTGATAAGGATGAGAAAATATTCAGGGTTCAAAGTAGAAAAGTGTATTTTTGACCATATTTATTGTTAGCTATGTAGCTTAAGAAGGCAATAAAAAGAGTTGGAATGTTGTATCTAGTATAGATAAATGGTAAGGAATGAGGTAATGGAGATGTAAAAATATTTAAGAAATATCCAATTTTGCATGAATTTAGGGATGTATTTCCAAAATATCTCCTAGGCCTTCCACCTTGGAATGAATTTGATTTCAACATTGAATTAATGCCTGGAGTTAAAATTATTTATAAGACACCTTATAGAATGAATATTATCAAGTTGCTAGAGCTAAAGGTGCAACTCTAATATTTATTGGAGAAAGGTTTGATTTATATGTATCCCTTACCTAGAATTGATGATATTTTTTATCAGCTAAAGGATTCCACTATATTCTCAAAAATTACTTTGAGATCAGGATATCATCAGCTAAAAATTCATGAGGATACTCACAAAATAGCCTTCAAGACTATATATGGACCATATGAGTTCATAGTGCTACCTTTTGGATTGAAAAATTCACCAACCTTTATAAGTCTTATGAACAATATGTTCGAGAAATATCTGAATCGATTTTTTTTTATATTTTTGGATGATACATTGATATATTCTTGCACCAGAGAAGAACATGACAATATTTGAGGTTGGTGTTAGATATTTTTAGGAAGAATAAAACTTATGGAAAGTTATCAAAATATAAATTTTATGCTTCACAAGTTTAGTATTTGGGGCATATTATATCTGCAATAGGGATTGTTGTGGATCCCCAAAAAAATAAAGGTATATTAATTTTCTTGCATCTACTAATGTGTCCAAAGTTAGAAGCTTTATGGGAATGACTAGTTATTAAGGCTATTTGTGAAAGACTACTCAAGAATTATCTACTTTATTACTAGTCTTCAAGGAAAAGGAAAACAGTTCAAATGGACATATACATGTGAAACAACCTTTGAAACTTTGAAGAATATACTGGCTGCAACACCAATTATTAAAAACCTGATCCTTTTGGAAATTCTATAGTATGCATAGATGCTTCGTTAGAGGGTTTGGAAGGGGTGTTATCCCAAAATGAATCTACAATAGCATATGAATCCAGGAAACTCAAGAAGCATGAGTTGAATTATTCTACACATGATCTAGAGCTAGTAGCAGTTGTCCATGCTCTTAAGGGCTGGAGGCACTATTTATTGGAAAAACCTTTCAAACTAAGGATAAATTACCAAAGCCTAAGGTATATCTATAAAAACCCACCAAAATTTGCAATATATATATTGCAAGTAAGGTTCACAATGGGGTCCCGATTTTTTTCCTACATTCAAGGCTTCACCATATTGTGACTTTCATATCACTATAGATGACACTCAAGTTGATAGAAGTGGCCAACATCCCGTATTTATGGGGTTCACCTTACTAAACCTCACCATTTATAAGGACACCAAAGTGGTCCCCCCACCTTTCCTATACCCTCATCGATATAGGACAATTTGACCACAATGCATGGATTGTCATTTAAGGCCCATAATACTTAAAATAGAATGCCTATTACCTAACCTTTCCATAAATCCATCTATGTAGATTTTTGGTGTAAAGCCTTGGTGCTTAGTTACCACACCTTTGTGGGCTAACTAAGGTCATTACCACTCACCTACAAATGAGCAAGGTCACCTGAACATCACCATTGAAGTACCACCACTACTTCCTCATGAATTATTCCATTAACTCCATAGTTATCAATCACAAGAATATCATTATTGCATCATCACAAATCCTTCTAAATTCATGAGTACCTAGCTATTGCATCATCACAACTCCTAGGACTCACATCTACCTGGTTATTGCATCACCATACCTCATCCTAGAATTGGATTATTTCTTTGACTCAGGGTTCTGTTGGATCCTCAAAATCCAACTTGAGTTTTCCTCTAAAATTCAAATTTTGGTTGTCATGTCTTAGGCCTTTTCAAATTTTCAAAAATCCCTTGGTTAGTCTCCTTTCAATAATTTTTTGGTTCCTTTCCAATTATTATAATTTTTGGGTCTTTTTGTGTCCTTCCTTACCCTTTAGGAGTATTTTTGAAGAGATTTTATGTCACCAAGGTTAGGTCTTTGTTTCTATTTTTTCTAAGATCTTATATCAATTTTTGGCCTAGATAAAGTTTAATTAATCATTTTTTACCTCCAAAGGTCTTAAATATTTAATTGAATATTTTTTTTTATATATAATTAAATTTTATTAAATATTATTTAATTTTAAATAGGTATTTAATTAATTTTAATTAAATATTTAATTAAATTTGATTATGTATTTAATTAATTTTAATATTTACCCTTCTTTTTTTATCCTTAATTCTACCCCGTTCCCATGAAGCTGCCCCCCATTTTTTTTCCTAAGCCCATCCTAGCTCCTAAACCCCTAACATTCCCACCTCCCATCCTCACTACCACCTAACCCACTCCCTCATACCTCATCCCACTACCTAAGCCCAAACTTCTTTATATATATATATATATATATATATATATATATATATATATATATATATATATATATATATATATATATATGTATGTATATATGTGGGGAGGGGGCACTACCTAACCCACCCTCCTTTTTTTCCCTTCACATCCCCTTCCCCTTTTAATTAAACCATTCCTCCTTCTCCCTAGTGGCATAAAAAATATAAAAAAATTGGTTTAGTGGTGCACATATAAGTAGGGCATGCGCTGAAATCAAAGCACTCTAACTACATCATGATAAGTGGTAAAGGTGGGCACAAACACTGAGATAGTCAAATATAACCTAAAGAGATCAATGCCACAAATAAAAGCACCTAATCCAATCACATAGACTTGAGTTGGGGTAACATGGATTTCCAAGTGCTTCAATGGGAGCATGACACATGGTAAAATATTATTGGCCTAGGTAGATCAATGATATGGAAAAGAGCGCATGATCCAATCGCATAGGTATGAACGGGGGTCTTCGAGCACTCCATTTGGAGAGCACCACATAGTGGTAGAATTTTTGCGGGCTTAAGCGCGTGAGAGGAAAAATTGTGGTTTCACATTATTATTATTATTACTCCCATATGAAGGATGTGGGGGCCGCCCAGGTGGGGCTGTTTGAATGGGGGCACCAAGTGTGGCTTGCAAACCTTTCTTATTTTTGTGCCACTTGGGCATGTGCGAGGGGCCACACATTTAGAGCATAGTGACACCCCCCACGTAGATGTGGGGGTCATGAAAAATAAGAGAAATATTTTTATCTTTTTTATTTTTATTTATTTAAAAATAAAATAAAAAATAATAATATTAATAATACTTGAAGCTAAAGAAATCAAATACACTCTTTTTCTATATGAAGAAGCAACAGGCCATAAAATAAATTTCCAAAAGAGCAAAATTTATTTCTTGAACACTTCTCACCAGAGATAGATAAAAATAGCCAGGATCTTGGGATGCTCAATTGCATCATTCCCTACTATTTACTTAGGTCTTCCTCTTTTTGTGAGCACACTAGTTGAGGGGATGTGAAATCCAATGATAGAGAGAGTTCCAAAAATTTAATTGGATGGAAATGGAACCTTTTGTCCCAAGTAGGGAAAGCTATTTTAACCATGGCATGCCTCCAAAGTATCCCAATCTATTTCCTTTCAGTGTTTAAATCTCCCTCAAAAGTGTATGACAATATTGAACAAACTCAAAAACAATTCTTATGGAATGGGGTTGAAAACAAAAGTCATAGCCTAGGAAAAAGTTTGCAGATCTAAAGACCAAGGAGGAATTGGATTGAGAAGACTTAAAAAATTAAATCTGGTATTAATGGCTAAACATATCTAGATATTATTATCGAAAGAGTAATTGGAATGGATCACTATAGTCAAGAGGAAGTATTTGTAGGGCATAGAGTTTCTAAATGAGACAACACCCACAAATGGCTTAGCTTTCTGGAAATGAATAATACAAACAAAGAGTCTATTGAGGAAAGGACTCGGGTGGGAAATGGGGGATGGTAGATCAATAAACTTCTGGTTGGACAAGTGGATAGGAAATCAACCACTCATTCAGGCTCAAAACATCAATATTCTCAAAGACTTTACAGATGCAACCTTTGGATACAAAGTGGCTGATTTTCTTCACAAAACAAATAACATCTGCAGGTGGAAAAGCATTCACAACATCCATCACCCTAAAGAATCAAGGGACTTAGAAATATTGCTCAATTCCATAATCATACCCACAAGAGAATATGGGAATTTTACGGTTAAATCTGCTTATTATCTCCTCATTCCCCAGGAAGAAACACAAATTTATTTCAATTTAGTATGGATCAAACACCTTACCCCAAAGTTGCTTTTTTTTCTTGGCTTGCCATTCAAAATAAAATTTTGATAGTTGATAACCTCATTAAAAGAGGGATCATTATCCCAAATAGATGTTTTTTATGCTTATTTAACTGGGAATCCTCCCACCACATCTTTCTCAATTGTCCCTATTTGATTTCCATTCTTTATGACCTCTTCCAGAGGTTCCAAATATGTTGGGTAAAACCTCCTTCTATTGTGGATATATTCATTCAATGGTCTCAACCTTTCCACCATCCTAAGCTAAGCACAATTTTGAGGTTTTATCTATATCATTTTCTTTGGCAAATATGGTTAGAAAGGAACTGGAGAGTGTTCTCTAATTTTTCCAAGGATATTTCATCTCTAACTAGTAAAATTATTTCCTTTGCCAAAGAGAACACTTCCATTATTCCGTATGATTCAAGGCCTTGTTCCAGGTTTGAAACTATCATTCTTCATTATCTAGAAATTTTCCAAGACATAATTGTATCTAAAACCAATCCTAGGAGTAATATTAAATGGTGTCCCCCATCCCAGGGATGGTGTCCCCCATGCAACAAAAGATAATCCAGGCAAAGCAGGAGCAGGAGTTATAATCAAATATCATAAAGGAAACTCGATTTTAGCTTTTGTTGAATACCTTGGTGAATAGTCCAATCATATGGCTGAAGCAAAGACATTATGGAGAGGTCTTGCATTAATCAAACATATCCCAGGAAAAATCATCATTGAATGGGATTCTCTCAATATTATTAATTACATGAAAAGCTCCAAAAGATCATCTTGGAAAGTTAGAAGTTGCATTGAAGAGTCCAGGAAACTTGCTACTCACCAGTAGGAAGTTATCTTCCAACATGATTTCAGAGAAGCAAATAAGGTAGCATATAAACTGGAAAACATTGGGGTTGATGGTCCAAGTTTGTTGACTTGGACAGACACACTACCACAAGAGGTACATGCTTTAGCCACTATTGAAAAATTTGATAATGATTAGTTGGGTTACCATATTTTTTATAAGTTTCCTCATTATGTGTAAGAGTGTTGAAGTTTTAAAAGGTTCTAGTAGGACAATAGGCACCAAATTTCAAAAAGTCTTTAAGGTCTTGGTTTTTTGGCCCATCCTTTTGAATAACAAATTCCATCATTTTCATGACCTCTTCTCTTTGTGGAACTATTAGTTGGATGGTTGTCTCATGATCATTTGTACTTGTTTCAAATCCATTCATCTCATGAATCTTAATCTACATCATTTCCATAATAGGTGGGTGTCTTGTAACATAACCCCTAGCATGTCTGGTATCTATGTCCATTGCCACATGATTTGTTCGTTTTTTCAAAAAAATTATGATTTTTCAACATCCAAGAATAATAGTTCATTTTCAAAGCCTACTAACATCTAAAACATAAATTTTGGGAACAAATAAAAGGATGTTTTTTGCAGATATAGTGGGGACATAAAAAATACAAATGGAGATCTCACTCTTTCCAATTCGAGCAATCCCTACCGCATGTGGAAAGACCATTAGCACCAAAATATTTTCATAGATGTTTATTTGAATATTGACAATATTTACTCTAGGACTGAGATAGGAAATTTGACAATGCTGGGAATCATCATTTTTGAAAAATCCAAAAGTCTTGGAACCATCACCGAATGTGATAGGGTGGGAAAAATTTGCTACATCAGAAGCAATTCAAAAAATTACTCGCTTCTTCCCAGAATTCTCAAAATTTGGGAGGAGGTGAGAAGAATCCAGAAGCTTCTAGTAAAAATGTGGATGAACAGAAGGAGGCCATGGGCATTCCTGATCAGTATATTGTTTTCGGATGTTCATGTTTGGTTTGGGTAGTGCCAAAGGGGCTTCTTTGTTTTTTTTGGGTTTGGATTTCATCTTGTAGTCTTGAAGTATAGATCATTTTATTTGTGTTTGCTATAGTGTTTTCTGCCGATGTAATAGGTGAAGATTTACCTGCTTTTCTAAGGGTTTTGTATACTTCCTCTTGGGTTTAGGCTGATGCATGTTGTTTCTTGTTGATGTAAAAGGTATTTGGGAGCCTTCATATTTCCTGGTATAATATAATATCAATTAACTTACCAAAAAATAATAATTTTATTATAATTAATAATATTTTTTATTATTAAAAGTTTTTATATAAAAATTGTAAAATGCCTCAATTTGTTTTATATTGGCTAAGGTTAGCCATATAAAAAGGCTAAAAATTAATTAATTTTCTAAAGTTGTTTTTGGCCAACTTCAAGACAAATTATAACAGGAAAATATGGAGGTATTTTTTGAGACCACTACTAGGCCACAAACGAGAGCCACTATAAATACAATCAATATTGTGGATCAAATATAGTAGTTGCAGTTTTATGGGCCATCACCTAGTTTTAATAAAATATAGTTATAGTTATGGGCCATCATGAAGACAGTTACAATTTTCCTAATTATGGACCAAATTATCACACTATTTAAGAGAGTTGTCGTAGTAGGAAAAATTATCATGCTTTTGCATAGTAAAATTATGAAAGAGGTATACTAGAGTGCCCATCCTTGTTAGTCATATTTTCCATTCTATGTCTTGTCTAGTCACCCTTTTTTCTTCCCCATTACTATGCAGGTTTTTTTGAGGTGCCCAATTTATTGAGATCATTTCCAATGGTTGAGGTAAAAATCCAAGAGGCTCTTTATTACATCATTTGAATGAAGAGTTGTATTTCTTTGTTGCATCATTTGAATGGAGAATTTATTGCATTTATTTAATGAGATTTGGTTTTTTTCTATTAGACTCCCATTGTAATGATCTATTGATTAATACAATCCTGCTTCATTATTTCAACATTTTTATATATAATTTTACATGCTATACTATTTACATGTTACATCATTTATATGTGTAAATGACATATTATTTTGCTGGTATGTTCATTCATTTCTATTATATTATTTGAATGGATGTGATTGGCTCAATTTTTATCCTCTTTCCCTTCTCTCCTCACCATATTTTAAGTTTGGCTACAATTACCCAATGGATAAGGCACCGACCTACTGATTGAAGCATTAGTTGGGAGTTTCTTCAAAGCTTGGTCAAATTTTATGTTGTATTTTTATTTCATTTTTCAAATCTGGATGAACATGAGCATATGAGAAATATTATAGGCTCACCTTCAAGGTTTCCTTACCCTACTCAATCTGTATAGAGTCTTAGGATAATATTTTTCCGAGTCAAAGAGGTGGATCCACCAAAGTCCACAATGCTGATTGGATCAGGGAAGTCTTGCATCATGACAAATTTCTTAAGGATGCAAGAATTTCCCTCAATAGTTTTTGGTGCCATTTTCAAGGAAGACTCAATACTATCTTATGTTTGTATTGCTCATAGTCTTTCTTGGTGTGAAATTTGTGAGTTGAGTGAATATCAGACTAAGAAATATTGGCCTAGGTATTATTGAATATCTTGCTCTTTCTTTGCACATCTATGCTAGTGACTCTAACTAAACTCAAATATTTAAAAATAAATAAAGGAATAGCTAGATCTGGCATCTACAAGAATAAGTGGCAAAGAAGTGCTTGCTGAAGCGCCAAAGCATGAGGTATTCTTCAAATCTCATGGAATAACTTTAATTCAAATTCTTTTTATTCCTAGTTTTAGTCCAAATCCTAGTTTAAATCAATCTTCTTCTACTTTGAATCAAATACCTACAGTAAATCAACCTGTAGTGAATATGACAACCCCTAATGTAAACCAAAATATAAATGTTAATCAAAATACCAATGCTAATTAAAATGTCAATCATTGGAAAACCAATAGATATAGAGCTTTTGTTTTACCCTCAAATATAAATCCTCTCCTTGGTAAAGCTCATAAGTACTTGCCTAAATTTTAAGGAAACAATGCTATCACCGATGAAGATCATATTAGGGATTTTATCTATGCTATGAATAGTCTTGAGGTAGATGATGAAGATGTCCTTAGATTATTATTTCAAACTTTAGATAAGCATGCTTGAGAATGATTCAATATCCTTGGAGTTGATACTATCCATAATTTTCAAGAGCTAAAGCAAACTTTCCTTAGAAAATACAAAGAGAGGAAGAATGAACAATCCTTGTTGATCAAGTTAGCCACCATGAAGAAGAAGGAAAATGAATCAATGGAAGATTTCAACAGGATATTATTTAAGACCAAAAAATAAGATTCATGTAGCATTAAGGCCAAATTTTGAGCAATCCATTTGTTTTACTAGAATACTTTTCCTGGAGATTTTAGTTATGAGCTAAGATAGCAAGCAACAACCACCATTAATATATGTATGGAAAGGGCTATTGAAATAGAAAGAAATATGATCAATAGTGACAATATCCAAGTATACTATTTAGAGCCCAATAAACTTGGAAGAAATCCCAAGAAGGTTGAGTTCTCCATTCCTAAGAAAACATATTAGGATCCTATGAACAAAATAGCTAATCAGTTGAGTGAGATGTTTACTACTTTGAATAACAAGTTGGCTAGAGTAAAAAAAGATAAATATAGCATTGTAGAAACTTCAGAAGGTGATAATAGACAATAGGTAGATAATAGGCCTCATTTTAGGAGGAATTTCAATAGAAACTAGAATACCAATAGAAATGAAGAGGGAAATAGGAGTTAGAATGGAAATTGGAAAAATAAAGAGATAGAGAGATCTAGATTCTATTCCAAACTTGATACCATCTAAAAATATAACATCAAATCATACTTTTTATTGTTCTTCCTATAATGCACTACATAAACCTATTGATTATGGTATTTATCAAAGTATGCATTCTAACGTTGATTTAAATGCTAAATATGAAGATGAATATATTAGAATTAATGTATGTTGGACTCAGGAGGATGGGGTTAGAGAAAAGAAATTTGAGAGGGATATGGACATATGTGCCAATAATCTTGAACAAAGAGCCTTAGTCTTTGGGGAGGCATCAAAATAAGGTGAGTCTCCTAATACTATATTTGATAGAATGAAGCAAGGGAAGCTTATACCTACAACATAAGAGGTTAAGTATTTAGATAGAATACATGTTATCAATCTTGGGAACATAATAGTGGATGATAAAATTTATGAAGGTTCTACATAAAAGGAGAAAACCATAAAAGTAATTTCATAGAAAAAGGTAAATCAGATGAATCTACAAATGGTTCCTAAAGATCCTGATGTAGAGATAATTATCCAAAAACAACAAAATGACTTGGTTAATCAAATATCTAGAAAATCAATTGATGATAAGAAAGATCAATTTGATCTAGGTGTAAAGTAGGGTTATGCATAAGGGATCAGACCCACAATATACTTGTAAAAAATAGGCAAATCTATTTCAAAACTACATCAAATCTTGGCCAACCTCACATCGAAGGAAATGATGAATTACTTTGGTTTCTAAAAAATTTGGGGAAAAATGGTGATTTTGACAGTTCTTGTCTACTAGGAGGAAAACGCGTTTCGGATCTGATCAGATGCATACTAAGGTTCAGATTTGATCTAATGCATACTAAGGTTCGATATCTGGTCTAATGCATAATAAGGTCTGAGGATATGCCTAGATGTATAATAAGGTCTAGGGTCTGGTCTAATGCATAATAAGATTTGAGGATTTGGCTTGATTCATAATCAAATTTAGGGGTCTGATCTGATGCATAATAAGGATCGAGGTTCTGGTCTGATGCATAATAAGGTTTGAGGATCTGGCCTAATGCATAATAAGTTTTAGGGTTCGATCTGATGCATAATAAAATCCAAGGATCTAGCCTGATGCATAATAAGGTTCAATATTGGATCTTATGCATAATAAGATCTAGGCATTAGGTCTGATACATAATAAGATCTAGGGGTCGGGTCTGATGCATAATAAGGTCTAGGGATCGAGTATGATGCATAATAAGGTCTCAAGGTTGGTTCTGATGCATAATAAGGTCTAAGGGTTTATTTTTATGCATAATAAGGTTTAGGGATTAGGTCTAATGTATAATAAGGTCTGGGTGTCAAATATGATGCATAATAAGGTTCATGTGCCATATTTGATGCATAATAAGGTCTGGGCATTGAGTCTGATGCATAGTAATATTTGGAAGATCTATTTTGATGCATACTATGGTATAAAAAGTGGCCTAATGCAAAAATGGTTTGGTATCGAGCCTAATGAGAATATAGTATGCATGCAAAAGATGGTCCATCGTTGACCACCTACCATATGTCACACAATCAATCACCCATACTGTATGTCCAATACAATTCTACCATGTGTTCACTCCATTCATTCTATCTATAAAAGGGCATCAACTATCATTTTTTGAGTTTATTTCTATGACTATACCCAACTAGAGCAAACCGTTATTGAGTAACCAATTTTTCCTATTTCTCCTATTTCCAAGTTTTCAACTTCTAGCAATGGCCACCACTTCCACCCCTATTCCAAAGTTCAAGAACCCTTATTGCACTTAAATTTTAGATTTGATAATAACCCCAAGTATGAAATTATCATGGTTAGAAGATGCAGGTTTGAAAACCTTGGTGTCAATGCCACATTTCAAAAATGATAGAGTCTTCTTGCAACATATTATTTTTGGTTATGACCATGAAAAGACCATTTTCAAAATGAAAAATATGGAATAGAAATTTGTCTTTCATCATCACAATTGCAGATATTCACATATTGATAAATCTTCCTTTCGGTGATTGTCCTCTAGTTCAAGCGAAGTGCTAGCTCTCTATAGAAGAGAAAAGCTACCTCGAGAAAATGTACCAACTCACCACAAAATATTTAGCAGGTATAATTCTTGTGTCAAAAAATCTGTTAATGCTAAAAATTTCAAATTTGTAAATTGGTATCTATTTTTTTTTGCAACTTCCATCACCAAGTCAAAAAGGAGGTTAACAATCATTGATGTTAAGAATACAACTCTGAAGGTCATTATTGAGTTATTCTAGGTAAGACTAATTTTTCTTGGAAGATCAAAAATTCTATTTTGGGCATCATGAGAGGTTCGATTGGTGCACCTATATTGTAGATCATATCAGGGCCGAGCTACATGCAGTGCAATTGTAAATCAGCAAGACACAACCTATTGTGGGTATGGTTAATTATATTTTAGCACTTTATTTTTAAAGTTTTTATGATTTGTAAGATACTCGTGTTCCTACTATAGTGCATGCAACACTACAAGCCATTGTATTGACACTAGAGGAATTGAAGGTAATCAGTTCATTTTTTATAATAAAAAAATATTTTATATTTTAGCATGTTTTCATTTTAAATTTTTTCTTTTCATATAAATGCAGGGTAAGGTAGCCATAATAAGGACTAAGTAAAATGTTATCAATAAGATTCATACGCCAGAGCAAACTGGTGATTATGAGGACACTGGATCAGAAATATCATCATTACAGAGGCCACCAAAATATTCGAGGCAGGCTCCTTCACCTAGTGGATCTTGTATGCCTTGGTATGTAGAAAATGTGTAGGCTGAATCTAGTGTGTCCACCCCCTCTCGGTCCTCCATCGGTGCCAAAATTCAACATATTTCATCATATTCAGGTAAAAAAATGTGTATTTACTTTAAATTATGGTTTTTCTATTTAATTTTCAAAATAATGCTAGTAATTTTTTTTTATGTTTTTAGTCACTTCTCAATGGCAAACTACGAGAATGAGAGGCCATACAACAACATCGCTTCCACCATAGCCACTGCTTCCACCACAACCACAATTTCCACAACAACAACAATAGTTTCCATAATAGCAACAACAGGTTCCATCGCAACATCTGCATTCACAACAACAATGACAGACATAACCTACACATATGAGAGGCCAACTGTAGGATCAATATGGAAAACACCATTTTTCATAGATATCATAATTGAAATGAAGTTTCGGGCTTGGGTTCTCATATTTTTCATTTGACACTTCTTCATAAGCACTAGAAGTTTCATCCATTGGATTGGATAATATCCAACTTGATGATGATTTTCTATTGCAGGACAACATTTTAGGCTTTAAGGCAACGAATGTGCTTCATGATCCACTAGGTCAAGCACAAAAACATGAAGCCCCTACACCTAAGCAGATATCATTCCTAGCTCCTGAAGGAAATGACCCTCATCCTCAAACTAAGGATGACATTGTTAATTTTGATGAGAATGTTTTAATATTTGAAAATACGGAAGCAACAATGAAATAAATTATGCTTCAATATTTGCAATAAATGAAGGATTGGGAATATCGGGCCAAGGTCCTACAAAAGTAAATAAATACCTGATATGAAAATTATGTAAAAATAGATTCAATTTATTCTTTGGTTTAGTATGAACCATAAAATCTTAGCAGCATGCTGAAGCAGGCCACAACAGGACAATGAATTCTGAAATTGTGTATGATAATGATGTTTTAAATATTATTTTCAGCAGGTTAGAGAATATTAATTCTAAAGCCCAAGATTTTTATAACCAATGGGCTTCCAATAAGGAAAAAGTTGCACTTGCTAAGTCTTCTAGGGATGCAACTGAGATAAGAAAATATTTATTTATGTTTTAATTTGCTTTTACAATTTATTTTTCATATTTTAATTTTATTTAAAACAAGTAATAATTTTTTATATAACTATTTTGAATGATGTTTTCATTTTATTTTTTGTAGTCAAATTTTGAAAACATAAAAATGCAAGTTAACAACATGCAGCTTAATATAAATGCGACAAAAATATTTTTGCAAAATGCAATGGAAATGAAGAAAAAAATATAATTAAAAGTAGCAGATAATATTCGTTTGCAAAGATATATAAGGGATAATCTCCATGAAGATCTGGACATCGTACTATAGCACCAGAAAAAAAAACTTCCAACAATACTCGAAAATCCAAACCAACAAGAAAGTGCATTGTGGGGAGTATTGTGAAAGTTCAAGAAAACCTAGTCAACTTGGTGCACTGTTGGAACGAGGTGTCAAGCATGGAGATAAAGGAAAAGAATCCATTGTTGCAAGCGAATCTGATGCAGCTATCCCGGAACAAGATATTTTACAATGTAAAAAAGTTTTGAAGTTGACTGCAATCAACAATTTTGTACAATGTATTATATTTCCAATGGTATTTTTTTTGAGTAAAATATTTCCAATCATATTAATGAAAACTATATTTTCAAAATTTGTGTCTTCAGTCATTCAAAGGTTTTTTATATTTATAATTTTATGTTGTTTTTCTAGTATTACTCACCAATATAATTTACTATCTTTATCTCAAACAACAAAAAAATATTTTTGTTGATCAGAATTCATATATTAACAATACAATACCAATACTGTGATATAAAATATAAGACAACAATTTATCAAGGTAGTTGAAACAATATGATATAAAACATACAATATTTAAAAGTGCAATGTGATATAAAACACAATATTTAAAAGCATTATGTGATGTAAAATATACAATTTATGAAAAAGTAAAATTTTGAAATCTTGTACATCTGAAACAACATTGTGAAATTTGGAATGAATAGTTGTGAAATATGGAATGAATAGTTCTCAATTTGTGAAACAACATTGTGAAATCTGGAATGAACAATTCTCAACTTGTGAAACAAATATTCAGCATAGCGCATTTTGAAATAAATATTGTGAAATCTAATAACAAAGAAATTCAAATGTTACATTGTTATGAAATATTAGAAAAATTAGAATGTAGGTAGCTGAAATGAACAATTTTCAACTTATCCAAAATCAATTTGTGAAGGCACCATTTGATCATTGAAAGCATCATTATCCTATTTATCGGTCGTATTCGTGATACTCCTTCTATCTACAATTGAATTCTAGTATGCTAATGCTCTGTTATATGGAAATTTGTCCAGCTGATATGATGATACATAAATTCTTAAATAATTTTCTAGATTTTTTTTCAACCTATTACGGAGCTTAGATTTAACAAAATATAGTGCACTAAAACCCTATCATCTTCCATAGATCCCAAAATCATTGTTTGACATAATTCATATAAAAAAAGTATTCACTAATCGTATCTTGTAAGATACTACTTGCATACATATTTTACCACAAACGTGCAGTGGAACCAATCTCATGGATATTATTCAAAAGTGACGTTTGATGAACCATTGTTCTTCAAAAATGTTGTGATTTTTGTCTTAAAAGATATATTTTTAGTATATTTTTTTAATACCATTGACTTCTACACTTTTATTGAAATGCTCAATAAGGTTACCCATATATTAATAAACAACTCTTGTGTAGATTTTTTATCATTGCAAGAATACTAAAACAAAGGGTTAATAACACCCATGGCCTCAAGCAACTCATGTATTTGAAATCGATCTCTTATCTCTTTTGTCAATAATTTTGCTATGTTGAACAATTTTTTCTTTGTATTATGTAAAACAACTTCGTATCTATTGTGTGTTACACAAACTTTTTCAACATCATAAATAACTATACTTGACTATATTTCATAACAATATAGAGGTATCATTTTTTACGAACATTAATACAAATATTATCATTAATGTTAAACTTCAAAAAACTATTTTCATCTTTCACGTTTTTCAATGTTTTCAATTTTCAAATAAGGGATATACAAAATCTAGTTCGGACACATAACATGTCAATAATCACACATATTTGCTTTCTTATCCTCATGAAATCAACAATATAGATGGATCTCTCTTGTGCAAGTTTAGTCAATCTATTCATTTATTGTAACATTGGAAGAATTCCACATAATGTTAAAAGAGTTTCCAAGTTAGTCAAATGGAACAAAATATCATTTACCTTATCAATTGCCCTACTATTTGTGTACATAAACCTAGTTAAAGATTTATATTCTATAAAAACTCTAAGTGCAGGTTGGTACAATTAAATTCACCTTGTATACACATATTTCAACAAAATTTTCCTTCTGTAACTCCTAGTGTAAACTATTGAAACTCTGCAAACCTTTTAGGACTATAAGAAAAATAAGAATATATTTCACGAATGAGGTCTTCCACTCTAGCAATAGTTCCAAAAGTGCTCATTATTTTATATGCAAGATTCACTCTATGAGCTATGTAATAAATGGGTATCATATATAGAGAAACCGAGGTTTGGAGTCGAACACATAGGTCATTCCTATGCCCCTGCATTATAAAAACACCATCATATTCAATGTAAATTAACTTTGTGGCTATGTCAATATCATTCATTCTCGCAATTTCCTTTAAAGTTGTCAAAACAACATTATAGATGTTTTTTGCATTTGAACTTTCTACCATATTATGTAATCCTAGCAAACTAGGTTTCCTCACATGATTTTGAAATGTGTACACATGCATGTAAATCTAGGATGTGTCCACAACCGTCACCTCATCAATAGAAAGTGAAATAAATCTAGAAAGTTTTACTTTCTTCCTCAAGTCCTCCTTCTCAACTAAAGATAGACATTTTACCATTTTCTAACCACTTTGATATGACCAATGGGAACTAGGAAGGTTTTGCACATCAGCTAGTTGATAAAGGTGCTTATAATCAATAAAATCGGACATGGGTCTACCCTTTTTGAGAATACTAAATACAACAACAAATTGTAAACTTTTTGAAGTTAAAATAGTCTTTTGCATTTTATGAAATTGGGTTTCAATTGTTCCACCTTCCTCAACAAGAGATTATTGTTGCTTTAAGTGATTCTCATAATATATTGCATATATGACATGCATACATTTTGATGCATTCTTCCACCTAACATATTTTCTAATTTTACCGCCACTTCCTATAACTTTTACATATACTTTGCTAGCATGTTTTTCTATTGTATCTTTCTTAGTTTGTAGCCTATGATCTTTACCTAGTTTCCAACTACAAATTTTGTATCTACATTATTTTTTATTGATTTGGTTGTCTGCAGTCAAGACCATCTCAATCTAGGAATTTTTTTACCCATTCATTCTTAAATGTTCTTCTAATAATCCAGTTAGAATCTGTCTTCCTCTTTTTATAATTTTTACTTGAATATTCATAAGAAGTTTGTAGTGTATTTTATTTATCGCTTTCATTTTCAACTTGCATATCTTGGTGAGGAATATCTTCAAGTGATTATTGGATGTCATTGGTAAGAGAATTTTATCTAGAAAGCATATCTTGGTGAGGAATATCTTCAACTAAATGCTTTTTAGGGTCAAAAAAGTATTATGCATAGTTGCATACAATAATATTTTTTACCATTTTTGGATTTAAAAAAACTAACTTACAAACAGAAAAAAAATTCATATTGAAAATAATTTTTTTTTTTTTGGTAAGTAAGAGAATATTATAATTAACACCGGGTTTTAACTGGTTGACCCAAAACCATTTTACAAAATAGGGTCCATTGACCAACTGGACAAAGGCCAAGCCCTAAAAGTTTAAACTGACAACAAAAATGGCCAAGACCTACTCTTCCATTAGAATACAACCAAACTAAACTATGGAAGCCTAATATTATGGCCATCAGAAAAGAAAGATGCAAAAAAGAACTAACAAAGACAAAAACTAATCATGCAAGCACCATGCAGAGTAGCTTGTGCCAATATAAAAATAATAGAATATGGTCAAAAAAAACATCCCATAGAATGGACAGCCAAGAGGCCAAGCAGTCTTCCTTGTAGTCCTCATCTAACTTCTTATCATCGTTCTTGCCATCATCTTTAGATTTTGCCTTCGACTCCTTGTGCCCCTAGAACTGCTGGCTATAAAATAGAAGATTTAGGGAATCACACAAATCAACAGCTGCACTGATGAGGCCAGACAGACTCTTCAACTGGTTGATATTGTTGGAGGCTGATGAAATTGTCATCTTCTCCAAGACTATTATGGTGGGGTCTGGTGCCTCATTGTCAGGGATCTCCAACACTTTGTTATTTCTTGCTAGGGCCTTTTTGCGAAATCGAATCCAAACACACCTTGGAAAATACTTGAGGCCAAAGAAGATGTTTCCCATGCATGAATTTGTAGATAAAAAACCTATATCAGTGCCCCACCAGCTGTAAAAAACACTAGTCACATGAACAAAAAAAACAAATATGACAAAATCCATTATAAGGTTCAAAAAAATATTTATAAAAATGCCCCCATTTTCTGTCATTGATCCACTTTGAGCCTTCCAATCTAAATTTTTTCATTATCTATCACCATTGAGACTGCATGAGGAATATTTTTAGTCCACGTGATCAAATTTCTTGCTACAATGCCTTCATTTGCCGACCTATCAGCTGCCATGTTTGCTTCCGGAAGGTATGCAAAATTATGGCCTCGGAGTCGGTCATGAATTAGAGCCCTTGCTTCATGGATGTAGTCATCAAATCTCCAAGGAGCTCTCTTAGTGTTCTTTAGAAGATTTATAATAATAAGAGAATCACCTTCCACCAACAGTTTCCCTGGATAATTCTCTGCCACCTTGAGGCTCCTCCAAACTGCCCTTGCTTCAACCACATTGTTAGTTTGAGCTCCAAGATGTTCGACAAAAGCTACAAGCACCTCACCCTTGTGGTCTCTAAGTAAGCCACCAGCCCTGACTTCACTGGGTTGCCCCTAGATGCCCCATCAAAATTTAACTTAATCCACCCTAGGGGGGGTGGGGTCCATGTGATCATGGTTCTAGGACAGACTTGAGGATGATTGAGGCCATCAGTGAGAGGTAAGTTTAATGACTGGCCTAATGAAGCTTCAAAAGGATTTGGAGGTCTAGATGTTGCAGGCACTAAACAAGCATTCTCATTAGCATATGCTAAAATTTTTGACAGGACAGAGGATGACTGATAAACCTTATCCAAGAAGGCCCGACGATTCCTTTCCAACCATATCTGCCACAAGTAGTGATGAAGGCAGATCTTCCACATATACCTAAGACGCCTATTCAAAAATGGGGAAGGCCCCTGGACAAATAAGTCAAAAATGGACTGAGGATGGACCCAATAAATATGAAACACTTGTAACGAGACCTAACAAGATTGAGACGAGAAAAATTACAATACAAAAACAAATGATCAATAGACTCCCACTCAGACATACAAAGATAACACCTATTAACAAAAATCACACCTCTTTTTATTAAGTTATCCATGGTGAGGATCTTATTTTGGATGGCCAGCCATGCAAAAAACCCAACCTTCGAAACAATGCTTTTGGGCCAAACTTCCAAGTGAGGGAAAGTAGGTTCATCATTATCAATAAGCATCAGATAAGCAGTCTTGATAGAAAATTCCCCATTGTCTGAAGCTTCCCAGATAAGCTGGTCCTCAAGAATGCCAGAAGGGAGTAAAGACTGTTTTAATTCATTCTCCAGTATTATTGATGCCCCTGGTAGATCATTATTCATTATTGGCTTCCATACCCTTCTATTGTTTGACAAAGTAATAAAATCTACAACTTTGGTACCAAAAACTTCAATTGTCCAAGCTCTAAGGGTTGAAAGGATGGGGTCTGCAGAGATGGGATAGTCCTTTAACCATTTGTGGTCCCAAAAATCAATGTTTCTTCCATTTCCCAGTTTCCAACGTAGCCCTTTGAAGAAGAAAGCAGCATTGAAAATAACTACAAAATATACAACTAACTATTTATAAGTCAAAAATCATTTGTACCTCAAATTTCTACGGATTTCGATGGCTTGTTTGTTTTTGGCGTAAGGCTAAAATATTTGAGGATACTATTTTCAACAAAATATTTGGCTCCCTTCTTTCCATTATTGGTGGGTGACATTTTACTTGTAAAGAAAATATTTTTCATTTTAGAAAAGTAATAAAATTTTAAAGAGATGTCACTTCTCTCAGGCCTCAATATAATATTGTAATTAGAATAAATAGATGGTCAATCGCTAGAAAATAAATACCTATTTCCTGCCATGTTTTATTGTGATTTTGTTAGTGTATGCCACTACTGCATTTTTTGGTGATAACACTTGTAACTGATAAGAGCACAAAAATATGCAATATACAAATTCAAATTAAATTTATAAAATAATTTCTCTATGAAAAAAATAACTAGAGATACATATATAGAACAATATCATTTTATAGTACACAAAAATAGCAGAAGAAAACTTGTAATAGCATAAAAATAGAGCAATGACATATTATAGTACAAAAATATAGCAAAAAAATAGAGCATTGAAATATTTTTAATAAATGATAAACAAATAGCAAAAGAAAAACCTACAATTAGCTGACAGAAAAAAAATCTTATTACTATAAGTGCTTCAACTTATATTTAGAATGTCTTAAGAGAAATAGAGAACCTAGTGTAGAATGTGATCTGATAGTCAATCCTGGTGTAGAACAGGGTCGATAATCGACCTTATGCAAATAGAGAGCCTGTGTCAACCTTGTGCAAAACTAGTTCCGATGTTCGAACTGGTGTAGAATGGGGTCTGGTTTTTGGTCTTGTGCAAAATTGGGTCCAATTTCATGCAGCGGTCTTTTGTAGAACATGGTTTGGATTATTACAGAATAAGATTTGGACTATTATAGAACATGTTCTAATATATTGCAGAACTGGATTTGGTCTACTACACAATAGGGTTTAGATATCGAGTTTCTCCAAAATAGGATCCAGATATCATTCTATTGCAGAACTAGATCTGGATTCGGTCTATTGCAAAACTGGATCCGGTCTACTATAGAATAGGGTTCAAATATTTGTCTATTGTAGAATTGGGTCCAGATATTGGTTTGTTGTATAATTGGATCCAGTATGTTGCAAAATACAATTTGAATACTGATCTGATATAGATCAAGGTTTGGTTTGGGTTTGCTTAAAGTTTTGTTCTGGATCAATTGGTTTCTGCACATGGTCGAAGTTCAATGGAATTCTTGATTTTGTAATAGTTTGAATGTTTTAAGTGGAAAAGTATTGTTGGTGTGTTAGTTATATATAGTGGTTATCTTGGCAAACTTGGCGGGATAATTTTAAAATTTTAAAATTTTTGGGTGAAAAGTGTCCTCATTATGGAAAAAAATGATGGCGAAGTTTTATAAAAATCTATAATACTATTATCAACGGATGACAAACTAACACCTTAAAAAAAAATTCCAAAATTTTCCAAAAATTTTGGGCAAAAGGGCCAACCTTTGGGTCCCCCAAAATTGCCAATTTGAGTTTTTAAAAATTCAAATACTATTCCAAATGATGAATATTCACTATTGTGCATAACCCTAATGTAAATGTTACCAAGTAGAAGGTCAACATTACTTTTAAGGAATTAATGACTATTCCAAAGTACTAGTATCAAGTATGTAGAGCCTTCAAACTAACTGATCAGTCATGAGGATAACCTAAAATCCTCTTGGACATTGAAAATAATATAATCAAATACCCATCTTCAATTAAACTATTTTATATATCACTAAGGTGTACATCAAGCTATGGGAACCCATATATTATTTATAACTACATACTTGATAGTGGTGCTTCCATGAATGTAATGTCAAAATAGGTAGTTGATTAGTTAGTCTTGATTTATTAGAAAGAGGACCCCCTTATTTTTGTGATGGATAACAGGAGAGTACCTTGTATAGGCATTATCGCAAAGCTTCTTGTCCATATTGAATAATATCCTAAGAAAGGTGTGGTAATGGATGTCATAGTTGTAGATGTGGACCCTTTTTTTCCATATTACTCTTTAGGTATTGAGTAGAGTAGCTAGGTGGTATTTTTCAGTTAGATTGGTTATATGCCACTATCCTGATGTAGGATAAGGAAAAATTCATCTTGAAAAGAGAACCCTTCAATAGGTATTCAGTTGAATTAGAGATCCTAATGATAATATGGTTAATATTATGAATTCTATTAAGGAGAAGGACATGGGGGTTTACTATTTTTGTCACTCTCCTTTCTTATTATAAGTACTAGATGATGAGAATATGTATCCAAAATTAAAATCTAAAGCAAATGTAAAAACTTACCGAATTCTAACTTTAGAGCTATGGACTATGAACTTTGATGGGGTAAAATCTCAAGTAGGATCAAGAGTTAGGGTAATGTTGACGGATATCAATGGAAGATATCTTGGTATACCATACAGGTTAGAATTTTCTTGTACAAATAATATTTTAGAGTATGAAGCTTTATTTCTAGGGCTAAGGAAAGCCAAGGAATTGGGTATTAATTATCTCAAAGTTAGTGGAGATGTTAAGCTAATAATTCAACATATCAAAGAAAAATATCAAACAAAGCACCATAGATTAAAACAATATAAGCATGTAGTGTTGGATGAAATAGATATATTCTTGTTTTTTTATCTAAATATATTCCGAGAGCACAAAATCGTAATGTAAATTTATTGGAAATTAATGCTTCTAGAGCAGATAACCTTGAGATAGACACTTGTTTTATGGATATGTTCCCAACCATATCTATTTATAAGGTATCTATCCCTGATGATATGGTATATTTACAAGTTTTTCATGATGATATACACATTAATTATTTAAAACTATGCAAAATATATTTTCTAACATTGTTTGTGATGAAAGTAATGAATAAAAATTGAAGGATGTTATTGGAGAACTAGGGGGTTGGTATCTTTAAATATTTTGTTTGATGACTTTGATAGAGCATATAAATATCTGGTTTAGGAGTCTGACGTAGATGAAGTTAATATCGAAATAGAAGAAGAACCCAATATTGTTAGGATTAATAAGCTAAAAAAATAAAAGCAACAATATATTAACTTTATGAAAAATAAAATTGATTATTTTGTCTAGAGTTATGAGGATCTGAAGACTTTTAACACAAAGGTGATGACTCACATAATCCCTTTCATAAGGATACTAAGTATTTCAAGTAGAAAAAAATAAATTTCAATCCCACTTTACATCCAATTATGTAGAGAGAAGTGTAGAAGTTATTGGATACCAAGATAATCAGGAAGGTGAGATTTTCTTCCTGGTTGGCAAACCTGGTTCTAATTAGAAAAAAGAATGGTGAGACCAGGCTTTGTGTAGATTTTAAAAATTTGAATAAGAGATCTTTTAAAGACAACTATCCACTTCTGAATATGGAACATTTTCTTCAAGTAGTGGTTGGGTCATCAAGAATGTCTTTATTGGATGGCTTTTTAGGTTACAATTAGATTCTAATAAATCTAGAAGATAAATACAATACAATTTTTGCCACACCATGGAGAACATTTGAATATCTCAGGATACCTTTTGGGTTGATGAATGCAAGGGCCACATTTTAAAGGGCCATGGATGTTGCATTTAAGGGTCTAATATTCAAGATAGTAGTAGTGTATCTTGATGATATTACAATTTTTTTTTTAAATGGAAGAAAATTTTGCACATCTAACTTGAGTTTTTGATAGGTGTAAGGAGTTTGACATATCTTTGAATCCTAGAAAATATCTATTTATGCATACTCAAGATAAACTACTTTACCATGTTGTTTCAAAGGATGGGATTAGTATTGATCCACAAAAAATAGAAGCAATTACTAAAATTTGTCCTCCTAAAAATATTAAGGGAGTTAGATCATTCTTTGGAAAAATTAACTTTGTCAGGAGATTTATCCTTGATTTTGCTTAGATTGCCAAGCCAATAAATGACATGATCAAGAAAAGTAGGGAAATAAGGTGGATAGAGGAAAATACAACTTTTATCAAGGATGCAATTACTCAAGATCTAGTATTAAATTACCCTGATTACTCCAGAGATTTCAAAATCTACTCATTTGCCTCAGAATACACTATTGTTGCAATTTTAGCTCATAAGGATGAATAGAGAAATTAAAGGCCCATAAAATTTATGAGTACGAGATTGAAGGGTGCTAAACTAAAATATTCTATAATATAAAAATAGGCTTATGCATTAATCAAAGCATTAGATCATTTCAAATGTATCTTTGGATCCAACAAGGTAATAGCCTGCACCTCCTCTATTGTTGTTAAAATATTTTTACTTAGCTTGAACCTTTAGGCAATCCTACAAGATGGATGTCTAAATTACTACAATATGATGTAGATTTCAAAGTAGTACATATCATTAGAGGACAAGAACTAGCAAAGTATATGGCTAACAAAGAAGGGGAGGCTATGAATAACACTATCACAGTAGATGAGTAGCAAGAAGTTAGAGCAACTGATAATTTTGATTGCCAGTGGTATGATGGAATTATGTTTTACCTTTATAATTTATCATTTCCAAAAGACATGCCCAAAAACAAAAGGAGGTCTATCAAGTAATCGGCCCAAAAATACTACATTCAATAAGGTAGACTGTATTGGAGGCATCCAAATGGTGTGTTACTCAACTGCTTGTTTGAGAAAGATGTCCCTCAAGTATTGAAATAATACCATTCTGGTTTTTGTGGAGGTCACTTTGTTTCAAAGGCTACTAAAAACATCATGAGAGTTGGTTATTATTGGCTCTCCCTATTTAAGGATATCAATTAATTTGTTAGAAGTTGTCATAACTATTATATTTTTGTAGGAAAAAATAATTTTCTAGCCATACCCCTAAGGCTAGTGATTGTGAAAGCTCCTTTTACTCAATGGGATAGATCTCATAGGTGATATTAACCCCAATTATTCTAGGGTCCACAATGAATTATCATAGTGACATGTTATTTTACCAAGTGGGTAGAAGTAGCACCTCTCAAGAAATCCACTAAATAAGTGGTCATCAAGTTTTTAGAAGAGCACATATTGACAAGATTTGGGGTTCCTAGGAAGATAGTCATAGACAATGGTAACTATTTCACTTCTTTTGAGATGATTTAATTTTATGCTAGGTACAACATAGAGCTTTCTCATTCTACAAATTATTATCCCCAAGAGAATGGTTTAGCATAATCCTCATATAAGAATTTGATCACAGTAATCAGAAGAGCATTAGGTAGGAATAAAAAAAGTTGGGACAGTGAGCTAAAGTTTTCTTTATGGGTTGGCAAAATATCTATCAAAAGAAGCACAGGAAAATCTCCTTATGAACTAGTATATGGTGAGAATGCTTTGTTACCCTCTCAGGTGGAAAGTCATACTTTATATTTTCTTCTTCAGGATTATGAAAATCCAAATGTCTTACAAAGAAGACTTGATCAAATTACGAAGTTGCAAGAAGACAAAAAGGACTCATTAATGAAGATAACTGAGTAAGCTCACGAAACAATGTAGTTCAATAAAAAATCCAAATGTAAGCCTTTTTAGCGAGGAGATATAGTTTTGTACTAGGATCCCAAAAATGAAAAACATGGTGAAAAAATAAATTGGGAACCCAAATGGCTTGGCCCTTATCAAAACCTTCAAAATGTAGGTTGACATAATTACAAATTGTAAACTCTAGATTGTATGGAATTTTTAATTCCTATCAAAATCCAACATTTGAAATTGTATCATTCTACACTGAGGGCTTGATAAGACTAAAAAAATGAGTGTTTTAGTCTTCCAGTCTAGGTGATTAAGGTGTTCTTTCTAGGTGTTTAGGGTGTCCTTTTAAAGTGATTTAGTTAAGTTTTTGAGTCTTTATGATCTATTGGAGATTTTAGATTTATCAGGTGATTCATGGTCAAGAGTCTTTTCATCACCTGTCCCAATCAAAGCTTGTGTTGGATCCTCAAAATCCAACTTGATTTTACCCCTAATTTTTAAATTTTGGGTGTCCTCTCTTAGGTCTACAAAAATTCCCTAGCTAGTCTCCTTTCAATAAATTTCCAGGTCCTTTCCAATTATTGCAAATTTTGGGTCTTTTTGAGTCCTTCCTTATCCTTCAAGAGCATTTTTGAAGAGTTTTTATGTTGCCAAGGTTAGGTATTTGTTTTGGTTTTTCTAAGGTCTTATGTCAATTTTTGGCCTAAATAAGGTTTAATTAATTATTTTTGACCTCCAAAGGTCTTAAATATATAATTGAATATTTTATTTTTTATATATAATTAAATTTAATTAAATATTTAATTAAATTTTACTATGTATTTAATTAATTTTAATATTTAACCCATTTGTTTTTATCCTAAATTCTACCCCGTTCCCAATGAATTGCCCCCCCATTTTTTTTCTAAGTCCATCCTAGCTCCTAAACCTTGAATGTTACCACCCTCTATCCTCACTACCACCTCATCCACCCCCTCATCCTCATACCACTAAAATCAAAGCACTCTGACCAGATCATGACACATGGCAAAGGTGGATGTGGACACTTAGGTAGTCAAAGTAAAACTAAAGAGATCAATGACATAGGTAAAAGTGTTTGATCCAATGATACAAAATTAAGTGGGGGTAGCACAAATTTTCAAATGCTTCGGTAGGAGCACAAACCAAGATGAAATATTATTGGCCCAAGTAGATGGAGAGTGCTCCATTATGGATCAAATGATCAATCTATTTAAGATAGTTGTAACAGGAAAAACATCAAATTTTTTCATAGTAAAATTTTGTAAAAGGTATACTAGAGTCCCCATCCTTGTCATTTGTATTTTTTTTTGTCTTGTCTAATCACCCTTTTTTCTTCCCCATTACTATGCAATTTTTTACTAAGGAGGTGCCTAGTTTACTGAGATCATTTCCAGTGGTTGAGATCAGAAGCCAAGATTCTCTTTATTACATCATTTGAATAAAGAGTTGTAGTTCTCTGTTGCATCATTTGAATGGAGAATTTATTGTATTTGCTCAGTGAGATCTAGTTATTCTGATCAGACTCCCATTGTAATGATCCATTGATTAATACAATCTTGCTTCCTCATTTCAATAGTTCTATGTGTAGTTTTGTGTGTTATCCTATTTACATGTTACATCATTTGAATGTGTAAATGGTATCTTATTTCACTAAAATATTCAATAATTTCTATTACATTATTTGAATGGATGTGATTGGCTCAGTTTTTATCCTCTCTCCCTTCTCTCCTAACCATATTTTAAGTTTGAGTACAATTGCCCAATGGATAAGGTATTGGTCTACTAATTGAAGCTTTAGTTGGGAGTTACTTTGAAGTTTGGTCAACTTTAATTTTATAGTTTTATTTCATTTTTGCAAATTTGAATGAGCATGAGCATATGAGAAATATTATAGGCTCACCTTTAGGGTTTCCTTACCCTACTAAATTTGTCTAGAGTATTAGGATAATATTTTCATGAGTCAAAGAGGTGGATCCACCAGAGTCCACAATGTTGATTGGATCAAGGAATTCTTCTAGCGTGATAAATATCTTAAGGGTGCAATAATTTTCCCAACATGTTCCTAATAGGGTTTTAGATCCACATCCAAGAACCTCTTCCCAAGATTCAGCCTTAATTACAATTATATAACATCTCTCTTAATAAAGAAATTAAAGTGTTATAACATAAATAACTTGCTTAATTATAACACAATGCTAGATCTATGATTTAAATAGAACATTATTCAACATAGAATCCATTATAATGCTAGCATAAAATAAACCTCTCTCTATATTGAATTAAGCATGATGAAATCATCTAGGCATAATGCTAACTAAACCCATCTCTTTAAATCTAGAAATACAAGCTTAAATAGATTCTTAATGCTAACACATAAATATTTATTTTCCTTCCACAATTAAAAAAACATCTTCAAAAGAGCTCATAACCAACTCATTCTTTATTTTCTCAAAAGACCAAACATTCCATACATTTACATAAAGACTTCCAAGCCTTAAAAGTAACCAAGTGCTACATCACAAAGTTTTCATTTACATAACAAATTTTCTTTTCCAAATACATTAGAGCAAGTCCACCCAAGTGGCCTCTACACCATCCTCTTTTCATGATCCTCATCATGAAATGAATCTCCTTAAACTTTAGAAAAAACTTAGAGATCTTAACAACTCTTAATGAAATGCAACTTAACATGTTCTGTGTACAAATGCAAATAACCATGCAAAAATACATTTTAACAAACAAGGAGAGAATCCCATAGTTCTCTCTATAATGGCTTCCCTACCTACTCAATTCTAAGTAAAGCATTATAATTACTAAGCAACTCAAATATTTTCTTTATAAAATCCATACCAAGTCATTAAAAGTAAAGAGTTTTGTAAAATAATTAACATATATACAAGATTAACATTAACCCTTTTATTTCCATTCAAGATTAACTCTTCTAAAGACTAGATATTATTTATCATCCATTAAATAACCTTTTAAAAATATAGATTACCATTTTATAAAAGTTTTTCACAAAAAATATCATAATATAATATAACACAACTTTTACTCACATGCTTAATTCTAAGGACTCGTCCTTAAAATAAAAAACTACCTTTAAAACCAAAAAACTAAATCCACTATAACATGAATCCCATTTTTTAATAAAAAATACGTTCAAATTGCCAACCAGTGCACAAACACATCCAAATATGAATGCAGATCAATCCAAAACTAGCCTTCAATGAATATGAGCATAATCTAATGGCAAAGCAACAAAGCAACATAGTGAAATATGTCATAGCTTATAGTACAAAATAAGGAACACGCAAGAGGAACTAAGAAAATACAAGGTGGTAACCACCATGCACTATAGTGGCTTACTATACCATTATTCCCAACTATAGTTAAGCTCTCTCGATTGATGCTCCATTACCCTTAAAAAATGATCAAGAAGATCTATCTTCTTGCATATGTAATAATACATAGGAGCATGTCCTTGATTGCTTAAATACAAGAAACAACACAAATAAACATATCAAATAAAAATAAACAAATACACACCAATCTAACCAAATAACACGATTCAAAATAAAATAAACAAGCAAAAAAAAACTAAAAACCATAGCTCTACCAACAACAACAACCAAGTAGATAATGAAGCAAACCTCTAAAACATGGAATTGAAAGCCATGGTTATTAAGATATTAAAAAATCATAAGTGGTCAAATATAATAGACAATAATAACTAAGTAGGAAGACAACCATAACATTATTGAAACCATCAAAATATCATAGAGATCAGTGCTTTAATTCTAGAACCAAAGTGAAATTACCTCTATAACTAAAATCTCCAGCTAGTGTCTCCACTTCGACATCCAAATTCCTTTTTGCTCTTCTCTACCCATCCTATCATAGCCAACCCCCCTTATTCCTAAAGCCACTATTATATACTATAAAGGAAATGCCACTCTAGAATAACACACACGATCAGGTGTATTTTCTTGCTAACATCCATACTATGCTTTTACTTCCACTTTGAGAGTGTAATGAGCATTTTAATTTTAAATTATGGTGTTAAAGCTTAGTTAATGTGGGTAATTTACACCTACACATGCTTAGCTATCAGTGGCAATATATTAGGTTTCTCTATTGTAGATAACAACTAGAGATTGCTGATAAAATTTTGTATACAGGTCCACAAGCATTACCATAAGCAAAGCTAAGAGAAATAAGTGATGAGAAATATGTTGAATACTTTTCTGTTAAGAGTTTAAAATAGAGACAAAGGCTCAATTGACTACAACTATGAACCATAATTTCAAGGTCACATTGAAATATGAATAATTCAGGCTGACCAACACATGCAACCATTGAAATCATGATGCTTGGATGAAGCAGTCAAAGAGAGAATGTTGGTTCTGGCTACCAAGAGATAATTTTTAGCTAAAAGGGCTATGGCTCTCTCTCCTAAAGGTCAAAATTCATGAACCTGATCAGAATATTTACATATTGGCCACTGGATGAGAGGAAGAGCGAATTGATAAAGTCTAGGGAAGACCAAAAAGTTTCTACCTAGCCAGAGCAGGTTGTGTCCCTAGAAGCCTGACCTTCAACCATTCAAAATATGGTCAGTGCTGCTAGAGGCCAAAACTATCATGCTAGACCAAAACCCAACAATATCCAAAATACTTGATTAGGAGATCGGTTATCTTTCTAGAATCCAAAACAATTAGGCCTAACCAAAGCTCAAAGGCATCATGAAGACCTGATAAAGGAAAGTGGTTGAGTTCGAGAGAGGCTAGAATAGTTAGGCCCGATCAAAGAGGTGAGCAAAAATTATGTGTAGAAAACAGTAATTTATTTTCCATAAATTATCAATCCGGTAGTTTGTAGACTTACGAGTGTCATGCATAGTATATGCCTACAGTGTGCGGAATGAATCCTTATGTACCTATTTAGTTTTGTGGGGGGTGTTTGTGCATTTTTATTTTAGTCAAACCAAATAACATAAAGTGCAAAAAAAAAAAAACTATAACTAAAGCTGAAATTAAAATGCTAAAATAAAAGTGCAAGAAATAAAAGTATAGGAAAATAAACACACAAATAAAATAAAATAAAGTTGGAAATAAAATAGGAAAAATCTAACTATTGAAAATAAATAATAGAAATAAAAAGGATAGGACTACTGCAAGGAGTGGGCTCAGGATCTCGGAGATAGTCCACTTGGCTAATTACATAAATATTACTTTAAGAAAAATAAGAGTATTTGCAACTTTGTAGAATAAAAGAAATAGAATTATTCTATTGATTGTGTAAAATGATTGACCTTGTCTTCATTTGGCCTATGTTCTTATATAAAATGCAGCCAGATATCGTTACAATAATAAATTGGTATATTTTTTATCACAACGTGATTTGTTACAATCAGTTTATACATAAATATTATTCTCCTATTAAAAGCATGATCGTTCACCAAAAGGATAAATATAATAATCCTTAGGTGTACGTAACAAACTAATCCTAAAATAATGCTTTTAAAATCTTACATGGTCATATTAAAATAAAAGTTCTTTTGCTCTATTTTAATGATAATGCACGTTTAAAATCTAATATGACTATTTCTCCCTTATCTTTTGTGCAACAACCTCCTTGGAAAGTGCATAGTCAATTGGTCAACCGATCAACATTGGTTTGGTCAACCGATCAACGTTTGAACATAGCTCCATCTTGTAGTTGAGAGGTAGGAAACTAAAATTGTAGAAGTAAGGTGTCGAGAGTAAAGCATCGTCGAGAGTAAGGTGTCGAGACTAAGGCATCACTGATGACTGAGAGTTAGGCACCTCCGATGGTCGAGAGTTAGGCACCTCAAAATGGTCATGAGTTAGATGCCTCCAATGGTTGGGAGTTAGGTTTCTCTAAATAGTCAGGAGTTAGGCACCTACCTCCACCATTTACCATAGTACCTTTCAAGATGTCTTCGTGCATCACTAGGTCAAAATGGGATATATGCTCAAAAATACCAGATTAGTAGCAAAAACCTACATTTACACACATTTTCCACTAAAAACACCATTCAAGCATAATACTTCATTTTCTATCAATTATATGCAAAATTTATATAAAAATACATCTCAAATTCTAATTAAACCAATAATGATGCCTTCAAAAGTGTATATAAAATGAGCGTTTCTAGTAATCATCATCCCCCATGCTGAAGATTTGACATATCCTCATGTCAATAGCCCCCTAAAATTATTTTATTATATATATATATATATATATATATATTGAGTAAGACCTCATTAGGAGTCATGCACTGGGAGTAAGGCATTGTTGGGAGTAAGGCGTCGTCGGGAGCAAGGCACCATCGGGAGTAAGGCAGCTCCCACCAAATATATATTTTTTTCTTTCAAAAAAATATGGGAGGTAGGCATCTCTTTTTCCCCCATGCTAAAGATGTGACATGTCCTCATGTCACAGTCCCCTGGTACAATTGTTTTTTTTTGTTGAAAATGGTCATGGGGTAGTGAAAATTTTCTCATGTTTGAGGTATATCATGTGGCTTAATCTTAATGGGATATTTTAACAAATATAATTATGGAGGCATCTACTGGTATTAATATATAAATAATTTTTAAAATAACTATGCATATATTAATGAAAAACTCAGTACATACCTAGGTGAATTTCGCAAAACTTGATGTGTATGATGCTAATGGTGTGAAATTTCTTCATGCTGCTTATAATCATGGTGTACCAAAAAATGAGGTTGTTGTGACATTGATGTATCTTGGAGGATTTTTTTTTAGCTGCCTTCAACATCTTTGTTTTTCTTCCACTAAGTGTTGTTGCACCAGTAATGAAGTTAGAAACACATCATGACTGACCATCAAACTATGGGTAAATAGTTAAATCATAGCCACTATAGAAAATTATAGGGTCTCTTTCTCCTTCGGGAGTCAAACTCACAATCCTCACCCAAAACTGTATTGACATGGGGCCTTCAACATCGATATTCCCATCATTTTATGACTAGAAAAACATCATTTTTTTTTGCATGAACACTAATTATTTCTTGATCTTGTTATATCTGAAAAGAATCTATCAAAGTGACCACATTGTTCAAACATAGATTTAGGACCACATCACCACTACACTGATTTTGATAAATGTTGCCTATGATGTGGTCATCAGTAGTGCCAACACAAGCCCGATTCTTAGAAAATCTCTATGGTTCTTCAAAAATTACCATGACATAGGTGGGCCAAAATAATGTTGCAATCTCAAAGAAAAAATTATTTGACCCAGATACTTTCATTAAACAACAGGTTGCAAAACTTGAAAATTTCCTTGTGTGTTAATGATTTGTTTGGTTACATGGAGTAATTTATTTTAAATTTTTGCATTGACAGATAACTCACAACAACTATCACTCTTACCATGTATTTTACCATTCGAGCCTTCATGCTACTTCATCGATAAAAATACATCTATTATAGTGACGCTTCCATCACCATCACTGTAGATATTACTGCAGTAAATAACATCGAAGTAGATCACATATGTTGTTCTCACCAGCTATCAAAGGGCCGCATGTTCCAGTTTTGCACAATGATCAAATTTGGTGAGACCAAATTTTAAGAAGATGAGTGTGGTCATCTGTTGCTACTTTTACCCACATTTGAAATATGTTTGACCCATCTCTAGAACCTCCTTTGTGGTACAAAGTAGCATCATCTACATGTCTTCGTACAAGTTGGCCACCATTGTCACAATGCAACATTGAGGATGAGATGCAAAATGAAACAATGCCAAATCTATTCACGCAGATATCATGTTTTTTTAATGTCCAACGTTGCAACCAATAAGAGTATCTATTTATACCCATTTTTTGTGCACCATATATTTTCCAGAATAGAACTTCAATGGGAATAAAAAAATAACAATTTCAACAAATCTCATCTTGTTTTGCTCTCGTTCATTGTTAGTTGTTGAAAACTCCATATTTTTGTTGTAGCATTGAGAATAATGCTATTGAAAACCTATTGTTGTTGATATAATGTATGGTGATATGGATGTGCATTTTCAACAAATCCACATACTACAACTCTACACATTGGTTATTACACCGCAAACTGAAGAAAATAACCAATAAACCAAAGATCACAATCATTAAATTGAAAACTCCTTGAACACTACTTGTTGCACAAGGAACTGTGTGAGAATAAAATACTCAATCCATATGTTGCATAGGCAGTTCCATCATCAAAATAGGTACTATCATCATTTTCTCCATATTTACCATCCTATTGCATTTTTACTGGAATCCACACACTATTATTTTTCATTTTAGAATTTTTTCGTTGTAATTTTGTTGGAATAAAACTATGGATTAATTCTAGATCAGATCCAAGTTAAAAATTTTAATCTATGCTCTCTTGTGATGGTGTCGATGTGCAATGACATTTATTTGCTTTTTAGGGCTAGGAAAATGACACAATCACATAGTACTAATTTTTGCTCGATCTAACTATATGCAAACAATAACTAAAATCTGAAAGTGGACCAAGTTATTTGAGGTTCCTCTATTTTATTTTTCTACTGCTAGTTGGAGATTTCTCATTCCCCTTCTGAACCAAGCTGGTTCTAGGAAAAGAGGATACTCTCTACCAACCAGTAGCAGAAAATAAAGCACCTATTTCAAATTTGCACTTCAACTTGGAGCCTTCTTAATAGAGGATTCTGGCTGGCTGAAAATGGGTTGTTTTTTTTATTATTATCTGGGCACCATACTTCTTGGTGGAAGATTGACACTACTTATTGGTGACTTCCTCCAGGTGGGAAGAAGGTACTTCTACATTGGTATTATTGTAGGCACTATCTTCCTCGTAGAAAGTAAGTACCTTATTTTGCATTGTTGCACTCTTAGCAGGGCACGAGATGGTTGTATATGTTAGGCCTAGTTTAAGTCAACTACCTATAGATTGAACTCAAGACTATGTCTTGCAAAATCAAACACACGAAAGAAAAAAAATAGGAATCATGAAACATGTGCCTAATAGGCCTAGGTTACCCAAGCTGCCTACAGATTGTATTTAGGGCATAATTTCCTACAAAGAAAAAAGAAAAATATATTAAGCAGAACATATGTTGTTTTTTTTTTTAATTTGGAAAATAACTCCCAACCATAGGGAGGATTCACATAGTTTACTTTTTTCACGTATCCTCCTTTTTTTTTTTCACAACGAATGTGTGAACATTCATCAAAACTATTGGTATGGTATGGGGTCTCCCCCATGCCGATGTTTGATCCAATATCATAAATGTGAGGTGATTGTAAATGGAGCCCATTGACTATTACTTGAACATCATCTTGGCACTCTACTCTACTCTTGGTGTAATATATCTGAATCTGTTTACCATCTACTCAGGCTATAATATTCATGCACTTTGCAATAAAATTTTCCCCAAGTTCCACAACCACCTTGGGTTGGAAGCCTTTTGCTTGATTAGGGTTACTTAGCCTACCTTCGGGCACCTATGTTGTCAAGGCAAACTTTGCTCACTTCACCTGTTTGGACTAGATGCTACATGATCAAGGTACACAAGATAGTTTGTATAGTGCTATTATGAACTCCACATATAAATATCACTTTATGAAATCTTCATAGACAACTCCTTATTCATCTGCATCACACTTCATGTTGTCCTGCAAAACATAAAAAAATCTAAACTAAAGGCATTAAAGTAAAATTCTAAACTAATGGCATTAAAATAAAATTTTAAACTAATATATATATATATATATATATATATATATATATATATATATATATATATATATATATATATATATATATATAATTGAACACTATGAACAATGTTCATTGTGTTGTTGGTGGTAATAATGAAGGTGGGGTCTCCCCCATACCTACAACTAAACTAGTCTCTAAAAATTATCCCTTTCTTTATCAACTAGTTTAATATGTTGTAGCATGAGAAGAGCATTTTCCTCCATGGCCTCAAAACCAAACTCTTTCAACTTATTGGTAAAATGTGCAGGTTGGCAAATGACATATATATATATATATATATATATATATATATATATATATATATATATATATATATATATAAACTTAGAAGGAAACATGGTGTAGCAGTATTCTAAAAACACGTGCTAGTTTTTGATTCACCAGGTCACCTTAAGCGCAAGTGAAGAGCATACTCCATAGCAAGATGTTATTTTTAAATTTTTATTATTTTATTTTTTAACGTTATTTTTCCTACTACTAATGTCATCGTTAAAATTTTACCAATGTGTTGAGAACTGTTAAGCCTATAATTTTTATTTTTATCATTAAAACTAGGCTTCTTAAGGTATAATATCCTAATGGTTTCTATGTAAATAAACACATCCCTAATAGTTTGATAGTAAAATTTTTCAATTGTTTCATAATATCAAATGAAGGTTGTGTCATTTCTCTAATTTCATGAAACCATTTAGAATATGATGGAATTCCTTCATTGCCTAATTTTCTAATTTTTCAACAACACAATTTATTTCCTACTTCTACACTTAATATGGTACATCGGGTTCATTCCCACTTCTACCTGATAAGTTGGTAAACTATTGCCAATGGAATTCAGCTCTAGTTGTGTTGGTAACTATTTTGGCCTTGTAAAAAGGCCCTTGGTGGACTCATGCTTCTCAGGTAGAGGATCTACAGGTAATTTAAATGGAATTTTTAACTGACCTGTGGATCATAACACTACAGTTTTGACACTCCTCAACAACGATGCCAAAATGGTGAGCAAAAATTATGTTTAGAAAATAATCATTTCTTTTCCATAAATTATCAATCCGGTAGTTTGTAAAATTATGAGTGTCATGCATAGTATATGCCTGTAGTGTGGAGAATGAATCCTTATGTACCTATTTAGTTTGGTGGGAGGTGTTTGTGCATTTTTATTTCAGCCAAACCAAATAAAATAAAGTGCAGAATAAATAAATAAATAAACTATAAAGTTGAAATTAAAATGCTGAAATAAAAGTGCAAGAAATAAAAGTACAAGAAAATAAACACACAACTAAATTAAAATAAAGCTGAAAATAAAACAGGAAATCTAACTATTGAAAATAAATAACATAAATTAAAAGGGAAGGACTACTGCAAGGAGTGGGCCCGAGCTCCCGTAGATAGTCCACCCGACTAATTACATAAAGATTGATTTAAGAAAAATAAGAGTATTTGCAACTCTACATAATAAAAGAAATAGAATTATTCTATTGACTATGTAAAACAATTAACCTCATCTTCATCTAGCCTATGTTCTTATATAAAAATACAACTAGATCTCATTACAATAATAGATTGGTCTATTTTTAATCACATAACGTGATTTGTTACAATCGGTTTATACACATATATTATTCTCCTATTAAAAGCATGAATGTTCACCAAAAGGATAAATATAATAATCCTTAGGTGCAAGAAACAAACTAATCCTAAAATAATGCATCCTAAAAATAATGCTTTTAAAAGCTTACATGGTCAATTTAGAACAAAAGTCCTTTTATTCTATTTTAATGATAATGCACGTTTAAAATCTAGTATGGCTATTTCTCCTTTATCTTTTCTGCAACAACCTCCTTGAAAAGTGCATAATCAATTGGTCAACTGATCAACATTGGTTTGGTCAATTTATCAATGTTTGAACATAGATCCATATTGTAGTCAGGTGGTAGGTGCCTCAAAATAGTCAGAAGTAAGGCATCAAGAGTAAGGCATCGAGAGTAAGGCACCATTGGGAGTAAGGCACCAGGAGTAAGGCACCACCAATGATATTGAGTTAGGCATCTTCGATGGTCAAGAGTTAGGCACATCCAAATGGTCAGGAGTTAGGCACCTCTAATGGTCAGGAGTTAGGCACCTCCAAATGGTCGAGAGTTAGGTTCCTACCTCCACCATTTACCATAGTACCTTTCAAGATGTATTTGTGCATGACCATATCAAAATGGGATATATACTCAAAAACACCATATTAGTAGCAAAAACTTGTCTTAACACATATTTTCCACTAAAAATACCAGTCAAGCATAATACTTCATTTTATATTAATTATATGCAAAATTTATATAAAAATACATCTCAAATTCTAATTAAACCAATAATGATGCCTTCAAAAGTGTATATAAAATAAGAATTTTTGGTTCTCATAACAAAGCTTGAAAGCATCCAAATTACTTGATCATTGAAATAGACCAATCATTATAGGACCAAAACATTTATTCTTGATTGGGTATGGCCAACTCTCAATGTTTTGATCCCAAGCTTGGAAGCCACATGAATACTGAAAGACTCATGTTTAGCAAGAATTTAGTTGACACTCAAGGACTCGAAGCACAAAAAAGTAGAAGGTAGGCTGAATACAGGAGATACCAGTAGGGTTGCACCTGGTACATGAAATATAAGGCTCAATCAAGAGATAAGGCCTCTATAAAATTAGTGTGTGGCCTATATCTATAAAAATAAAAAATGAGCATCTCACACATGTGTAAATGACCCAACAACCATTCTCCAATCAATGAACCTCTCTCCCACAATGCCCATTGGGCACAATTCTATGTCATAATATCTCAATGAACTAGGCCATTATACGGATGAAAGGATGATTAAGCAGAGATAATATCAATGGATTGGATGTAGCCATCAAGTAGAACATGACTCAAGATGGTGTGGATTTAGGCCATATCAATCAATACATCTAGATAGTTGCAACAAATATAAATCTGAAGCAGTTCAATGGACTGGTAGGATCTCTAACACAATAATAATCCACTCCTTGGGAAATGATATTTTTCATCATGAAGAGATTGTAATACGTCTATAAATAAAATAATGAAAAGGAAAAAGGGGTCAAATCTTAGGTATTTACAATTCATATGCAAGGATGAATACTGCAGGTTAATGCAAATGGACTACCATCTGGCCTCTAGTTTAATTCAATTGCAAAGTATGTATTTGTGTATACAAACCATTTTATTTCTAATTTAAGTATGTTGTATGTCTATGGTGATAATTCTAAATTATACATTTTCACTATATTCATTCACTTGTATGGAATTTGGGGTATGTTAAATACACAGTAGGTTTAAATTGTATGTTTTGTGATGCCTACATATTTCTAATTTAAGCATGTTGGATGTTTCATGATGATAATTCTGAATCTTGGATTTCCATTGTACTCATCCCTTGTCTAGAATTCACAGTCTCATTAGCATACAATAAATTATAAGTGAATACTTTGTAACTATTTTTGCAATGAGTTGGTATGTTAGGTAGTTGGTTGTTTAGTTGCATATCCTTGTTATTGCATATATCTTGATGTTGCTTAATCTATACCACTTTAATTTTTGGCTAGTTTAGTTTATTTATTTTAGCACCCTTTCCCCCCTCATTTTTAGGAATACTTAGCTAGGACTACAAGGAACCGAACTCCTATAGATATTGAACACCGTAGCTTGTACATGTTACTAGGTCTTTCAATGTTGGTCAAGGTATATGGGTGCACAAACCTTTCCATTAGAAAAATTCTTTAACCAATAGTTTTTGGCATGTTTAGTGGGACCCAGATGTCCCTTAGGTAATACAAGGATATGTTATTTCTTGTATTGTCAAATCTCATCAAAATCACCTAGAAAATTCAATCAAATCCAAATATCCATATTATAATATTAGTTGCCTTTTAGATCTAAATAAAATCTAATGATATTCTATTTTGGTTCATAATATCTATCACCTAGTGACTCCCTTGCAAACTAAATCTAATTTTTATGATCAGTTGCCTTGAGCAGAAAAAAGTAACTCAGCTAAAAATCCATCAAGGTTCATGATCAGTTGCCATTCTGTGTTATTCTAAAAAAAAACATCTCCTAGAGGACTCAAGGTTTTAATGAGCAACCTTGACCTTATTAGTAGAGAAGTTAGGCTCATTTTATGGCTTCAAACACTGGCCTAATGGCTGCATCAATGGGTCATTTAGAAGTTCCTTGTTGGATTTCTGTAGGATTGCTAAATATCCAAAATCCTCATGAAATTCCCAAAGCTACCTTCAAATCCTTACCAACTTTTTATGGGATAGATAAAATTACATTTGAAAATTTCCAAGACATTGCATATCTGGTTATGGTACACAACATCAGGTATGAGTATGTAATGCTCACACTCCTTATTCTCTCTCTCAAAGGAAGGACCCTACTATGGTACTAATTCTTGGAAGCTGGGAGCATTCACAAATGGGCTGACCTAGCAGAGGCTCTAATTGATAGATTTGATCATTCTGGTGATCCTATAGGTACATCAAGGGGATTAAAGAGATATCTTCTTAAAAATTTTCTAAGTGTATAATAAACGTCGTGATATCACAATATTTCAAATATTAGGAGGTAACTCAGGAAAAACATCGTGACATTGCGACATTTTGAAGCTCAGGAGGCAAGTCAGGAAAAACATCATGATATCATGATATTTTGAATCTCAGGTAGCAAGTTAGAAAAAATGTCATGATATCATGACATTTTGGAGATCAATAGCCAAGTCATAGAAAACATTGTGACATCATGATATTTTGGAACTCGGGAGGCAATTCAGAAAAAACATCATGGTTTCATGACATTTTGGAGCTTAGTAACCAAGTCAAGAAAAATGTTGTAATATCACAACATTTTGGAGCTCAGGAGCCAAGTCAAAGAAAATATCGTGACATCATGATATTTTGGAACTTAGGAGCCAATTCAGAGAAAATATCGTGACATCATGATATTTTGGAACTTAGGAGATATGTTAGAGAAAACATCATAGTTTAACGATATTTTGGAGCTCAGGAGCCAATTAAGAGAAAATGTCATGAAAACATGAAATTTTGGATCTCAAGAACCAATTTAGAGAAAACATCATGACAACATGATATTTTGAAGCTCAGGAGCCAAGTCAGAGAAAACATCATGATATCATGACATTTTGGAGCTCAAGAGCAAGTCAGAGAAAACATCACAATAATGCGATATTTTGGAGCTCAGGAGCTAAGTCAGAGAAAACATCATGAAAACATGACATTTTAAAGTTCAGGAGCCAATTCAGAGAAAATATCACAATCTTGTGATATTTTGAAGTTCAGTAGGTAAGTCAATAAAAACATCATCATATCGTGACATTTTGGAGCTCACAAGCCACCTCCACAAAAAATGTCACGATTTCATGACATGTCATGATTTTGTGAACCAAAAAACCAAAATCAAAGAGGTGAAAAATAGATGGACCATGATGCCTCCAAGAATATAAATGTGGACACATAATAACAAAAATATTCCAACCATATGCAGTTGAAGATCCCATACTCTCTTAACTGCCTATTTACCAGAATGAGTCTACGGGCATATTGTTGTAACAAATTTCAGTTTTTATGTTATATAAAAGATATATATAGGATGAGTGACCCAAATAAAGGGTTAGCTCTTGGATGTTTACAAGGTAATGTACACAGACTTTTGAAAGTAAATAAAGACTACTCATTCTAGTTTTTGGCTCACTGGTGTTGTTATCAAGTATGTATGGATTGTTGATTGTTGTATAAGTTACGTTGAATAGAAACCACCTTAATTCTCATTCTAAATTTATATGTTTAAATTTCATCTAGCTCTAAAATTAACATTTCCAATAAGCTTATGTTTGATTAAATCTACACTAGAGGACTAGTTATTCTAATTTTATGGTTCAAAGAATGCTTATCTGTAAAATGTTGTAGATATTTATTTGTTGTTATCTAATCTGCACCATCTAAATGTTATTAGAAATAACTATAGTTCCCTATCTTTATGCATCTTATTCTACCTCTTTTCCTAAAATAAAGCAAGAAACCGACCTTCTCTAGATATTGAATCATGTAAACTCTTTTTTTAATATGGTATTTCAATGTTGGCAAAGTTTTGGGCACAAACGTAACCAAAGGCAGATTTTGCACCAATAGTTTTTGGCACGCTCTATGGGACCCAATCCCAAAATATATACAGATCAAAATTTTGATGATTATATTTGTCCTGTTTGATTTTTTATGAATCACCTAGTGACTCCACCCAAGAGAGGAACCCTAAGAAAATACTTATCTACTTCCTGGTTGAATACCATTTTTATATGATAACCAAATCTAAGGAAAAAATTTCTAAAGAGTTCATCATGTTCTTTGAGTTACACCTTGGTAGCATCAGATATAATCCTATATTAGTTGCTAGAACCACTTCTTCATCTAATTTCAATATAGGATACACAAAGCTTTCTCCTACAACCATCCCTAGTACTGCTACTAGTGGAATATTAACTCTAGATACCCATATTCCTATAATATCAGGTAGTATCATAGCTACAATGACCTTAAATTATATAAATTTACCTTACCATTTGTGGAACCATTCAAGCCCCATAAATCTGGCAGCTCAACACCCGATTCTAGCAGTGGACTTAAAGGCATTACCCCAATATGACAATATTGGGAATATGACCTATGAAAACTATCAAGATGTAGCCGCATTCACACCGATACATAACATCACTGAGGTGGATGTTATTATAAGACCACTAGTTATTTCCTTGAAAGGAATAATGCTCTACTAGTATAGATACCTTAGCAACCAGACCATATCCACCTTGGCCTAGCTTACCAAAAAATTATTAGAATATTTCAATGAACATGTTTGTTGGGACTGAAACTAAAGGGATTAATTATTGATAAAAATGGTTACAATATATAGGCATAAGCCTATATTCAACACATGACACTTGTCAAGAGAAACTAACAAGTGTCAAGGTGAAGGCATAGTGCACTTTAACTCTAACATTCCCCCTTAAAGTGCACTATCCTAACTAAAGAAGAAACAAAACAAGTCAAAATTAGGTAACATTCCCCCTTAATGTTGACTTCTCTAAAACTACCTATCATCCTCTCTTATTTCTGATTTGGTCTAGGCTCGTGCTCTTTGCGCTTGGCTCTCCAACTATGAATAATGCTAGATTCACTGTGTATACATCTCGGTCTGTTGCCTCAGGGTCAACCACTTCCACGGGTCTGTTGCCACTAGGTCAGCCATCTAAGTGCCTCGAGGTCATCATGGGTGCCTCAGGGTTAGCCACTTCTAGGTCTGTTGCCTCTGTAGGTCATCCTCAGAGGATGTTGCCTCTCATAGGTCACTGAATAGATTCACCATGAGTATGAAATCCCTTCTCATGGTGAACTCAATCTAGAAGGTGTCGATCTCTATCGAAAATGCACCTAATACAAAGGAAAAACAAGCCATATAAGAGTGTTGGTCTCTACCAAAAATGCACTCAATACAATAAAATGAGCCATAGATCAAAATAGGAGGAGAGAAGAAGAAAAGAAGAGAATCTTCTGAAGTGTCTTTGTCTGTAGTCTTCAGAAGTAGATCCAAAAAAAAACCTCGGATAGAGTCTAGGGTGTCTTTGTCTATAGTCCCTAGTATAAGTGTCCTTATGGTGACCATGTCATCCCACCGAAATGCATGGGTAACCAGCCACTGCATTCGCCAAGTGTATAGAAAAGATCACTAGGTACAAGGATCACATATGAAATTACCTTGGGAGTGTCGGGTTCAACCGAGAGTGCACTCCAAGGTAGAAAAACTTTGAGGCTAAAAAACTAAAGTGAAACAGCCTCAAAATTACAATATGACACCACCATTGTGTCCGTCATGGAAAAATGTTTCCAACAACTATAAATACCCCTATATTACACCATCAAAGGGGCCTTCTTCATGTGGAAAAATAACATCATGCCTCACTAGGCAGCATTAAGACAATATCGCTTAATGACAGCATATAAAAAAAATAGGGATCTCAAGTTTCCCTTGGAGAGGAATTACATGGGTCTACTTGGACCAAAAAAAAGGCAATAAGGGGTCCATGTGGCCCTTCCACTTCCACTCTCCATGTGGAAAAATTAAAAAAAATGGCGTGAGGCCATACTGTCCACTTAGCAAAATGTCAAGTCCCCATATATTAAATAAAGTGGCCCCATCCACTTTAATAATACCTCCACTATAAAAAATATTTGGACCCATTTAAAAGTTTTGAATAATGATCAATGTAAAAGAGGTGGTACAGGAACATGCTAGAGGGGTGGGTAACGATTGGCACGTGGGTCCCACCCATTTTGTTGGCCCCCTCGAACACCGACGTCGTCACCAAGTGGTCGCTATGTGTGCTCCCTCGCTAGGTACTCGTGCGATGGCAGTATGTATTCCATGGATGCCCTCCCAGAATTTCTCACCAGATTGCAGGCCTTGGCTCGTGGCACATCCTGCTGTGAAGATTTTGCCAGCATTGGCTGGGACTAATGGTGTCACTTTAGAAAACCAAAACTACAACAATTTTACAATCGACTCCACCCTGTTCCTGTACGTCAGCCCTCTCCTTCGTCTCTCGGCTCAACCACAGAATGAGCTCCCCCTACCATTGACCTTCGATTTTGTGACACCGTTCTCCAGTGGCAAATTCTCCACCCAAAAATGCAAGACTCTCCCTCTTTCCAGCACGTAGCTGAAGATCCAGCTGCCCTCTGTGGGCAGTAACGGAAACGGCCCTGCTTCGGCCTCAAATGCGATGAACTAGCACCCATAAATTCTACTCAGTTGTCATTGTTCTTATCTGGTTGTTTTTGATTTGCGCAAACGTCTCCATGCATGAGGCCAAGAGAAAGGTAATCACAGTTTGCATCATGGAGATCGGTGTATTTGTTGGAAAAAATATATCGTCAATATTTGGAAAGGGGGCGAGACTTCAACGCCACGTAGAACACCAGGCAAAAAACAAACACCACATAAATCTCTTCTCTTCATCTGTGATCTGGCTAGGCTGCATTGCAAATTAAAAAAATTGTTTTTCAGACAGTAGGAGAACTGCCCGCCGTATTTGGAAGTTGTTTGCATCAAAAATGTGATGGTATCTTGGCCAAGTTCGAGCAGCCACCAAGGAAGCAAGGGATCATTGTTCCCTTCGCCATCAGCTCCATGCATTCCATCGAGAGGCAGGGCAGGCGCTTGTAGGAAGAGCTCTGCTAAAAATTCTTCGTCGGGGTGCCAAAGCCAGCAGTGAAAAAAAAATAGACAGCCATTAATTTTTAAAGCTTCTGGTTTCTGATCCATCACATGGATGGAGAGCATACTCCCTAGCTTGAAAAAAAATGGGGGTGAAAAAATGAAAAATGAGGGGAGGGAGGATTTCCATGAGGGAAATCCCCCCTCAAGGGTTTCACAGGTAGGAGAGGGAACCTGCTCTGATACCAAATGTTGGGACTGAAACTGAAGGGATTAATTATTGATAAAAATGGTTACAATATATAGGCATAATCCTATATTCAACACATGACACTTGTCAAGAGAAACTGACAAGTGTCAAGGTGAAGGCATAGTGCACTTTAAATCTAACAATGTTGAACCATTTTTATGCTAAATAAGTTTACCATCATTAAGAAGCACCCTCAAGAGAAAATAGTCAACTTAAATATTAGATTCAACCAAAATTTATAGAGATTACTTGATGAATTAAGGTCAACAGATGAACAATCAATGTATTATTACCTGAGGACTTTTAACTCAGACATAAGTATGGCTATTATGCAATCCCAAGTATTTACTTTCCCAAATATTTTCCAAGATGCCCAAAAAGTGAAAAGAGATCTAATCTCTATTGAAAGGTTTTCGATAATGCCTATCTTATTGAATCTATCATAAGCGTCCAGTATTACTTTCCTAGCTTCCACTTCCACTTCTAATGCAAGCCTCCCCAAATGGATCAATAAATCTATTATTCCAGTGGTACAAGCAATTATCTCTCCTCCAATTCTTCTTGTCATCCTTGCACTTCCTATTGTGATAGTTTCACTGACTCCAGATACTCAACTTGCAGCTCTACAAGATATACAATTAACCTTGAAAACTCTGATGAATAAGATGACCTTAATGGAAAGAAGAGAAGCATAAAGGAATTTCTATCCAAGAATATGTCCATATATAATAAGAGATCAAGCCTCCTCGAGCATTATAAATCATGACAAATCGAATGTGGTTTATTCCAATGAAGATAGTGAATCCACTAACACTTCAACAAAGTCAAACTTTTGGTGTTCTACATGTAACGATCCACACGGTAAAAACTTGTGTATGATCCATAAACATCATGTCCAAATGATAGCTATTGAGAAGGCTGATAAAACCCTCAAAGGTCATATTAATATGATCAGGTAAGGAAATCAATATTTTATGATGCCCTCTATCAAACATGTGGCTATTCTAACCAGATCGATAAATAAACCTTTGTAGGTGGACCTCCAAGGGCTTAATATCTTGAAAGTATTTTATCCTGTAAGGAACCTAGCTGAGAGAAGAACCTTCTATGAGAAAGTTCCCCAAAGTTCAATTCTAAAAGAAGTATAATCACGCAAAGAAACACCCCTACAAAAGGAAGTGGAGATGCAAGAACAAGCAAGAGATAAATTGAGATACCCCTTACTAAGTATTAAAGGATAGATGCTAGTCAGGGGTATAGAAATAAGTATGATGTAGTTGTAAAAGATAAAAGTGTCAAACCTCTCCCATTCAACATAGTCAAAGAGATGAATAAAAATCCCTCCAAAGCAACTATGTATGAAGCTTTGCATTTTCCAAGATAGATTTATTTATTGTAGGAATCCTTGAGATCTATGAAAAACAAGAATAGAACTCTAGCTCAATTTAATTCTACATAGGTAAGTTTGATGTCCACTATAGAAACAAATAGACCCCCTCCCTTGTATTTGTTCCTTCAAATGAAAGGATGGATGGTACACAACTACATGATAGACTCTAGAGCTACAACCATTGTGATACCTAAAGTCATACGTGACATCATGGGGATGGAATACACAAGGAATAGCCCTGGAATCTTGCAACTAGATGAAACCCCCATCAAAACTGTAGAAGTGATTAAAGTTATCCCAATAGTTATTCATATATTTCCTCAACTCACAGTTATACAAGTAGTGGTAGTGGACATAGAACCTTATTTTAATATGTGTCTCTCCAAAGATTTCATCGTAAAAATAGGAGGATTTTATCATTAGATTACTCACACTTAGGAATTACATTCAAGGATAAGAGAGTTAAAATATTCAATGAGAAACCTTCAACCTTTCATATCAAAAAAAATGAAGAAGGAAAACATGCCACTATAGTAAACATGATAACCAAAGAACTAGAAGACTTAAACTTAATGGAGGAATATCTAAAAGTACTACAAGAAGAAGACCAATTCTCTCTCCAAGACTTCAATGCTATGATTGAAACTGATCTTGGAGGCTACTCAATTATGAATCCCAAGAAAAACAACCCCACTCCCCTTCATCATGTAGACCCGCCTACTGACCAACTATGGAAAATTTTCTTTGATGGTGATAGATATAAAATAGAGCAGGAGCAGGTATTGTTTTAATCTCTCCGATAGGTGAAGAGAAAGATTTATATTATTTTTTAACCTTAAGATGCACTAACAATGCAGTAGAATATGAAGCACTCTACTTAGGCCTTAAGAAATTCGAGAAGGTGGGTATTAAAAAATTCCAAATTTTTAGATATTATGAATTAACAGTGAATCAGGTCACTAAGAAATGTGTAAGTAGCATTACCTTAAATATTATAGGAACAAATTTTGGGACTTACTAGAACCTTTTGAGTCTTTAAACCTCAAAGAAATTCCTAGGGAAAAGGACACTCATGCCGATTTATTAGCTTCAGTAGGCACAAATTTTTGCCCTATCAACAATGTCATCCAAAATTCTAAGATATTTAGACTGATCTACGGGTCGTCCATGCTATATAGAGATACTTTTTGGTAGTTATTCAAAAATTATGAATAGATAGTGGACTTTCTTGTCCATGAGGTAAACTTCTCAATTGATAGAGTGTCTAAAGATGAAGAAGATGTAGGTATGATCCAATTGAAAAACAACCATATCCCAAAAGGATTGATTAGTATTGAAAGCATGTTTGATAACAATGATAGGTCAACTGGCCATAAAATGAAAGTTGACAAACACAGATACAAAGAGGCCCAAATAGAATTAGATAAATCTATTAAAGTGGGAGTAAACACTATAGAGGAAGAATTGGACCAAATTCAAGGATTATGTAAAGAATTCCTTGACATAATAGCTTGGATTTTTTGGTGACCTTAAAGTCTACTCTAAAGAGACCATCCAACATACAATCAAACTTGAAGAAGGTGTAAAAACCTTCTAGCAAAATAAAATACTGGTGAATCCTAAGATCAAAGCTCTAATGAAACAAGAACTACTAAAGTTGCTTGAGGCCAACATTGTATACCCAATCAAGCATTCTACTTAGGTAGCTAACTTGGTTCTAGTCAAGAAAAAGAATGGAGACATTAGATTATGTGTCAAATTATGAAACCTAAACAAAGCTTCACTAAAATATCATTATCCTCTCTCACAAATAGATCAAACTCTGCATACTATAGCAATAGCAAAAATATTCTCGCTCTCGGATGGGTTTTTTGGGTACAATCAGGTATAAGTCAAGGATGAAGATCAGTTCAAAACCGCATTCACCACCAAGTGGGGGATATTTGTTTACCATAGGATGCCTTTTATACTATCTAATGCTAGGACAAATTTTCAAAGAGCAATGGATATGGCTTTTGGAGAACTCATCAATAATATTATAGTAATATACCTAGATGATATGACGATGTTCTCTCATCACAAATAGGATCATGTTGACCATCTCATAAGTGTTTTTGAAAAGTGTAGGGAGTTTGACATATCTTAAAACCTAAAGAAATCCATTTTTGTTGTGAAATAAGGGATTTTACTAGGCCACATAATATCTAAGGCTGGGCTGGCTATAGATCCTAACCGATTAAAATCACTGTTAGAACTTCCTCTACCCCCAAAAAAATGGGCTTGCAATCCTTCTTCAGGCAGATAAACTTTGTACACAAATTCATAGCATATTTTGTGCAAATTGTCAAACCTATGACCAAGTTGTTAAAAAAGGATGTTGAATTCAAGTGGATAGACTTATGAAAGAAGGATTTCAAACATATAAAATAACAAATAGCCCAAGCACATGTCTCAATAAATCTAGACTATTCTAGAGGTTTCATATTGTATGTTGTAGGTGAACAAGAGAGCTACATTTTAGTACTTACTCAGAAATGTCCTGAAAACAAAGAGAGGCATATATCATTCCTAAGTTAGACCATGCAAGAACATGAAGAAAAGTATAACTTCATAAAAAAATAAGTTTATGCAATAATAAAGTTAAATTTTTTTAGCTATTTCATTCCACAGAGTAGGACCATGGTGTATGTGGTCCATCCTGATGTTAGAGATTTCATCATACAAGGGGAACTTGGTGAGAAAAGAGTTGGCTGGATATCAAATATACAAGAGTACAATGTTGATATCCATCCAACCAAGCTAGTGAGGGGCAAAGCATTATGTCAATAATTCACCAAATAAGCCTCATCAAAATATGTGGCCTACCAAACTCAAGAAATAGCCCTCGAGGATGATCAACCCCGAGATGGGTCTGAATAGGCCAATGAATTGATCAGATACTTCTAGACTAGAAAATATCCTACAATTTTTAATCCTTCATAGAGAATGAGATACAAGATCTAGGCTTTGAAATACACCTTACTACTTGAAGGATTGTATAGAAAGAATCTAGATGGGGTATTGTTTCGATGCATAAAATATGATTAAAAGCAAAATATATTGGATGAATTCCATGGAGTTATATAAATAGGACACTACTCAGGGAGAACCACTACTTTAAAAATTATTAGGACTAGGTGCTATTGGCCAACTATTTTCTTAGATACTTTTAGGGTGACCCGAAATTGTGAGAAATACCAGAGGTACGTTGGGAGAAATATAAATGCTTCAATGCCTTTGAAATCCATTCAGGTTGAAGAGCCTTTTCAACACTAGGATTTATATTTTATTGAAGTAATAGAGCCCAAATCATCCACTAGACATAAATACATCCTAAATTCTATGGATTATTTTACCAATTGGGCTGAGGTAGTATCCACTAAGAAAGTGGACCAGGAAGTTGTGATGGAATTCATTGAGAGTTTGATCACAAGATTTGGTATCCCAGATGCATTGGTCATATACAATGGCACATATTTTATAGGTACACAAATGATTGATTTTATATGTAAATATGAGATCTACTTGAAGAAATTCTCAAGTTATTATCCATAGGGAAATAGATTAGCCAAATCAATGAATAAAAACTTACTCTAAATCTTAAAGCAAACTTTGAAAGACAATAAGAGAAGTTGGTACTCTTTGATAAAAAAAGTGTTATGGGCTAATAGGATCACTATCAAGAAGTCTATCAACACATCTTCCTATTATGTCTATGGTAAGGAAGCAGTCCTCCTGATACATATAGAAATACCTGCTTTAAAGTTGCTCAATAAAACTAGCATAGATGAAGCAAAGCTAATAAAAAATAGGTTGATTCAACTCCTATAATTAGAAGAACAAAAATAACAAGCCTACGATCATTATCAAAAACATATGGTCACCATGAAGAAATGGTTTGACAAGAAGGCTACCCTTAGGAATTTCAAGGTAGGAGACTTGGTTCTAAGGTGGAATGAAAAGAAAGCAAAACCTAGAAACCATCATAAATTTGATGCATTCTGGGAAGGACCTTTTGAGATAATAGAGGAAAAACAACATAACTCCTTCCAATTAAGAAATGAACAAGGCCAGGTCCAGCCCATCCCTGTCAATGAATTCCATCTGAAGTTGTACTATAAGTAGGATGTTTCTCTTCGCTTCACATGTATCATATGTAAATATGTTGTTTCATTTCTTTCTAAGGCCTCTTGAAGGAAAATTGTCATGATATCACAATATTTTGGTTTTCGACAGCCTCTTCAAGGAAAATTGTTGCGAACTCATGATATTTTGGCGTTCGGTAGCCTCTTTAAGGAAAATTGTCGTGATCTAGTGATATTTTGGTGTTTGGTAACCTCTCCAAAAAAAAATTGTCATGATCTCACAACATTTTGGTGTTTGGAAGACTCTTTAAGGAAATTTGTCATGACCTCATGAAATTTTGGTGTTTGGTAACCTCTTTAAGGAAAATTATCATGATCTTGCAACATTTTGGTCATTTGATGACCAAAGTCAAACAATCATGCCTTTTGGTAGGAAACTCATTTTTATTGAAATTTTGAATGTGCGCCTCTCAAAGTACCATCGTATGAATTTATTGGCCCAGAGAAGAGGTAACATGTGTTGGAATTTGAATGTATTTCTCCTACATAGCTAAGTTTTGGTCTTATTCTAGAATATATTAGAGAGCATCTAGGAGTTAAAATTAGTCTTTGCTATGTTAGTCATCTAGCTAAGGTTTTTTTTATGAGAACAAATGTCCAACCATATTGTGCTATTTCCTATTCTGCACAAAGACTATATAATGTAACCTAGGTCAAGAAAATTAATATAATGAGTTTGGTTTCTCATTTTGGTATCATAGAAATTATTGAAGATCTATTGTTGGAATAAAAACCTGTGTTGGTGTTTGAAAATGTTGTACTATGAAGATCAACTTAGAGCATAGGAGAGCTGCATGTATAGAGGAATTGTCCATATAGAGATTTGTGTTTAAGCTTGATAAATTCCCAACAGTGAGGAGGATGTACTGAGAAATGCTATAGTGAGGAAATCATGTTATCTTCATTATGATTGTTAAAATAGATCATCATGCATCACAACATTTGAAGGCACATAGAGGAGAGTTTAATTTACAAACTACGCATTTGATTCATTGAGAAGACTAGTGTAAGGATTTTTACATTGAGAAATGACTACGTGGAGTTCATTGAAGTTTAATCCTAGGTGTGATTTGTTGTGCACATGTACTATAATCTATGCAGGAAAACAACAAACTGTGTTTGTTCTGCATATTAGATTATGTGCATGTGATGTAATCCACTGACTAAAGGATACTGTGTTGTGAGTAACTCATGCATCGTTACATTTGAGAGGTGGTTTTACATGATAATGTGTTGTGCACTAGCTTGAAATAGAGAATACATAACCACGATGGTGAATGTGATTCATTTGAGGAAACAAATCGTGATTAACCTATGTTGAAGATTGTGTTGAATTCTACATTCGAAGGAGAAGAAGATGTGGAATTTGAGAAGATCCATACGTTGCATTTGAAGGGTGATGTACTCACATTCAAAGGAGAAGGAGATGTGAAATTTGTGTATATTCTATAAAAATTTAAAGGGCCAATTGTGACGAGCATGAATGTTTGTTGCAGTTTGTGACAAGTAGCAAAGCGACACCACAACATAGCAAGCAACAAAGCATAGTTTTTTTTAACTGCCTAAACATCATATCATTTGCCGAAGAAGACCAGGAGAATATCGATATTGATCTGCATTTATTGGTCAGGTGCAAGAATAATTTGGTTCTCATTTATAAACTTTGTTATATAAACTTACATTGGTCTGTTATATTTATTGGAAGATAGGCAACGCCCTGCTCCAAGTGGTACGACATAGTTTACTTTATTGCTATACTTTTACATTGCTTTTAGTGGAGGAGAGGACTGCGTGAGGCTAATATCATAAAGCAACTTGAATTGAGTGAAGAGGACTAAAGGATAACAAGACAAGGAATTGTTGCTAAATTAAGAGTTTTCTATTATTGTTTAGAATTACTGATGATAGAGAAGAGGTATTTTTTTTGTTAAAAATAGAGTAGTGTCATTTTGTTTTTACAAGTTTTGTTGATTGGCATCAATGGCTGCTATTAACAACCTACCTATTCCTGAGTTCAATGGTTTGGACTATGAGTATTGGTCTATCAATATGAAGACATTACTCATAGACAAAGGTTTGTGGGACATTGTAGAATAATACTACACTGAACCAGCTGATTGAAACATCTTGAATACCACTTATAAGAATAATAAGAAATATGCCCAAAATAAGAACTCTTTTGCTCTATACCATCTCCAAGCATATTTGAAAAAAAATATCTTTATGAATATTGCTTCTTGTTCAACAGTCCTAGAAGCATGGGGTGCCTTAAAAGATAGCTATCAAGGGAGCAATCAAGTGAAGCAAGCGAGTCTTAAAACTTTGAAGAGATATTTTGAGAATATCAAAATACAAGATGATGAAAGAGTGGGAGATTATTGTGTGATTCAAATCAATTGTAAATAAAATGGAGACACTTGGAGAGGATATAAAAACTGAATTTGTTGTGAAGAAAGTGTTGAGAACACTTCTTCATAAGTGGAACCATATTGCCATAATTATTGAAGAATCAAAAGATCTCTCTACTCTTACATTTGATGCACTAATTTGTTCTTTTATGTCCCATGAAGAGAGACTCCAAGAGATCAAGCCATCCAGTACAATTGGTACATTCAGACATTTGTGGTCCAATGCATACCAAAATGTTGGGTAACAATTCTTACTTTCTTACTTTCATTGATGATTTCTATAGATTGTGTTGGATTTATTTTTTGAAAACTAAGGATGAAGCTTTTAAATGTTTCAAGGATTTCAAACATAATGTAGAGAATCAAAGTGAGTATGTTATAAAAATATTAAGGACTGATATAGGAGGGAAGTTTGGCTCAAATGAATTTCTCAAATTTTGTAAATATTGTGGGATCAAAAGGCAATTCACTACTGCCTATACCCCACGGCAAAATGGTGAAGCTGAGAGAAAGAACTACACTATTGTAGAAATGGCTAGATAAATGCTTCAAAAAAATAATCTCAGTAACATGTATTGGGCTTATGTTGTTAGGACAAGTGTTTACATTTTGAATAGGAGTCCCACTTCTAGTTTAGATAGGATAACTCCATATGAGGGATGGTATGGCAAAAATCCAAATGTAAAGCACTTCAAAGTTTTTGGTTGTCTTGCATATGCACACATTCCTAATGAGACAAGAAAGAAACTTGATCCCAAAAGTCAAGCATGTATTTTCATTGGGTATTATGAGTCTTCAAAGGCATATAGGCTCTACAATCCAAAAACACACAAAGTTGTAATCTCAAGAGATGTAATTTTTTATTAAGGGGGAGAATTGGGTCATCAAAAACATTTTGTTTATGATGGATCTCAAGATGAAAGCTCCTCTTAAGTGCATCCCATTAACAATAAAAATAATGGAAGTCCTCCAAGTCCAAGAAAGAGTTCTACTTCAAGTACAACAAGTTCTACTCCAAGTACTCCACACAGACCATAAATATCATCAAGTTCTCCAATGGAAGTAGATCCACCATCAATATGTAAGAGAATACTTCAATACCATCCCTCCTTCCAAATGATGGACAATAATTTTCAAAGAAGGTACACTAGAAGTCAAGCTAGTGAGATGAATAAAGTCTTGAAAATACTTGAAAGTTTGCACATGTATGGTGATGAAGACTCCCAAGAACCTAAGGGAGATGTTGTAAACTATGCTTTAATGACTAGTGTATAGCTAGAGCCATCTAGTTATGAAAAAGCATGTACTCATGATGTATGACAACAAGCCATGAAAGAGGAAATGACCTCTATAAAAAGGAATGACACATGGGAGCTAGTGGATATTCCTAAAGGAAAGAAATGTATTGGATATAAATAGGTCTATAATACCAAGTTCAATGTTTATGGAGGCATTAAAAGACACACGACAAGGCTAGTAGCAAAATATTTTACTCAAAAGTATGGGATTGACTATGAGGAAACCTTTGCTCTGGTTGCTATACAAGATATCATCAAACTAGTACTGTCCTTGGCTGCCCACAAAGGGTGGAACATTCAACACATGGATGTTAAAAGTGCCTTCCTTAATGGGTACTTGAAAGAAGAGGTTTTTATGCAACAACCTCAAAGTTCGAATAACAAGGTATGGAGAACCTTGTCTACAAATTGAAGAAAGCATTGTATGGACTAAAGCAAGCATCAAGGACATGGTACTCATGCATTGATGGTTACTTTCAAGAATATGGATGCACTAGGAGCAAAAGTGAACCTACTCTCTACTACATGAAACAAGGTAAATACATCCTCATTGTGTGCTTATATGTGGATTATCTAATATTTATGGGTAGTAGTGCTAAAATGAATGAGGAGTTCAAAAAATCCATGATGAAAGAGTTTGAAATTAAATATATAGGTTTGATGCATTACTTCATAGGAATGGAGGTACATAAAATAGGAAATGGGATATTCATATGTCAACATAAATATGCTCATGACATGATAAATAAATTTGCTATGGAGCAATGAAAGTCAGTTGCAATTCCAATAGGTCATGGGATACAATTAAGCAAAGAATATGGAGCATCAAAAGTTTGCAAGACTACTTACAAGAGCATGGTTGGGAGTCTAATGTTACTCACCAACATATGGCTAGATATTCAATATGTTATCTCTCTAGTATCAAGGTATATGGTTAATCCATCCGAACTTCATCTACAAGCAACTAAAAGAATTTTGAGATATGTAAGGGGTACAATGGATTATGGGATTCATTACCACAAAAATGATGATGTAAAATTAGTTGTATTTAGTGATAGTGATTGGGGAAGCAACATAGATAATAGAAAATATACTTCAGGGAATTATTTTAGTCTTGGGTCTAGACTAATTACTTGGAGTTCTAAAAAGCAAACTACTATAGCACTATCATCTACTGAGGCTGAGTACATAGCAATCGCAAGTGCTAGTGCCCAAGCCTTATGGTTGAGAAAAGTTCTTGAAGAAATAGGTAAGAGACAAAGTGGTCCTACCATATTGTATTATGATAATATGAGTGCCATACAGTTGGCACATAATCCTATCCACCACAACAGGTCAAAGTACTTTGACATGAAGTATCACTTCATTAGAGACATGGTGGAGAAAAATGTGGTTGAGCTAAAACATCACAACACTTTAGACAACATAGCATACATCTTCACCAAAGGAGTTGCTAAAGCTCAGCATTTAAATCTAAGAGACTGTCTGGTCAGCCCTCTCAACTTTAAGGGAGAGAATTTTGGACTTTGAATGTATTTCTCCTATGTAGCTAAGTTTTGGTCTTATTCTAGAATATATTAGAGAGCATATAGGAGTTAAAATTAGTCTTTGCTATGTTAGTCATCTAGCTAAGGTTTTGTTTGCAATAATAAATTTCCAACCATATTGTGTTATTTCCTATTCTTCACAAAGACTATATAATGTAGCTTGGGTCAAGCAAATTAATATAATGATTTTGGTTTCTTATTTTGGTATCACAACATCATTGAAGATCTATTTTTGGGATCAAAAGACAATTCACTACTACCTATACCCCACAACAAAATGGTGTGGCTGAGAGAAAGAACCGTACTATTGTAGAAATGGCTAGATCAATGCTTCAAACAAAGAAACTTAGTAACATGTATTGGGTTGATGCTATTAGGACAAGTGTTTACATTTTTAATAGAAGTCCCACTTCTAATTTAGATGGGATAACTTCATATGATGGATGGTATGGCAAAAAGCCAAATGTAAAGCACTTCAAAGTTTTTTGTTGTCTTGCATATGCACACATTCCTAATGAGACAAGAAAGAAATTTGATCCCAAAATTCAAGCATGTATTTTCATTGGCTATTGTGAGTCTTCAAAGGCATATAGGCTCTACAATCCAAAAAAACACAAAGTTGTAATCTCAAGAGATGTAATTTTTTTATAAAGGCTCAGTTTTCTTGAAATTTTGAATGTGCACCTCTCAAAGTACCATCATAAAAAGTTATTGGCCTAGAGAAGAGGTAACATGAAGTTATTGGCATAGAGCAAAGGTGACATGATGCCATTGGCCTTGATGAAATGATGATGCATGGTAGTTGGTTTCTTTGGAGGTGGCACATGAAACAAAGCATCCAAAAAATGTTCGAAATTAGTCAAAGAACATGTACCACCAATCGTAACTAATGCATAGCACCCTAACACATGCATGTGTATTTTCTTATGCCACAAAAGCTCTTTTTATTTACCTTTACATCTTCTAAATTTTTTTCTCTACGCACAGTATTACCCAAGTTTCCATAGTTTTTCTAAGCTTCTTTGAAGTTCCTTTTAGGGTTTTCTATGTGGAAAAATTATAGCAAGCAACCATGACATCTCCCCAGCTTCTAAATAAAAATATAGAGCCAAGAAAAGTGAGGGCGGTTTCATAGACCTAGATTCCCACATCATTGATACCATAATAACATGGAAAAATCCAAAGAAAATTCATAAATATGTGGAAGCCAGGGTAGCAAAGCATATTATGTCATCCTCTTCGAGTACATTCTCCTATCACTCTCTACTTTCCTGGTATATTTGTACCCATGTTCATCCTTGCCTTGAATTAGTCAAAGCTATGGTAACATTTTATGATGTAAAGCATAGAATTATTAGGAATTATAGGTGTGAGGTCATATTTACCCTAGAAACTGATGCAATTAGGGTCATATTTAGTGGTGACAGAAGACCCACTATAAATACAATCCTATTTGACCCAATTACATCAACCAAGCACTATACCCCTACTCTCAATATAAATTTATTTCTATAGGAACATATGTCAGAACCCCCTCCTATGGGAACCCTACTAGAATCACTGATTTCCTTATATAAATTTAAAAATAAGAATATTTTCTCCATACTGGCTATGGCAGTAGGGTTATAATCTGACCTACAAGTCTACATATGGTATATTGTAGTGGCACAATGTATGTCGAACCCTAAATTCTATGATGCTTCACATGTAGATAAAAAGATAGTTTCAATTTTCTTTGACTAGTCGGCATACCTGGCTCAATAGATACACGTAGGCCTATTCAAAATATAGAGGGGTTCTCCAAATGCTTTCAGGTTTTCTTCCTACCTAATATGGATTTTTTTTCTTTCAATCAAAGAATCTAGAGTTCATTTCCACAACCAACAAAGATAAAGAAGGAAATAGTTTACCTGTATATGAATGGATGATAGTACTCTCAAAAGCAGAGTCATACTACTACTTTAACATGGAATTCCTAGGCCCTACCTTACAAATTATGTATGGCATAGTACTAATAATTCCTCTAAATATGCGGGATACACTATAGAATATCCATGCGAAATAGGGATATTGGTTTATTTTAATGCAGGGAGTAGTCATACGACTATACGACTTCACAGGGAAGCCTTTCTTACTTCCATACTATGTCATTGAGTGATTGTTTACTCTAGAGTATGTAAGACAAACCGAGTATATAAACTATAACTTTGGCATAGGAATTGGTAAAACCAACACATGTCTTATGCCTTTCCAGTTTGAAGGAGTCATTGTAGCGAAAAGGGGAGACCATGAGTGAATCACTCGAGCTCTAAAAAGCCTAAAGTTAATAGAATTACCATAAAAATGGAAGTATGACCCCATTGATATATTTGCACAAAAATAGGCTTCCCTCAACCAGACTCCTTTCAAACAATTTCATTCATCAAAAAGATAGATTGACAAATAGGGCAAAAACAATGAGGAAGATGAAGCACTAGAATGGCATGTTGAACAAATACAACCATTGGCCCTGTGGCATGACTTATATGAGCATTTGATAGATTAGAACCCTAAATTTGATTTGAACCACAAGTTAGATGAAAAGGTCATTAAAAGGATGAAGAAAAAAGGAAAATATTGGACACATGCAAAAATCCTAGCTTGGTGGTAGATGAGGTGCCAGATCGAAATGCACTCTAGATATGGAATAAAAGTTGATACTAAATTTTATGATAGATATGACAAATATCACACCACATGGTCTCGAGACACTAGAATATAAAGTCCCACCAAGTATCAATGGCATCTCAATTCTACTCATCACTAAGAAGGTTGGAGCTAGCCAAGGTAAAGGAAAAGAAATTATTGTTGAACAAACAAAAGTCCCAAAAAAGGTGGCTCAAAAATTCATCCCCCTTCCCCATCAGACACATAATATGATAGTGATGTTTCTCTCATCTAGAGAAAGAGGAAAGAATAGTCTATAGAAATAGGGAAACAAAATAAAATAAGGCAAGAAGAAATACACAATGACCTTAAGATAGGGGACCATGAAGGAAACACAGGGAAAAATATAGAACAACTCTCTGGACAACAGGAGACCAACAACCAAGAGTTGGATAAAATGGTTGAAGAGTTTATTCCTATCGAGGAAGCCCCTATTGAAGAACAAGTCCCTACTAAAGATGCACTAGATACTAGAGATACAAGCCTACAAAAGATAGCAGAGACCTCTACTGAATATTTGGTCCCCGCTAAGAATGTACTAGATACTGGAGGCTCATGTCCACAAAATGTATCAAGTATATCTCCTATAAACCTTACCACATATTCTTCTTCTCATCCTTAGAGAAATTCCACTTCCCATTCTATAGATCAAGATGATGCTTCTTCTCCTTCTAATCAACAACCTCCACCATCGCCATCATCAACCCAACCTGACCCAAAAGCATCCTCAGCTGCACCCCTAGATACACTCATAGAACAACCAAATGTGGATGCCTCAATAGCCACCATTCCTTTCCCCTATACCACCAACTTCCCCAACTTCCAATCTATTCTTACCTCCTCTTTTGAAAGTCACCCTACCATTGCTAAGCTGAAAAAATTGAAGAAAGCAATCCTAAATGCTTTAGCCTAGTTGAAGTCATACAATGCTCAAAGTTCCAAGGACATAGCTCACACTAGGGAAGGAATAGCCCTAGATCCTATCAATATGTAATATTTTACTATGAATATGATGCCGCTGGTTCAAAATCCTAAAGGGGAAATGACCTTGGAAGATTATCAAGTTGAGATAATCACCAAAGATATCACTCAACTGCCTATGGAATACGAGTGGGGAAAATCCCAAGCTCACATGGGGACTATATACTTAAATACTAGGTATTACATGGAGAAATACCTCAGAGCTAAGCAGGCAAGGAATCATTTAGAAGAAGCCTTAAATGAGCAAAAGACAATTGAAAAGGCATTGAAAAATGAGGTAAATAAATGGGAATATATGTTCAACGAAGCGACACCATATAAGGAAGAAGCAAATAAAGTCGTTGAACAAATACAGGCATTGAATAAGCAGGTAGAAGATCTTTAGAAGTAGCTCTAGGATGGAACTGGAAAAACCAGTGGAATTTCCAAGGAAAAAGCTAAGGCGATCAGGAAAGAAATATTTAATGATATCCAGAAGATAGGCCTAAAAGCAATGCCTACGTTATTATACTTGGCCAAGATTAAGGAGACCTTGGGTCAAGTGGAATATGAATTCACTGCATCCATTAACTTCTTGAAAACAAGGCTATCTATAGCCACAAAGATCTAGGTTCTAGCAAAAAGCACGTAGGGAAAATTTGGATACAGGGTCCAAGATGAAAAATGGTCCCAAGCCAAAATAGCTGCCAAAAGTTTCTTCAAAAGGCATAAACTGGTGATAGAGAGTGCTAAAATAATATGGGAACTCAAGGCAGAAGCCAAAGGAATTTTGAAACATATAAGCATAGCAGAGAACTACGGAATGTTGAGCTTCTAGGATAAATATTCAAAATGCTTAGGGGAGGATGAACTGAAAGCTTCTTGGAAGGCTTTCATAGATGATGAATAAAAAATAGATAGTTGGGAAGAGCCGGTCCAAGAAGAACAAATATTTAGTATGGCTCAAGACCTCACCCAAATTAACTCCTATTTGCATGAGTTATACATGAGGTCAAAAGTTCTATCTTTTGACAAAGTAGAAGAATTAGAGTATTTGTATGTAACTTTCATGGAGACTTTAGACCTAGATGAAGAGACTTGGAAAAGGGCTTGTGCCACTTACAATGAAGTTGTCTAGGAAAAATAAAAGCATGAAAAGGCTAAGAAAACTTCCACAAGCTATACAACAACACCTGAGCAAGAAGACACAGAGAAATCAATAGAGGAAGACACTTCAGATGAATGATCGTACAAAGCAAGAAACACATTTTTTGCTCAGTATCACTCCCATTTCTCTCCTTATTTTTTGTTTTTACTCTATTCCCCAATGGATAAAGTCTCTAGATTCTAATATTAAACTAGTAGAATCTCCCTAGGAGGTGCTAATAATATATGACAAAATGACTACATCAAGGGGAGCAAGGAGATGTCTTCTCAAAAAATTTCTAAGTGTAGAAGAAATGTTGTGATATTGTGAGATTTTTAAGCTCAGGAGGCAAGTCAGGAAAAACATCATGACATTTTGAAGCTCAGGAGGCAATTCAAGAAAAAAATCATGATATCACGATATTTTGAAGCTCGGGAGGTAAGTCAGGAAAAACATCATGATATCACGATATTTTGGAGCTTAGGAGTGAAGCCAAAGAAAATGTTATGACATCGTGACATTTTGGAACTCAGGAGGCAAGTCAGAGAAAACATTGTGGTTTTGTGACATTTTGGAGATCAAGAGCCAAGTCAAGAAAAATGTCATGATATCACAATATTTTAGATCTCAAGAGCCAAGTCAAAGAAAACTTTGTGACATCACGATATTTTGGAACTCAGGAGCCAAGTCAGAGAAAACATTGTGACATTACAATATTTGGAACTTGGGAGTCAAGTCAAAGAAAACATCATGGTTTTATGGCATTTTGGAGCTTAGGAGCCAAGTCATAGAAAACGTCATGATAATGCGATATTTTGGAGCTCAGGAGCCAATTTAGAGAAAACATCATGATAGTGCAACATTTTGAAGCTTAGGAGCCAAGTCAGAGAAAACATTGTGACATCATGACATTTTGGAGCTCAGGAACCAAGTCAGAGAAAACATCATGACAATGCAAAATTTTGGAGCTCAAGAGCCAGGTTAGAGAAACATCATGATAGTACAATATTTTGAAGCTCAGGAGCCAAGTAAGAGAAAACATTGTGATCTCACAATATTTTGAAACTCAAGAGGCAAGTCAGGAAAAATATCATGATATTGCGATATTTTGGAGCTCACAAGCCTCCATAAAAAATTTCATGATTTCACAGACCAAAAAACCAAAATCAAAGAGGTGGAAAATAGTTGGACCACAATGCCTCCAAGAAGATATAGGTGAACACACAATAACAAGAAGATCCCAACCATATGCATTTGAAGATCCCATACTAACTTAACTACCTATTTACTAGAATGAGCCTACGAGCATATTTTTGTAACACCTTTCAACTATTATGTTATGTAATATATATATATATATATATATAGGATGAGGAACCAAAATAAAGGATCGGCTCTTGGATATTTACAAGGAAATGTACACAAACTTCTGAAAGAAAATAAAGACTACTCATTCTAGTTTTTGGCTCACTGGTGTTGTTATCAAGTATGTATGGATTATTGATTGTTTTATAAGTTACATTGAATAGAAACTACCAATGAGCTCTAAAATTAACATTTCCAGTAAGCTTATGTTTGATTAAATCTACACCAAAGTACTAGTTCTAATTTTATGGTTCAAAGAATGCTTATCTATAAAAGTCTATAGATATTTCTTTGTTGTTATATAATCCGCACCATCTAAACATTCTTAGTAATATCTATATGTCCATATATTTATGAATCTTACTCTCCCTCCTTTTCCTAAAATAAATTAAGGAACCAACCTCCTATGGATATTGAACTAGGTAAACTCTGTTTTGAATCTGGTCTTTCAATGTTCGTAAAGTCTTGGGTGCACATGTAACCAAAGGCATATTTTGCACTAACAGATCCCTTCTCAAAATTGATCTAGTTTCTATTCATCAAGCAGGCCCCTCATGAATATGTGTCAAAATTTAATATCCAATTCCAAATAACCTAGAGAAATATTCCCCTAGAAGGCCAACCATCCTAGACTCAGGCCTACTTATGCTACATTCGAGCTTTTCATATTGACATAAACATCTTAATTGCACGATCGGGTGAGAAAAGGTTTCCTAAAGTATTTTGGGAAGCTTTGCAAGGTAAAAATATGTTTATCCAAGTATTAAAGTTACCACCCCAGGGGGATACAGTTCCTCTTCCACCTCTTATAACTACATACCTAGCAGTGTCTCATGCTACCACATCCTACCCTTCATTCCCTAATAGAATTGGTTATGATTCATTTAGGATATTAGAGGATAATCCTATGATTGAGATTCAAGTAGAGTAGAAGCAAAAAATAGAGATCCAATGACTCACTGAGGAGATCAAAAGCATGATAAAGTAGTTAGTAGAAGATAGATATGGCCTTCATTTTGCTAAACAAACACTACGGTAACCTACTCATCTTCAACCCAGATGTCCTGATTACAAATATGAACTAGGGAAGAGGAAGGTCAAATAAGTAACCTAGAAAATAGTTCATATGTATCAAATATTGGTGAATATTACCAAATCAATAGGGACTATAATACTTACAATAAGACAGAGGAAGGTCACATGGTATATGATTAGGTAACCTATGAGACAGCGTATGATTGTACACAAGAGAAGAATGCAGAACCAATGACACCTCAAACAAAGTAAATCAGAAAGTAAAAGGATAGGAAATACTTGCATCACCCCCTTCTTGGTCTTCAATTACTAAGAGAGGAGTGTTCAAAAATATGTAAAGATTCATACCCCCTAGCTATCAATATTCACTAAGGAATAAAAAAGTTGAGAGGATCCCCTAATCCCATAAACCTAAGAAAATGTTTATTGAGGTCAGGAAGAGTAAACCTGATTGACCATCCAAGTCTAGATCCATGGAATTCATTCAATAATATAGACAACCATTAGTTCCATGGGTTGAAAGGATTACAACACTCCCATATCAAGGGTTACAACAATTAGGTATCAAGAATTCCATTGAGAAAAAGACTCGGTTTATCAATGAACGCACATAGGAAGTAAAAATAAACTTGTATGGATGGTTGACAAGAAGGACAATTATACATGAGCTAAATTTTATATCCTATAATTACATGGGCATGACTATCAGTTGGATGGCCTTAAGACCTGAGAGGATTCAGAAAATTGTAATACAAATTTGTAGGATATGACAACATGTGAGGATTACAAAGGATGCATCATAGGCCAAGAATATGCCACAACTGTGAGCTATTTTATCTTTCACAAAAAAAATTAGCCATTGGGTTTCAACTAGATTCTGTGATATTCATTTTTGAATAGTAAGAAGCCATAGAACAAAAGGCTAACTCAATTTGGGATCTTCTCAAAGCATTAGATAAGCTTGAACCATTGTTAGTACACTATGCTAAATGACTCAAGTTTGGGATCATATGGTCAGGCCACTACATATTTAAAGGATAGTCTATACTATGAGTCTCCAACCAAGCATAAGATACACATTGTAGTTTTGTTAGAAGTAGACAACAAATATATAGAATAATATATGATCACATGTATGAATTGTAAAATAATGTAGGACTTTGAATTTCATATGGTGCCATCTTACATACTCAAAACACTTTCTATATTTTCCTTTGTTCTTTCCTTCCCTCCATTTTTTATGTGTTTGACTTTGTAGCCCAATGGACAAGGATAAAATTTCCAAAAATGCACCTTAAAAATGGTTGTAATTTAAAGCAATGCTTCCACCACATGTGCAAACAAAAAAGCAATTATCCAAGCCACTTAGGGAGATGATTACATCTGAGAAGAATGATACAAAAGGAAAAAACCTAGGTTGATAAAAAAGAAAAACTAAGGATGATCCACTTAAAGCCAAATATTTCAAGAAAAAGCACTCAAACTGAAGCCATAATTTTAGCAAGTACCAACTAGAAGAGTTATCTCTTTGATCTCTATATAATACTGCATATACATCGTAGAATAGGTATTGTTGAAAATGAGTCCAAAAGCATAGTGCAAATTTGTCCTAGCTAAAGGTGATATGCAAAATGAGTTCTTGCAAAATTATCCAAAGAAGAAGAAAGGGCCAAGCAACGACAACTATGTCTGGCAGTCTGTGTATTTTGGAAGCATTGGTTAGCGACTACGGAGTATGATTATATGAATGTGATGCTTGGGGATATTTGGTGACATAGATATCCTGAGATACTATTATGTGGGTATATCCTATGGTTCTGGTAGTTCTGCTTCTCTTTGTTATCAAGTTACCCTAGAATCATTTTCCTTGTGTTTTTGTTTTGTTTATTTTTTCCCATTTGTTTGTTGTTGGTAGGAATAATGTGCCCATAATCCTTTGTGTTGATGGTACTTTTAACCCCCTGATGGTCATGTTGTGTTTTCCTCCATTCCCTCGTGGGTTCTACTTTGTGCTTTCTTCCTATGTATTTTAGGTTCTTAATCTTCTTTCTCCCCTTCTCCATTATGTATAGCTTTGTTGTGTGAGTGAATTCCACTCTCCTGCATCACTTCCTCCTTTATCTTATAGTCTCCTACTATTGATTTCCTTTCCATATTATTTTTTGGTCCATTATTTCTTCCCTTTTTGCTAGAAAGTGTTAAGTCCAAAATATTTTGACCTCTTCAATTCCTTGTTTCCACAAAGCAAAAATCCCTTGTGAGTCACCAAGAATGTGGGTAATTTTACACCTACCTACACCTAGCTATCAATGGCCATATATTATGTTTCTCTATTTTAATTAAAAACTAGATATTGCTATTAAAATTTTATATATAGGTCCAAAAGCATTGCTAGAAGCAGATTTGAGCAAAATAAATGATGAGACCTATGTTGAGTACTTATACCTATTTAGATTCTAGAGCAGAGATGAAGGCTCAATCAATTACAATAATGAACCATAAGATCAAGGCCACATTGAAAGATGACTGAGGTAGGTTGATCAACACATGTGATCATTGAAATCATGATGCCTAGATGAAGCAGTCAAAAAGGGCATGTTGGGTTTGACTACCAGAAGATAGAATTTAGCTAAAAGGACTATGGCTCTCTATCCTAGAGGCTAAAAGTCATGAAGCTAATAGAAATATTTACATCCAGCCATAGGATGAGAGGAAGAATGAATTGAACAAGTCTAAGGAAGACAAAAAATTTTCTACCCAGTTAGAGCAGGGTGGGTTCGTAGAAGCCCGACCTTCAACCATTCAAATTATGGTCGATGCTGCTAGAGGTTGGAACTATCATGCCAAACTGAAGCCTAATAGTACCCAAAATACTCAGTCAATATATTGGCTAGCTTGCTAGAACTTGAAACAATTAGGCCTGACCAGATCCTGGAGGTATCATCAAGACCCGATCAAGGAAAGTGGCTAATTTTTAGAGAGGCTAAAATAGTTAGGCCCGATCAAGGCTTGGAAGCACCTAGTTTACCCAATAATTAAAATAGCCCAATCACTATGGGATTGGAATATTTATTCTTGATCGAGCGTGGTCAGCTCTCAATGTTTCAATCCCAAGCTTGAAAGTCATATGAATATTGGAAGACTCAAGTTTAGCCAAAATTCAATTAGCACTCAGGGACCCAGAGAACACAAAAGTAGAAGGTAGGTCGAATATAGGAGATACTAACGGGGTTATACCTAACACATGAGATATCAGGTCTAGTTAGGAGACAAGGCCTTTGGGAAAATAGTGTGTGGCCTATAGCCATCAAAATGAAAAGTAGGTATCTCACATGTGTATAAATGACTCAATAACTATTCTCTAATCAAGGAACCTCTCTCTCCCATGATGCCTGCTAGGCATGATTCTATGTTAGAATATCTCAATGAACTAGGACATTATGCAGATGAAAGGGCATGATCTTTGATATGACAACAATCCACTCCTTAGGAAATGATGTTTTTTATCACTAAGATATTGTAATATGTCTATAAATACAATAATGAAAAGGAAAAAATGGGTTACCTCTTAGGTGTTTACAATTCATATGTAAGGATGGATATTGTAGCTTAATTTAAATGGACTAGTCTCTGGCATCTGTTTCGATTCATTTGCACAGTATGTATGTGTGTGTGCAAATATTTTTATTTCTAATTTAAGCATGTTTTATTTTTATGGTGATAATTCTGAATTCTACATTTTTTCCATATTATCCACTTGTCTAGAATTTAGGGTATGTTAAATACACAATAGTTTTAAATTGTATGTTCTGTATGTTACCATAGGTTGCGAAGTTGTCCATATATAATTATACACATTCATTAATCAAATCATAAAAAATAGCTAAAACATCTCTTTGAAAAGTACCAGGTGCATTGCATAACTCGAAAGTTAAAACTTTATAAGCATAGGTGCCTATATGACATGTGATAGTAGTATTTTTATTGGTCTTCTTCTACTATTGAGACTTGATTGTACCCATTAAAACCATTCAAAAAGCAAAAATATTTCTTTCCAGCCAAGGTATCAATAACTTGATCAATTAATGGTAAAGGAAAATAATATTTCTTTGTTACTTTATTCAATTCCTTATAATCTACATGAATCCTCCATTTACCATTCTTCTTAGGAACTATTACTAATGGTGACACCCATTGGCTCTTAGAAATTGGGTATATAAATCCTGCATTTAGAAGCTTAATAATTTCTTCTTGAACTATGTCTTTCATAACTAGATTTAGTCTTCTTTGAGGTTGTCTCATTGTGTGGAAACCTTCTTGAATGAATATTCAGTGGGTACAAATATTTGGATGAATCCCTTTAATATCCTCATAATTCTATGCAAATGATGTTTGATATTTTCTAAGTACTTCTATCAATTGTGACTCTTGAATTCTTGTAAGCTCATTATTAATATTTAAAGTATTCCCAGGTGTGATGCCTATCTACTTGTAATTTTCCAAATTTGCATCTATTTCTATTAGTTCATGTTCAAGGACATTCAACTGATATTTATAGGGTACTAATTGATGATATTGACTTGTACTTGCTTCATCATTAAATGTTATTCTTACAATGACACTGATAGGGGAGGTGAATCAGTGTAGCTCTATAAACTTAAATTTATAGCTCTTAATACCGTAACAATTAAAACTTATTACTAGATACAACAAGTATAACAAAAGAGCATCACACAACACAAGATTTAACGAGGTTCACCAATGTGGCTACTCCTCAAAAATTGACTGCTTGGACTACCATCCAAATCCAGCCTTTGCAAAGCACCAACTTTACAATCAATTTACCAGCACCAACTGGAAGGAGCACCAACCCCTGATTTATCTACACCAACAGAAAGGAGCACCAACCCCTGATTTACCAGCACCAACTAGAAGGAGCACCAACCCCTTATTTATCTACACCAATAGAAAGGAGCACCAACCCCTGATGCCAAGCTGCAACCTGGACTTCAATTTGAATCTATAAGTTTGACAGTAAGATACCTTTGCTTTTGCAAGACCCTAACTGGTCTTCTTCACCTTTGTGTTCTCTACGCACTCTGCTCTCTCTACGCAATCACTTCGCACACTCTGCTTCATTACAATCGAACTTCATGATCATCTTCTCCCTTTTGCACACTCTGCTCTCTTTATGAATTTTGCACTTAGCATGATTCGACATGACTTGCTCTCTACGCACAATGACCGTATTTCACACACATTCAACCATATCATCAATTCTCCAAATAGCCCTCCTTTTATAACAATATTTTTTATGATGAAAACCCTAATCTTAGTCGGCTGTAAATCCTAATCTTAGTCAGCTTTCATAACAACTGTAAACCCTAATTTTAGTCGGCTATCATCGGTCTTCGTCGGCTTCAACTCAACCATGAAAATACATGTCGCGATATCATGACACTTTCACCTCCTTACGCTTTCTCTATTCTTTTGTCGCGATATCGTGACACTTATTCCTTCATAGACTTTATATTTTTCTTTTGTCATGATATCGCGACACTTTTGCCTCCATAGTCTTCATCTTAGCTTTTGTCATGATATCGTGACACTTCTGCTTCCATAACTTCTTTGCTTTTGTCGTGATATCGTGACACTTCTGCCTTCGAAGTCTTCAACTCTGCTTTTGTCATGAAATCGTGACACTTCTCTTCCGTACTTAACTTCTTTGCTTTTGTCATGAAATCGTGACACTTCTACCTTCGAAGTCTTCTACTCTACTTTTGTCATGAAATCATGACACTTCTGCTTCCATACTTTACTTCTTTGCTTTTGTCACGAAATCATGACACTTCTACTTCCAAAGTCTTGCTTTCTACTTTTGTCATGAAATCATGACAGTTCTGCTTTCATACACTTCCTCTCTTTCTTTTGTCACAAAAATGTGACATGTCGTGAAATCGTGACACTTTTCCAACTTACTTTCTCTCTCCTATTTTAGTCACGAAAATGCGACATGTCACGAAATCATGACACTTTTCCAACTTACTTTCTCTCTCCTATTTTAGTCATGAAAATGCGACATGTCACGAAATCGTGACACTTTTCCAACTTACTTTCTCTCTCTTATTTTAGTCACGAAAATGTGACATGTCACGAAATCGTGACACTTTTCCAACTTACTTTCTCTCTCCTATTTTAGTCGCAAAAATGCGACATGTCACGAAATCGTGACACTTTTCTTACTTGTTCTCTTTCTTTGAACTTGTCATGAAATCGTGACACTTTTTCCTACTTTCTCTTTCTCTTCCAACATGTCATGAAATCATGACAGTTTTTCCACTTGCCTTTTTCTCTTCCAACATGTCGCGAAATCGTGACAGTTTTTCCTGCTTTTTCTCTCTCTTCCAACATGTCGCGAAATCACGACAGTTTTTCCACTTGCCTTTTTCTCTTCCAACATGTCGCGAAATCGTGACAGTTTTTCCTGCTTTTTCTCTCTCTTCCAACATGTCACGAAATCATGACAGTTTTTCCTACTTTTTCTCTCTTCCAACATGTCATGAAATCGTGACAGTTTTTCCTGCTTTTTCTCTCTCTTCCAACATGTCATGAAATCATGACAGTTTTTCTTACCTGTTGTATATGTCGTGATATCGTGACACTTTTCTTACTTGTCTTTTTCTTTGATCTTTTGCATATGGGCCACTTCGGTCTTCTTGGAAAATCACTGTACATACTCTGAATAACCTTTGAACTCCTGTCTTCTACATCTGAATAGCTTTTGAACTTCCTGTCCACTGCATCAATAGATCTATCTGACTGTGTTGACAACAATGACAATCTTGTTGCTGCACCTTGCTCAACAATCTCCCCCTTTGGAATTGTTGGCAACACATGTGCAATTTCCTGTAACTCTTCTCCCCCTTTGACAATAATACCAAAGGGCTACTATAGACTCCCCATGAGTCCATGCACAACATTCTCAGGCAAAATTTATTACACTTAGCAAAAATCATGAACATGAGCAAAAAGATAATCAAATACTTAAATGCTCCCCATGAGAATGTGATCCCTGTAGCTAGTCAATTCTTGGGAAGTGTGACCACTCCCAATTTATTGTGAAGGTACTCAAAAACTTCCTTGGGCAATGGTTTTGTGAAGATATCTGCTACTTGCTCTGTAGTTGGAACAAAATCCAACTTAACCTCACCTTTCGCAACTTTCTCCTTCAAAAAGTGATACTCGATAGCAATGTGTTTTGTGCGTGAATGCATAACCGGATTCTTGGAGATGTTAATGGCACTGGTGTTATCACACTTAATTGATATTGGCTCACTGAAGCTAATACCAAGATCTTTCAGGGTTTGTTTCATCCACAATACCTGCGTACAACATGTTGTCGCTGCAATATATTCTGCCTCTACTGTCGATAAAGAAACTGACTCTTGTTTCTTACTGTGCCACGTGACCAATCTGTCTCCAAGATAGAATGCACCTCCATTGGTACTCTTTCTGTCATCTACACATCCTGCCCAATCTGCATCTGAATACGAAATAAGGGTGAAGTCTTTACCTTTCGGATACCATAACCCATACTCCATAGTACCCTTGAGGTACCGAAGAATCCTCTTCACTACTTGTCACATGAGTCTCCTTGGGATTAGCCTAAAATCGTGCTACCATGCATACTTGCCTACAAAATATCTGGTCTGGTAGCTGTCAGGTACGATAAGCTCCCAATCATAGATCTGTACATGGTTTGATCAACAGGTGGAGATTTGTCATCCTTGCTCAACTTGCAACCTATCGTCATGGGAGTGCTAACTGGCTTACAATCCTCCATTGTGAACTTTTTTAACATCTCTTTCACATATTTAACTTGAGAAATAAATATGCCCTTCTTATTTTGATTAACTTGCAACCCGAGGAAATACGAAAGTTCACCAATCATTGACATTTCAAATTCTTTCTGCATCTTATTTGCTAAATATTTACACGACTCATCTTTGTTGCTGCCAAATATGATATCATCTACGTATACAACAAGAACAATAAGATGCCCATTTTCTGTTTTGACATACAAATTACTATCCACCATACCTTTCTTAAACCCTTGTTGAGTGAGATAGTTGTCTAGCCTTGCATACCATGCTCGGGGTGCCTGTTTTAAGCCATATAATGCTTTCTTCAACTTGCAAACCAAGTTGGGATCATCACCAAGTTGGAAACCATCTGGTTGCTCAATATAAACCTCTTCTTCAAGTTTCCCATTCAAAAACGCTGATTTCACATCCATTTGATAAACTTTGAAATTCTTGTAGACTGCTAAAGCCAGAAACATTCTAATTGCCTCTAGTCTAGCTACTGGTGCAAAAGTTTCCTCAAAGTCAATGCCTTCAACTTGTGCATAACCCTTACATACCAATCTTGCTTTATTTCGACTACCTGTCCGTCTTCATTCAATTTGTTTCAAAAAATCCATTTAGTCCCGATTATATTTTTATTTGCGGGTCTAGGTACTAACTCCCAAGTTTTGTTTTTCTCGATCTGATCTAATTCTTCATTTATTGCCTTCATCCAACTTTCATCTTTGCTTGCGTCAACAACATTTTTGGGCTCAATGTTGGATAATAGAGAGTAGTTACTTACTACTCTTCTTCTTGTCTGAACACCAACTTTGGGGTCTCCAATTATTTGCTCTCTAGGATGATTTTTTTGCCAACTGCCTATTTTGAATTTCTTATTTTCTTCCACTTCTGAATCACAACTTAAATCATCTGAGTCAATTTTCTGTATCTTTTCCATTTCGTTTTCCTCATCTCCTTCAATAACCTCTTCATACATTGGGTAGTTCTTTTCATAGCTAATTACTCGTTCTCTACCTTCATCAAATTTAACATCGACACTGTCCACAATTTTCTTTAGCCTCTTGTTGTAGCATTTGTAAGCTTTGCTTTTTGATGAATAACCAACAAAAATACCTTCATCCGCTCTATCTTCAAACTTACCAAGATTATCTTCAATTCTTTTGATGTAGCACTTGCTGCCAAAAACTTTGAGGTATTTTGTTGTTGCCCTTTTACCGAACCACAACTCATAAGGAGTTTTGCTTTCATGTGTTCTCAGCATGTACCTATTTTGGATATACACCGCAGTATGGACTGCTTCTTTCCAAAATCTATCTGCTACTCTGCTTTCAGCCAACATAGTCCGTGCCATTTCCTGCACTATCCTGTTCTTTCTTTCTACCACTCCATTCTGCTGAGGTGTCCTGGCTACTGAAAACTGTCTCCTAATACCGTATTTTTCATAGTACTCTGTAAACTCCTCTGAAATGAATTCTCCTCCTCTATCTGATCTTAAACATTTGATCCTCTTTCTGTTTCATTCTCAACATGGTTTTTGAAAATCTTGAACATTTCAAAAGCTTTCGATTTATGCTTCAAGAAAAATATCCATGTCATTCTGGAATAGTCATCAATGCACAACATAAAATATTTGTCACCATTTATGCTTTGTGTTCTCATGGGTCCACATAAATCAGTGTGTATTAGTTCCAAAGGTTTGCTTGTGTAGTACTCTTTTGTTTTGAATGTGACTCTAGTTTGCTTCCCCTTTTGGCATGAAGCACAAATGTTGTTTGCGGGTTTGCTGATGGTGGGAATATCTCTCACTGCCCTTTTTGAGGTGATTTTTACTAGATTATCAAAGCTGATATGACCGAGTCTCTTGTGCCACAACCAATTTTCTTCTTCCTGTCCAATAAAACAAGCTCCTTCTGAAGTCTCTCGAGAGCGTGTACGAGGTTGCCAGATGTCCTTGATCCAGTTGCTATCAATTTTCCACTATTTGTTTTTTTGACTTCACAACCCTGCTTCATAAAAACTACTTCATGACCTTTATCACAAATCTGACTTACGCTCAACAAGTTATGTTTCAAACCATCCACAAACAAGACTTCTTCTGACTTAATTTTTCCGTCACTAATTTTAACTGAACCTTTGCCAACTATCTTAGCTCCATCATTATTTCCAAACTTTACTGAACCACCTTCATATTTTTGTAACTTCTCAAATTTTTGTTTGTCACCTGTCATATGATTGGAGCATCCACTATCAAGTATCCATGGTACATATTTATTATGTGCTTTAAATGTTGTTTGTACGATTAAGGATTCCTTTTCTTCCTTAAGTCGCTCTTTTCCTTTCCACTCCATTTTGATAGTAGTTTTGGGCTCTTGTTTTGCCTTTCCCTTATCAATAGCTTGTGCATGTTTTTCGGAAGTTTTCTATTTTGTCTCATCCTATTTGGTTGAAATTTTCTTCCCTAAAACTGATTTGATGCAAATGTACTTCTACAGTTTCTTGCAATGTGCCCAAAATTATGACAGTTATAACATTCTATTGTATAATTCATCAGAGGAGAAAAAGCATTTCTACTGGTGAAATTCCTTGGTCTTACATTATATTTGCAGTCTGAGATTTTATGTCCATAGCCATTGCATTTAAAATAGAAACCAGAAAAGGGATAATTGAACCTGGGTGATGGTCTTTGCCATGTTGTCGTAGGAGCCATAGGTCTTCTTCTTCTTTGATGTGTGACATTGGTGAATCCATCATTGTCAATTCTCCTTTCGTGCCTGGCATTATTGCTTTCTTTTGCATGAGACGTTTTTCCTTGATCAACCTATTTCTTATCTTCATTCTTTATGGATTCTACATTTTTGGCCTTTGATCCATTTGATGATTCTCCTTCGATGAAACCCAGACCAAATTTGATGCCTGCAGGCCTTTGGTCATTTATAATCTTATCCAGATTCATAGAACTTTCTTCGCGTTTGTGATAGCAACTAATTTTGTGATTCATCTCTTCTATCTGCATCCGTAAACCAACATTCTCTTCTTCTAGTTTGTAGCAATAATCTATTTTCATGGTAATTTGTACTTCGAGATCTTCAGATATTTTCTTGTATTCTTCTATCTGTACTTTTAGACTGGTTATGATTTCATTTGCATCCTCAAGCTTTTTTGAAATTTTCTTATTCTTTTTCCTCTCTATTTTCCACTCTTCAAGTGCAGAGATCAACTCACCTTCTAGATCTACTTCAGCCTCAGGGTTTTCACCACATACTTGAGAGTTCACTCCTTCTTCCTTTTCTGATTTTACTTCTTCAAATGCATAAAAGACTTCACCTGCCATTGTGTTACTTCCAAGATCACCCTAGCCGGTTAAGCTTGTACAGGAACTTAGCTTTGATACCAATTGTTAGTCTTACAATGACACTGAGAGGGGGGGTGAATCAGTGTAGCTCTATAAACTTAAATTTATAGCTCTTAATACCATAATAATTAAAACTTATTACTAGATACAACAAGTATAACAAAAGAGCATCACACAACACAAGATTTAATGAGGTTCACCAATGTGGCTACTCCTCAAAAATTGACTTCTTGGACTACCATCCAAATCTAGCCTTTGCAAAGCACCAACTTTACAATCAATTTACCAACACCAACTGGAAGGAGCACCAACCCCTGATTTATCTACACCAACAGAAAGGAGCACCAACCCCTGATTTACCAACACCAACTGGAAGGAGCACCAACCCCTTATTTATCTGCACCAATAGAAAGGAGCACCAACCCCTGATGCCAAGCTGCAACCTGGACTTCAATTTGAATCTATAAGTTTGACAGTAAGATACCTTTGCTTTTGCAAGACCCTAACTAGTCTTCTTCACCTTTGCATTCTCTGTGCACTCTGCTCTCTCTATGCAATCACTTCACACACTCTACTTCATTACAGTCGAACTTCATGATCATCTTCTCCCTTTTGTACACTCTACTCTCTTTGCAAATTTTGCACTTAGCATGATTCGACATGACTTGCTCTCTACGCACAACGACCGTATTTCACACACATTCCACCATTCATCAATTCTCCAAATAACCCTCCTTTTATAACAATATTTTTTATGATGAAAACCCTAATCTTAGTCGATTGTAAATCCTAATCTTAGTCAGCTTTCATAACAATTATAAACCCTAATTTTAGTCGGCTATCATCGGTCTTCATCGGCTTCAACTCAACCTGAAAATACAACATGTCGCGATATCATGACACTTTTACCTCCATACGCTTTCTCTATTCTTTTGTCATGATATCGTGACACTTCTGCCTCCATAGACTTTATCTTTTCTTTTGTCATGATATCGTGACACTTTCGCTTTCACTTTGCTTTTGTCATGATATCACGACACTTCTACTTCATGACTTTCTTCTTTTCTTTTGTCATGATATCGTGACACTTACGCCTTCATAGTCTTCAACTTAGCTTTTGTCATGAAATCATGACACTTCTGCTTCCATACTTTACTTCTTTGCTTTTGTCATGAAATCGTGACACTTCCGCCTTCGAAGTCTTCTTCTCTGCTTTTGTCATGAAATCGTGACACTTCTACTTCCGTACTTCACTTCTTTGCTTTTGTCATGAAATCGTGACACTTCTACCTTCAAAGTCTTGCTTTCTGCTTTTGTTGCAAAATCGTGACAGTTCTACTTTCGTACGCTTCCTCTCTTTCTTTTGTCATGAAAATGCGACATGTCACGAAATCGTGACACTTTTCCAACTTACTTTCTCTCTCCTATTTTAGTCACAAAAATGCGACATGTCACGAAATCGTGACACTTTTCCAACTTACTTTCTCTCTCCTATTTTAGTCGTGAAAATGCGACATGTCATGAAATCATGACACTTTTCCAACTTACTTTCTCTCTCCTATTTTAGTCGCAAAAATGCGACATGTCATGAAATCATGACACTTTTCCAACTTACTTTCTCTCTCCTATTTTAGTTGCAAAAATGCGACATGTCACGAAATCGTGACACTTTTCTTACTTGTTCTCTTTCTTCGAACTTGTCACGAAATCGTGACACTTTTTCTTGCTTTCTCTTTCTCTTCCAACATGTCATGAAATCGTGACAGTTTTTCCACTTGCCTTTTTCTCTTCCAACATGTCACGAAATCGCGACAGTTTTTCCTACTTTTTCTCTCTCTTCCAACATGTCGTGAAATCATGACAGTTTTTCCACTTGCATTTTTCTCTTCCAACATGTCACGAAATCGTGACAGTTTTTCCTACTTTTTCTCTCTCTTCCAACATGTCACGAAATCGTGACAGTTTTTCCTATTTTTCTCTCTCTTCCAACATGTCGTGAAATCGTGATAGTTTTTCCTAATTTTTCTCTCTCTTCCAACATGTCGTGAAATCATGACAATTTTTCTTGCCTGCTGTATATGTCGCGATATCGCGACACTTTTCTTACTTGTCTTTTTCTTTGATCTTTTGCATATGGGCCACTTCGGTCTTCTTGGAAAATCACTGTACATACTCCGAATAACCTTTGAACTCCTGTCTTCTGCATCTGAATAGCTTTTGAACTTCCTGTCCACTGCATCAACAGATCTATCTGACTGTGTTGACAACAATGACAATATTGTTGCTGCACCTTGCTCAACATTAAATACGATAAATTCACCTGAACAATTAATACTTTGTTATTCATAAAAAAGTGATCCTAATGGTCCTTCAATTTCTTGTTGTAAATATTCACTTAACACATTAATTGATAAAGTTTGAATAGTATCCAAATCATTAGAAAAATCATACCAGAGTTGTTTTGAAAAACCTTTATCTAATGTTGACTCAAGAAATAGACTCAAATCTTTAGTATGCTTCCCATTGGAAAAAGTCATATTTCTAGATCTACAACTAATGTAAGCATCAGTTGTTTCAAGCCATGGATGTCCTACAATTAAGGGATATCCCCCTAGCTTTTTCTTAGGTTGTAAGACCATAAATTCTATAGGATAATCCCATGGACTTACAAAAATTATGATGTCTTCTAATTTTCCTTTTGGTTTGATAGTAGATTTATCTACAAGTTGAAGCACTATAGAGGTTGGTTGCAATTTATATTCCCCTAAATATTCTACTATTTCTTTGGTAATAAAATTGATGGAAGCCCCTAAATATATCAAGACATTATGCAAATTTGTATCACCAATGTGGAATGTGAGTATAGGTATTCCATGATTTACATACATTGGCAGTAACCTACCTTCAGTCATTATCTATGATAATTGTCCAATATCTTGGATGTTTTGAGATTCATTCTTCTTTTTCCTCCCTAAATTTATTGTGCACATATTCTTTATCAATTTATAGTAGATATGAATATCCTTTATATCTTGTAATAGAGTAATTTAATGGTAACATTCTCTAAATATTGAAGGAAAGTGAAAGCTGGTTTGGAAGGTTCTTTAGGTATTATCAGTATTTTAGGAAATGGAATGTCCATTTATTTCCTTTGAGGGATTTCGATATATTTTTGTTTTTATGGAATATTTTTTGATTTTAGGTGTATGTATTATTATTATTTTTATTTTTATATATATTTGTCTAATTTTTTAAACAAGTCTTAGATAGGTCCCTCAACTTCTGTGAGAGTCACATTATTTCTAACACTTTTATAGACCTTAAATGGATATGTTGATAAGGTACCATAGATGTTGAACATATCTCATTTGTTTCATAGACTTGTTGAACGGTCTTGTTATTATTAGGATTAGAATCTGGTTGAGCTAGTAAAAGTGGTTTCTTAGAAGGGTTGTTCATATTGTTTGGAGGTGGAAGGAGTCTATATTGGGGCTGATTTTGAGGGGCTTGTCCCCTAAAATGGTTTTGGAAATTCTATTGTTGGGGTGTATTTTGAGACCAGCTAGGTCCTCCTTGATTGTACTGGCAATTTGTGTTCCAACTATGCATATTCTAACCCAAAATTCTTTGAGTCCATGGAGGTGAACTTTCATATGCATTGGCCATAAAATGGGCCCATGGAGGTATATTCCAATCTTGGTTATTTGGGTATGGGTTCCAATTTATCCAGTTTTATGCATTTGACCACTGGTTAGGTCTTTTTTGGATGGAATAACTAGATTTTGACCAATTATATGGAACATTGAATGGTCCACTTCTTATTTGAACTACAAAATAAACATCCTCTGCCTCCTCAAATTTAGATTCTTTTATAGCAAATTTCACAGCTGAAATATACTGCAATTTTAAGTATTGAGATTTTTATCACATATTTTGCAATTAGAAAAACAAATATTGGAAATATTTGTAATGTTAAGAGGGCATTCCCTCAAGTTGTGTCTTTTCCTACATCTATGACAATATATCTCCTCAATATCTTATTATTTGTGTTTCTTATCCATGATTTTAAGAGATGTAGTTAATGTGCTTAACAAATTAGTTTTTAAGATTTCCAACATTTTACCAAATTTTTCTCTTGTTACTCCTCCTCTTGTGGATGAGATTTATTGTTCCTAAGAAGTTTATTCCTTGAATAATTTCTATAAAGATTCACAATATCTTTAAATTCCATTAGATGAATATCCCCTCTGGCCATAAGGTTTAGGACATCAAGGACATATTCTTTTAACCCCTTTAGAAAAATGTCTTTTAAGATTTCTTCATCTAAATCAATATTCACTCTAGGTCCTACAAATTAATATCTTTCAAGATCATCCTCAATATATTCTTCTTTTTGTTGGTTCATATGAAAGAGCTCATATTTCTTGTACCTCACTCTACAGTAATCCTGATATCTTTCAAGGAATATATTTTTTAATCGATGATCACCATCCCATCAATTGCAAACATTTTAACCTAGAACCATAAACCATATTAAAGATGCATTCTTAAGGGTTGAAGGAAACAATCTCAAATTTTGTTCATTTATGGTATAAAAATAGGCTTTACACCCTACTTCAAACTCAAAGATAAAAGCATCAAGATATTTATGTGGTTTTCCATGGAGTAGGCAAAATAGCAATAGATACCAATTTTGGTTCTCTTGTTATTCTATCTATTGGAGAAGAAATTAGAAAGGCAAAAGTTTTCCTTTGCCTACCTATTCTTTGGTTTTCTTCTACTTCTCCATGATCATTATTCCTTTGCCTATGTCCTATTTGGTTTTTATCTACTTCCCCATATTCACTAGCTTGGTTAGCCATGACTGAATGGATGAATTCTAGGATTGGACTTGGTATAGGTTCAAAAAATATAGCTGATGGATCGATATGATTATCGAATTCAGGGTCTAGAAATAAAAATGATTCGGGATTTTGATTTAGTATAGTCAATGGTAGCTTAACTTTTTCTTCTAGTAAATCCTTTATTACCACAATCTTAGCATCTTTTGATATAGAATTATCAAAATTTTCACTAGAGTTTTCTTTACAAACTTTGATGAATCTTCCCCTTGAATCTCTAGGTCTACTCATAAATTTGCAAAGATATTAAACTTTTTGTAACAAAAATTATTCATTCCTCCTTAAACAATTTGTGAATATCATTAATTGGGACTAGTTTTTTAGGAGTCATGTAATGTTCCTCCTCAAAATAAAAATCTTGTTTCACAAGACAAATCAGTTGAACAATAAAAGCTTGTTTTTATTTGAAATGGGACTTTCAAATTGTAAATTGTAATGCAAATCATGACACAATTCTCTGAATTGCACGATTCTAGGAGCCTTGTTATATATTTTTTTGTATATTAGATCCACTTATCTATTTTCTATGTCTACTAAGAATTTATGGACAACAAGTGAGTCCTCAAATTATTTCCCCCAAGGATATGTAATTGAATTTACACTCACTCTCCTATCTCTTAGCCAACGTTCACAACTTCTCACAAGATCAAGATAAGGTGAATGATAATCTAGCCCTAGGGCTTTAATTATATAAATCTTCTCAATGTTGCTTATTTCTTGTGTTATTTCTCTAATGATATCAAGGTGCTTCTACATATTCCCACTGTTTTCCATATGACCTATGTCTTTGTTCAAAAAGTAGATTAATTTCTTGTTCTAGGAATAGTTTTCTGAGGTCTATTACTGTAGACTAAAAATAACTCTTTACCATTAGAAACTTTTACTCCTCTCTTATTTTCGTTTTTATAGTTTTTGTTTTGTTTTTTTTTGTTTTTTTCAAAATGTAATTTTCATGAAATAATTTTGAGCAAAACAATCTGTAGACACGGAAAATTGACCCACTTTAGTGGGCAATCTTCCTAGAGCCCTCTGGGAGACCCCTTGGACTTGCCTAGGGCAAGGGTAAGGCTTCTCCCCCCCTGTTTTACCCTTTTTCTCCCTCTATGCGAAATCATGCTCGCCCTTGATGGGGCATGACTTCGCATAGGCAAAATCGTGGTCGGCCTTGATGGGGCATGATTTCACCTTTTTAGGGTTTTGTCTAAGAAAACCCTAATTCTTTAGGTTTGGCATGTTTTACGTCGGCCCTCCTTGGTTTTCCTACCTTTTTCACCTTCAAATCCACTATATAAGGAGGGTTTGAATTCACTTTTCACACTACACGATTACACACAATATTATTATGCGACAACTTCTTGATGATTTATTGCTAACGTATTATTTCTCGCAAAGTGTTCTTATTCGATCTACATCCTTCTTCTTTTGTAAGCAAGTTAACTTTGGAGTGTGAAGTTTGATTGTTTTCTGTTGCATTGGATTGTTGATTGCTTTCGCTCGCTCTTGGTGGATTGGTGTTGAAGCCCTAAGGAGAGATCAACCATTCGGGAGGTCTCAACCCTTCTGCTTTGCTTTTGCACTCTCTACTAGGTGAATTCGCTCTTCTGCATGCATATTTAGATTTTTTGGGTGATATAATTGAGTCATCACACTTATATTTTATTTTTCATATAGTCTATGCGAAATCATGCCCGACTCTCTACGAGGTGTGATTCTACCTATGCATTATCGTGCTCACCTATTATGAGGCATGATCTCACCTAAGAAAAATCTAGGGGTAATCTGTTATCCCAAACTTCACCATTGCATTCTAGGCTGCATTTAGAGCTTGATACTACATTCTATTATATGGTTCCATCATTCTATTCTGTTGTATTGTATTATGTTTATTTTCTTCCAAAGGTCAATTTCTGCTTTTATTTATCAAAGGTCAGCTAAAAGGACCTAGGGGGCTTGAATTTTGCACCTCCAAGCACTGTTGTACAATGGCCTAAGTAGGCCCCCTAATGCTAATCATATTTTTCAAGTGTTTATCAAGTTATCTTGTAGGAACAAGAATTATTGATATCATTGGATAAAGGGATAAAAGCAAGGATAAATCATCAGATAAGCTAAGTGTTCTAATTAGTCTTTAGGTTATTTGTTGAGTGCTTTATATTTCTATTATAAACCCTAGATCTGATTTTATAGAAATATATTTAATTAATTTCTAGGTATTTGAAAGATAAACAACATATAGTGTGCACTTAGGGTTAATTATATTTGTGCATCTCTTCTTGAGCCCTTGCTTAAAGATTTTCTATTTAGAACCCTAGGGTTAGAAAAGCATTCAAAGAAAGAATCATACTAGGGTTAGCTCTTGTATTCTTACATTCTATATTTTTGCATTGTCCTTTATCTTTTATAGCATAGATCTAGAAAGGCCAAATCTAGGTGTTTGTCTTGAATCTAATACATCAAACATTCTTGAAAACTAGAGGACTTGGAGTGAGTCCTTAAACCATTCTTGGTGAACCCTTCCCCCTAGCACCGAGTGTAGAGAACAACATACCCCCATGGTTCACCCCAAAGGCTTCTCTCTTATGGATCCAACTTTTGGGAATTGTACATGGTAGGGCAGTTTTCCCCCTCTACATCTTTGGTGAACCCAATGTGAACACCTCATTTTTTTTTAAAAATTTAATCAAGATCATTAATTTTATGTGTTAGATCAAAAAATATTAAAAATATAATTTTTGGTGCTTGTTTTTGTGGGTCTTAGTTCTCTCCTTTTGCCTTTAGTCTTTCTCTCCTTTTCCAATGGCTTCCAACCTTGGGAATGGAAGAAGGCTTTTAGGGTTTGATGAGATTTTTCAAGAGAATGATCAAGTTGATAGAGAAAATCCTAACCTTGAGGAAGAAGAGATTGATAATAGTCTTGATCCTATTAAGGGACCTGATGGGAACCTTATTTTTAAATCCTTTGAGCATGTGTGGACCTTTTATAAATATCATAAGCATGCATTGGATGCAGCTTTAGAGGAAGAAGCCCTACTTGAGGAAGTTAGACCATCTCATGATAACTCCTTAAGTGAATCTTTGAATCATGGTAATCCTGTTCACCATCCAACTTATGCCACTACTATAACCACCAACGTTGGAAGGAATCTACAAGTCCCTCCAACTAGTAGTGCCATTCAAAATTTTCAATTTCCTCCTCAATCTGCTTATCTCAACACTATTGCCTCTATTCCACCAAATGTTAGTCATCCTCTTCAACAAGATACCACATACTTCAATAATATCAATATGTCCAACACTCCTCCTTTAGGGAATCTGGGGACAATGCATAACAGTGATCCAGAAGTGCAGAATTTAACAAATATGGTAAAGCAATTGGTTTCAAAAGTTGAGATGATTCAGCCTTCAAGTTTTACTTACAGTTATAAGGAAATGTGTAATCAGCCATTGGATCCTATTGTTGTTGCTAGGCCTTATCCTAAGCATTTTCCTATGCCAATTTTACCTATTTATAAGGGGACAGAAGATCCAATTGAGCATCTAAGAAGATTTAGAACAACTTGCCATGATCTCATTTATGATGACATGTTGTTACTTAAAACATTTCCTAAGAGTCTTGGTGGCATGGCATTAGAGTGGTATTATCGGTTACCTAATTATTCCTTGAAGAGCTTTGAAGAAACAACAGAATTATTTGTTCAACAATTTGGTGCTTATATTGAAAAGGAAGTGACAATGAAAGATGTCTACAATTTAAAACAAAGAAAAGAGGAAAGTTTTTCAGAGTTCTTGGCTCGTTGGAGAAGTTTAGTTGGATGTTTGAGATATACTTTACCTCCAAAGGATATGCTTGAGATATTTATTGGTAATTTACAAGAACAATTATCTTATGCATTAGAGACTACTACTATTACATCTTTTGATCAAGCAATTGATTTAGCAAGAAAAGTAGAACAGGCCCTTATCAGAAGAGGCCAACTCAAAGTCAAAGAAGAGAAACCTACTAAGTCTCAACATAAGAATAAACACATAGGAGGTGATAGTGGAATGGATAGTAGGCCTATTAATAATGTTACTAACAACCTACAAAAGATAGTACTTCAGAAACCTCCACAAAGGAATTTTACAAGGCTTAATATGTCTATGGAAGCAGTTTTGAAATAACTTTTAGAAGCCAATGCAATTGAGTTACCTCCTATAAGGCAACCAGATACTACAACTCATTGGTATAAGGTAGGTCAACATTGTGCATATCATAGAGTAGAGGGACATTGGACAAATTCTTGTAAGAAGTTGAAACATGTGGTTCAAGATTTGATTGATGTAGAATGTCTTGATTTGGGAAATTTGCAATAAAAGCCATCTGTTAATCAGAATGTAATTAGACAGGTAGCTAATCAAGTATCTTATAGAAGTGTACCACACCATTATGATAATAACATGGTTGGTATGATAACAGCTACTTCAAAAAAGTTAGTGCAGAATCAATAGATTCAGAGATCTCAATAGGAAATCAGTTTCTCAACAAATATCTCTCTTTTGGAACTATTACAGAATTCTCCTACTCATGGAGAAGCCTTAATAAATGTTTTGAAGCAACAATATATCCCTCCAGATATCTTCCCTAGTGATATGGCCAATATTGTAAGATCTCTTGGGATACATCATCTCACATTCTCGGATGCTGATATTTCTTTCTCAAACTTGCAAAAATATTCTTCTCTTTACATCACTACATTTATTGGGGATACTTTTATCAAAAGAGTTATGATTGATAATGGTTCTTCCCTTAATTTATGCACATATCATTTCTTTCAAAAGTTTGGATTAAAAGAGAAAGATATAACTAAATCCGATGATATCATTAAAACTTTCAACAATGAGTCCCAAGAAGCTTATGGTACCATATCACTTCCCCTCAAAGTTGGACCTAAAATTTTAGATACATTGTTTTATGTGGTATCTTGTCCTGCATCTTTTAATCTTCTTCTTGGATGTCCTTGGATCCATGCGATGGAGGTTATCCCTTCTACTTTTCATCAATGTGTAAAATTTGAATTTGAAAATCAACCTGTTTCTATCTTGGGTGATCCTCATCCATTTGAATTTTGCTCACCAGATGATCTAGCTCAGTTTCATTCATCAGATTCCTTATCTAACAAAACCAAGCAACCTAAAAAAATTGATAAGGAATTACCAATCAATATCTCATCTCAGGATCAAGTCAACTCTTCTTGTCAAGAATCTCTCTTAGATAAATCTCATCAAAGTTTAGAGTGGAGTGTTGAGGATGAGGGGCCACCCTCTCCTTCTTTGTCGGTCATAACCCCTGAGAAGTATGTCAAATATGAGGATCCACCTCAGAATGACATCTACTTTGATGGGTCTGTCCCTTACGTTGCGCAGGTTGAATCTTCTAGATCTCAAGTGGACTTTGGTTCTATGTCTCCCGAGGACCTTGAGCACTTAGGAGTGATTCCTGCCCTACCTCCTCTTGAGGATGACTTGTCCATCCTTATTGAGGAGACCATAGATGTGAACATAGGTTCTGAGGAAGCCCCTAGAATCCTTAAGCTAGGTAAAGCCTTGTCCATGGATGAGCAGGAGCAATTGACCAATTTATTAAGAGAGTATCAAGATATTTTTGCTTGGTCATATGCTGACATGCCAGGGCTTGATCCCTCCCTTGTCATGCATCATTTGGTAGTTAAACCTAGTGCTAAGCCTATTAAGCAGAAACTTAGGAAGATGCATCCTAAGGTCACCCTCTCAGTCAAGGAAGAGCTCCAAAAACTCCTTGATATCGATTTTATAAAAGCTATCGACTATTCTGATTGGATCTCCAATATCGTTCCTGTAGCTAAGAAGGAAGGAACAATCAGAATATGTACCGACTTTTGGGACATTAATTTAGCATGTCCCAAGGATGATTTTCCCTTGCCCAACATAGATCATATTGTAGATTTCACTACCAAATGTGGAATGCTTTCGCTTATGGATGGTTTCTCAGGCTACAATCAGATTATGATTACCCCTAAGGATCAGGCTAAGACAACATTCACTACTCCATGGGGAACCTTCTACTGGAAGGTCATGCCTTTTGGCCTGAAGAACGTAGGAGCTACCTATCAGTGGGCCATGACTTATATTTTCCATGACATGATGCATGATATTCTCCAGGACTATGTGGATGATCTTCTAGCTCACTCCATAGAACGAAAGGATCATGTCCATGATTTAAGATGAATATTTGAAAGGCTTTGAAAATACAAGGTTCATCTTAAACCCGCTAAGTGTGTGTTCGGAGTCACATCTAGCAAGTTGTTAGGCTTCATAGTGTCTAGGTGAGGCATTGAAGTGGATCCCGCTAAGATAACGACCATCACTGATATGCCTCCTCCTCACACCCTGATCAAACTACGTAGTCTACAAGGTAAACTTTAGTCTATCCATCGGTTCATTGCCTAGTTAGCCGATAAGTGTCAGCCCTTTCTTAAGCTTCTTAAGAAAGATGTGGTCTTTCGATGGGATTCTAAGTGTCAAAAAGCTTTTGATGATCTCAAACAGTATCTCACTTCCCTGCCTATTTTAGTTCCTCCTATGCTTGGTAGGCATTTGATGCTTTACATAGCAACCATTACTCATGCTTTAGGAGCCATGCTGGCCCAACATGATGATCAAAATAAAGAATGAGCTATCTACTATATCAGTAGAACCTTGGTTAGCTATGAAACTAGGTACACTCCCTTAGAGAAGCTTTACCTTATCATAGTGTTTGCTTCTCAAAAGTTAAGACACTACATGCTCAGCCATAAGACATTGGTAGTTGCAAAGTTTGATCCTTTGCGCTATTTGATGTCTAAGCCCCACCTTTCAGGTCGAGATGCTAAATGGGTGTTGGCCCTTAGTGAGTTTGACTTGACTTTCATAGGTTAGAAGGCTATTAAGGGTTAGGTAATTGTTGATCAGTTAGCCTCTGCTCCCCTAGAAGCTGCCCATCCTATAGTTGTTGAGTTTCTCGATGAGTGCTTCAATGTTGAAATTGAAGAGTCTGAGTCTTGGACTTTATTTTTTGATGGAGCCCGATGCATGAAGGGCATTGGTGCTAGAGTCATTCTAGTCACCCCACAAAAGCAACTCATCCCCTTGTCCTTCAAGCTTCATAATACTGTAGAATACGAAGCTTTGATCCTTGGTCTTAGAGCAGCCTTAGCTTTGCAAGTTAGAGTTCTTTCGATCTTTGGTGACTCTCAACTTGTGGTTAATCAGATTAACGATGTTTATCAGACTCAGGATGATAAACTTAAACCTTACAAGGAGATTGTTACTAAGTTGTTGTCCTCATTTGATCGAGTAACCATAGAGTCTATCCCTAGATCCTCAAACCACCATGTGGATGCCATGGCTATTGTTGCATCCTTGTTCCCTCTAGAGTTAGAAGATGATCAAGCATCGATTATCATACCAGGTTATCTCTTCCCCTTGGCCATTATCTATGTGGGGATTGGATATTATCAAGAAAGTTAACCTAGTATCATCGAATGGTCACAAGTTTATCATTACTATGATTGAGTATTTCACTAAATGGGTTGAAGCCATACCCCTAGCTATGGTGACTGGAACTCAAGTTTCTAAGTTCATATTCAACCAGATTCTTTGTAGGTTCGGGATTCCTTTAGTGATTGTTTTTGACAATGACACTCCTTTCAAGAATAAGGATGTTCATAATATTTGTGCTAAGTACAAGATTCAGCATAGGTGGTCAACTCCTTATTACCCCAGGGTAATGGGTAAGCTAAAGCATCCAACAAGTCCTTGATCAGGATCTTGAAGAAGTTGGTTAGTAAGATCGGTCGTGATTGGCATATCCAACTTTATCCTACCTTGTGGGCCTATCGTACTAGTGTGCGTACTCCCACAGGGGCCTCACCATATGTCTTGGTATATGGGGCTGAGGTGGTGTTTCCTTTTGAGCTTGAGGTTCCTTCATTGCGCATCTTGTTGCAAGATGTCGAGGTCGATGATGAGTATCATGTAGACCGTTTGCACCAATTGGAGTTGCTGGATGAAAAGCGTATTCATGCCTTAGAGCATTTGAGAGCCTATCAGGATAGACTCCGATGATCTTATTCTAAGAAAGTTCACAATCATTCTTTTGAGGTTGGGGACCTAGTCCTCAAGGAAAACTAGAAGAACACCAATGCTCGTGTTGATATTCGAGGTAAGTTTTAGCCCAATTGGTTAGGGCCCTTTGTCATAACGACCAATTTTGGCTCAAGTGCCTATTGTTTGGCTTCTTTGGATGGTAAAGAACTTAAAGAACCTATGAATATAATGCATTTAAAAATATATTATGCTTGATCTATTATCTATATTTTACATTTAGTTTAGATCATATTGCATCTTTTTGCTTGCTCATATTGCATGACTGCCTATCATACTTTGCATGATTGCCTGACATTCTGTTTCTCTTGCATTTTTGCTTGTCATAATTGCATTGTTGCTTGCTCATGACTGCTTGTTCATATAGCTTTTGGGGATTCACGACAATGGCATGTGATGATACCTAGTTAGGTCATAGCTCACATGCATTGCACTTTTCACTAGGGTTCTGATGCCTAGCGAAGCCCCAACCTAGGGCCCATGCATTTTCATCCCTTCTTCTCTTCTCATCTTCTTTTGCTCTTTTCTTCTCTTCTCTCTTCTTCTTGTATTCCTTGACTTTGAAAGTTTTTACAATGATCATCATTTCTCCTCAAAGTCAAGGAATGCAATTTTCTTTTGGTATATCCTTGTCCTTTGCATGTTTCTTATTTCTCCTTTTGTCTTCTTTTTTTAGATAAGGATATACATTCTTCTCTCCTTTGTTTGCACATTTCCTCCCTCTTGAATTTTCACTAGCTAAAACTTCAAGCTAGGGGCACACACGCATAATTCTTTGCTCCTCATTTTCTTCCTCTTATTTCTTCTAGCACATGCACACACTCACATTGTGTTATGCTCATATTTATTGGTCTATATATATTTTTACACACCCCTATCGGGTAGTACTTGCTAATACATCATTCACATCAGCAATAATGTATTCCCCTATCGGGTTACGCTTCTTTTGACTCAATGGGCTCAACACCCCATTACAGGATAAGCTCCTTGGCCATTTTAGTAGGCCTCAACATACATCCTAGTGGGTAATCACCCCACAGTAGTCACTAGCGAGCAATCATCCATAGCGGGTTATGCTCCATTATTTGATCATTTGAGCAATCACCCATAGCGGGTTACGCTCCATATTTTTGCCCATTTGTCCATCTTAGCGAGTACTACACCCATAGTGGGTTTTCACTCCACACCTAGACCATTCTTTTGGGCATAACACCCTTCATTCAGGGTTCTTTGATCAACTTCTCTCACTTTCTATGGTTGACCTTTGGATTCTTCTTCTTCTTCTTCTTTTTCTTCTTCTTCTCTTTCTTCCTTCTTTCTTCTTTCTTCTATTCATCTTTGCATTTCATGTTAGCTGCATTAGATTCATGTTGTACCCAGTAATATTTGCTCTGCTATTTGTTTGCTTGCTTCGTTCTTCATGTTTTTCTCTTTCTCTCCTTACCTCTTTCGAGTTTCTTAAGGAATCTTCATTCCTTCCAAAACTCGAGGGGGCACCCTAGCCATAGAGGCATTAATGGTAATAATGTCTCACCTAGCATGCAAAATTCTAGAGTATCCTTTGTGATACCCCTTTTGCATCATCCTTTTGTCCAAACCTGGCCACTTCTTTTTGTGCTTGTTGTCTTCTTGCCTATAGGAGTCTACATATTTCTTTGATGCATTTACTTGGCCTTAAATGCATCAAAGAGGGGGAAAATGTAGACACAGAAAATTGACCCACTTTAGTGGGCAATCTTCCTAGAGCCCTCTAGGAGACCCCTTGGACTTGCCTAGGGCAAGGGTAAGGCTTCTCCCCCCTGTTTTACCTTTTTTCTCTCTCTATGCGAAATCGTGCTCGCCCTTGATGGGGCGTGACTTCGCATAGGCAAAATCATGGTCGGCCTTGATGGGGTGTGATTTCACCTTTTTAGGGTTTGGTCCAAGAAAACCCTAATTCTTTGGGTTTGGCGTGTTTTACATTGGCCCTCCTTGGTTTTCCCACCTTTTTTACCTTCAAATCCACTATATAAGGAGGGTTTGAATTCACTTTTTACACACTACATGAATGCACAGTTACACACAACATTATTATGTGACAACTTCTTGATTTATGCTAACAATTATTTCTCGCAAAGTGTTCTTATTCGGTCTGCATCCTTCTTCTTCTTTTGCAAGCAAGTTAACTTTGGAGTGTGAAGTTTGATTGTTTTTTGTTGCATTGGATTGTTGATTGCTTTTGCTCGCTCTTGGTGGATTGGTGTTGAAGCCCTAAGGAGAGATCAACCATTCGGGAGGTCTCAACCCTTATGTTTTGCTTTTGTACTCTCTACTAGGTGAATTCACTCTTCTGCATGCATATTTAGATTTTTTGGGTGACGTAATCGAGTCGTCACACTTGTATTTTATTTTTCGTATAGTCTATGCGAAATCGTGCTTGGCTCTCTACGGGGTGTGATTTCACCTGTGTGTTATCATGCTCACCTATTACGGGGTGTGATCTCACATGAGAAAAATATAGGGGTAATATGTTGTCCTAGACTTCACCATTGCATTCTAGGCTACATTTAGAGCTTGATACTACATTTTATTCTGTGGTTCCATCATTCTATTCTATTGTATTGTATTATGTTTGTTTTCTTCCAAAGGTCAATTTCCGCTTTTATTTATCAAAGGTCAGCTAAAAGGACCTAGGGGGCTTGATTGTTGTACCTCCAAGCATTGCTGTATAGTGGCCTAAGTAGGCCCCCTAATGCTAATCATATTTTTCAAGTGTTTATCAAGTTATCTTGCAGGAATAGGAATTGTTGATAGCATTGGATAAAGGGATAAAAGCAAGGATAAATCACCGGATAAGCTAAGTGTTCTGATTAGTCTTTAGGTTGTTTTTTGAGTGCTTTATATTTCTATTGTAAACCCTATATCTGATTTTATAGAAATATATTTAATTAATTTCTAGGTATTTGAAAGATAAACAACATATAGTGTGCACTTAGGGTTAATCTTGTTTGTGCATCTCTTCTTGAGCCCTTGCTTAAAGGTTATCTGTTTAGAACCCTAGGGTTAGAAAAGCATTCAAAGAAAGAATAATTCTAGGGTTAGCTCTTGTATTCTTGCATTCTGTATTTCTGCATTGTCCTTTATCTTTCATAGCATAGATCTAGAAAGGCCAAATATAGGTGTTTGTCTTGAATCTAATACATCAAACATTCTTGAAAACTAGAGGACTTGGAGTGAGTCCTTAAACCATTCTTGGTGAACCCTCCTCCCCCTAGCACTAAGTGTAGAGAACAACATACCCCCATGGTTCACCCCAAAGGCTTTCTCTCTTGTGGATCTAGCTTTTGGGAATTGTATGCGGTAGGGTAGTTTTCCCCCTCTACACAATCTTACTATTACTAAGATCAAGTCTAAATTTCTATCCAATCTTCACATAACAAGGGAAAGTAAAATTACTATTCTAAAATAGTTCTTACTGCCACTAAAATAGGTCTAATTTTCAACCCAATTTTAGGGAAAGTAAAATATTGTTGTTACTACTTGATTTTAAGGAACACTTCAGTATGAACTTGTCGCACCTACTGCTTGTTTTCACAAGTTAAAGAACCCAGACCTAAGTAGATAACAACCACATTGTGCTAAAAAGTAAATTTACAGAAAATAAAAGTGCTAAAATAAAAGGTTAAATTGTTGTTACTACTTGATTTTAAGGAACATTTCAGTGTGATTTTGTCACACCTACTTCCTTGTTTTCACAAGGTCAGAGAACCCAGACCTAAGTAAGTAACAACAATCACCCAATGCTTTGAAAATTTACTGAAAATAAAAATGCTGAAATAAAAGCTAAGTAGTTGTCACAACTTGATTTTAAGGAACATTTTAGTGTGATTTTGTCACACCTACTTCCTTGTTTTCACAAGGTTAGAGAACCCAGACCTAAGTCTGTGACAACCATAAATTAAAAGTTCTTGCTGAAATCAAATGCTAACTAGGAAAGCAGTAAAAATTAATCCTAAGAAAATAGAATCTGGAAGTATTGAGATGAAGATACTTGCTAGAATCCTATTGTCCCAACATTGAATTGCCTGACGACTCCTTGCCACTTACATAGGTAAGTCTCCTTCTCACCCTAGTCGTCTTTAATAAAAATTATGGTACTGTTCTCCCCAACAACGATGCCAAAATATCGATTTGTATCTCATACATTAAATTTGTCAATCCAGGATAAATGATTTAAAGAATAATAAATCCCATATAGATTATTTTATAATTATTAATATTTGACTTGATTATTCTTTCTTAGTTTTGGTTGCAGAAAATGAAAATTACAAAAAATAAATTTAAATGAAATAATGCAATTATGACTTAAACTAATTTTATGTGTTGTGGATCCATGTGCAATCTAATAATGCATTAACTATTAAAATGATTTATAATTCTATATTATGTAATTTAATTTATATTAAAACTAATTCTATTCTCTAACTAATCCTAATCTATTTCAAGAGAAAGAGAGTAAGGTATTAGTTGTTCGGAGTGGGCCCTACCTCCTACAAGTCCGTGTAATTCTCTTTTCCTTTCTACTTTAATTTACTTTAGCAACTAGTATTTCATTTTGCTAATCTAATACTATTTAATTCATTGTACAGGAAAATAAAAATATTTTTTTACAAAGATAAAGAAATCATACAAAGAGGGGTTCGAGGGCTTGGTACAATGATCAAAATGCTTCTATAAGAGCATGGACACCAGGGTTCCAATCCCTTGGACCCTGTATTACCAATGGGCATGTTGCATTAGTGTAGCCGGCTACGTAAAAGGTTTACCCGATGCAACTAAAGGTTATAGTGGCGACAAGGAGTGAGATTCAAACCCACAAAGAGATGTAGAAAATTGTAACATGTTACCAATTCCTCTAGTATAATCATAAAAATAAATAAATAAAGCATGCAAAGATACAAAATACCATTACAGGAATCATGGAAGAAAATACTACTTTATTGATGAACTTTAATTATTCATGCGTACAAACTATGCGAACATACTTCTTCAAACATTGAACCTTCAAAAGAACAACTTGTAAAGTGTATGCAATAGATTATTAGACCTTTTCAAAGGTCTCTAAATTATATTTTATAATGTCACTTGGACATTTACAATAAAATTATCTTCTACCATCTATTACAGTTCAAATGCTCAAAGATTTGAATTCTAATATTTCATAACAAATATATGCTATAATTAATATATGCTAACAACTACCCTCAGACTTATTACAATCAAAATTATCCAAGTGGCATAGTTGACAAATATACATAATGAATATCCTAAATTTGAATAACTTGCTAACAAGGTACAATAATTGTTTATCCTATTCTCAAGGAAAAGATAAATTAAGGTTTCATTCAAATCTTGACAACTTAACAACTTTAACAAAATATATTTTGAATGACACATTACAAATTATACAAGTATTAAATCATATGCAAAATTTTAATACCATCAGATTAAATAATCATGTTGACTATATTATTTACATGATGTTGCTATGTTGTTATCAGACGTGGAATTCCAACGCATAAAATGATTTATTCGATCAATATTATTTCTATAGACCCTTTCAATAGGTACTTTTTATAACACCTTTCTATAGGTGTTTTTCATAACACCTTTTTGTAGATGTATTTTGTAGCATCTTTCCACAATGTACTTCCATGTGGCTTCTCAGTGCACTTTCTTGTGATTGATTCATCCATACTTAACATATGGCTTGTGTTCTACTGCAACATCTCATGTAAAAATCCTACATCATTTATCTACAAACAATATATAGAAAACTTGCATGATTGTGTAAAATATAGGCATATATCACTTTAATATTTTATAAGTCAAATTCACTCATAAATCATGCAAATAAGATATAATGATCATTGAAACACATTAATTTACATATATTTGCAGATAAAATATAGATTAAACTTTGCATAAAATATACATGATTTAGCACTCATCAGGATGTTCCTTGATCTATGTCAAGGATGGGTGGATACGTCTTAGATAAATTTAGATGTGGGGGTGGATCAAGTGTCATGGAAGAAGATATGGTTTAGGATGTGTGCATTGGTACAAGTGTGAGGATGACAGAAGAGAAAATGGTGGTAGGAGTAAAGGTGGTAGTAACCTTTTTGATAAGAGAGGTAATGGATGTGGAAGGAGAAACCCTAAGATGATGATTGGAATTAGTGGAAGAAGTAGAAGGGTGCAATCTATATGGAGTTGGTGGGAGTGGTTGACATAAGTGTTCAGAGGGGGAGGATGATGCAATATGGGTGTGATGTGTGGAGTTGAGGATAGAGGCCCAGTCATTGAGGATGAAGGAGGGGAATGAGGATAATATGGAGGGTGAAAAGTTTTAGGATGGGGTTGAGCAGCTTATGTGATGGAAGAAGGGTGAAATGGAGTATTTGGAGAAGGATAGGAAGAAGGTGAGTAGTGTTGAGGAGGAATATGTGAAGAATACAAAAAAAAATGGATGAGTGTATTTTGGAGCAAGATAAGGGGTGTGGTTAGTTTCCAAATATGAACATGGAAGAATTTGATTGGGTAAAATTGAGTGGGCAGGTTGTATATTAGAAATATGCGGTGCAGGTGAGGGAGTGTAATATGTGGATGGATGGTATGATAAACTAAGTGGAATATGAGTGAGGAAAAAATGTGTTGAAATAAGGGGAGACTCGTGGGTGCATGACCATGTGAAAATACTTGAATGGTTCATCATTCGCTAGAATGTAGTGAATGCAACCCTCATGTGTAAATTTGAGGTAATGGTGCAAGGTTAATGGTGTACATCACATATCCTATATCCATAGCCTATCAAGGAGTAAATTGTATTGCATTTCTCCATCCAAGATATTTAACAGAGAGTGGATAGTCCAGACCCCTCATGAATAGGGAGGACAACTATTCCTAGCATTGAGTGTAAGGTATTATTGAATGCCCATAGAGTGAAGGTAGAATCAATGATATGGGTGGGTGGAATATTGAGATTTTTGAGGATGGATGATGTGATGATGTTCATGGAAGAGCTTGTGTAAATTAAGACATGTTTAAAAACTTTGTTATCAATTTAGGCCATGATTTGTAAGGATGTATATGGTCCTTCCATCGAGATAGTATTAATATCAATGTCATAAAATGTTATGGTCAATGAGGTGTAGTTTGAATGTTACCCATAAAATTGGAAAAAGTATTGGGATCATGAGTTTGTAGCTCTTTGAATTTGAGGATATCCATTAATGCCTTTCGAAGGGGAGGTGTTTATTGGATTAACTCTTAAATTTAGAGATTAGTCAATGCCATTTTGAGGCTATGGGTAAGCCTACTTTTGAGATGGATGATTGTTTTGGGTTGAGATGTAATGGTGACTTGCACTAGTGAAGGAAAAAAAGATGATGTGGACAACACATTTTAGGGATCACTTTTTTGTGCAGGTGGATCTAGGTACCTTTGATTTATAGTGACCACATGAATCATGCCAATGAAACCAAAATAATTGAGGGTATTATTGACTTGATTAACTTGATTCAGTTGAGGAGCAGTTGTGGCATCTCCAATGTTTGGTTGTGTTGTGCCATGTTGTGGCAATGGAGTTTGATAGATACTCAAATTTTGACTAGGAAGGCAAGAGGATTTTCAACTTTGATGGTTCCTTTATCAATAAAATCCTACACTCTATGTTTAAGTTGGTTGCATCAATCAATATCATGACCCTTTTTTTGATGATAGATGTAATATCTATATTTTTTATACCATATTCCCCTAGGTTTGTTTGGATCTTTGGGTCTCACATTGGGTAGGGAAATAAATTGTGCATCCATAAGTTTTTGAAAAATATTGGACAAGGGCTTTGAGAGAGGTGTGAAATTGTGTTGGGGCTATTGAAAATGCACAACCTGATGATTGGTATTTTACTTTTGGGTAGGAGGTGACACGATGTTGTATGCCAACTATTATAGTTGATAAGAAGGTTGTTGTGATGGAGGTTAAGGTTGTTGTTGGGGAGGTTGAGTGGTCGGGTTGCTCAACACTATATGGATAACTTGGGTTGGTTTAGATTGATTGTTTGTGTTGTTACCCTTGGTATTTTTACATGGCCCTTCCTTCTTTTGGAACATGATTTCTCCTTATTTAATTTTGATATCCTTGATAATTTTGGCTTGAGTGAGATCTTCCTCAATAGTTCAATATTATTGAAGTTGAAGAATTGATTTGGAATAACTCTAAGTAAAAATTCAATATAGATTAATGATGGAGATAGAGAATGTTAACTTAGTTAGTACTGATCTCCATCAATTACCATAGTCATGGATATACTCATCATCAAATTGATAAAGGTTGGTGAGATATGTTAAGGTGACTTTCTTCTTAATATTTAGAGTGAAGTGCTTTAGGAAAATATTGGTCAGCAATTCAAAATTATACATATTATGTCTAGGTAAATGGTTGTACCAATCCAAGGCTCCTCTCATAAGAGATTTTGAAAAGGTACGAAGCATGAGGAGGTCTATCTCATTGATGAGATAACATGTGTTGATGAATGTGCTTAAGTGATCTTGAGGATCTTATTTTACCTTGACCTTTTTGAATTTATATATTTTAAACATGGGAGGATAAGGTAGCACTAGGATTGAGGGGTTTATGGAGTAGTTTTGAATTTGAATCAAGGTTGGATTTTGATACCCCATGCCTACAACTTGAGATTCCAAACTATGATCTTATTTTCCAACTGTTGAAATGCATTTGTAGTGGCTTGGGGATCTAAATAATGGGTTCCATGATGATTTATATGGGATGTACGGATGAGGGGATATGATTGGTGTGAATAAATATGAATGTAATGGTGGTGGTTAGGGTCAAAATATTACACTTGTGGGACCTAGGACCCTGAGGGAGAATATTGGTGATATTTATGAGAATTATTATGAGTGTGCAGGGGATGTAATAATGGTTGTTGAATGTGTTGTTGATGATAAGTATATGGTTGAAGTGGGGGCTATGATGAATGGTAGGAATGAAGGGGTTGTGTAGGGGTTGGATGATATGTGTGTTGGGTGGAGTGTGATTGGTATGGTTGAGAGGTGGATTGATACAGATCGGGAGTAAAATGGTATTTATGAGGTGGTGGTTGATAAAGGTGTGGGTTATATGACTACACTATAGGTCAATAATGAGAGTCATGAGGATGGTAATATATTATGGATACCATGGGAAAATAGGAGGCCCATGATGGCAATTGGAGAAAGAATGATCCCTAGGCCAACAAATGAGATGAAGGATGGGGGGTTTGAGGTGGTTTTTGGGGAATGTGGGTGGTCTGAGAAGAACTAATGTGACAATATGGGCAATGATTAGAAGGTACTTGATAGTAAGACAACTGATGAGAAGATATCCCAATATTTAATAATAGTGGACAAGTAGAACACATGGTAGAAGAATGTGCAATGTGTGCCCCAATTATATGAATGGTGGAAGATGAAGGCTAAGTGGTGAGAGGAGAAACATGAAGAGTTGTGGATTGAGGAGGTGTATTAGGGAATTGGAAATAAGAAGATGGAATGAGTGAGTGTAGATGGGAAGAAATACAAACTTGGACCCAATGATGTGGGTGAGAAGGGTGTGTGATGTAAGGAGGTGATGTAGAAATATGTGGGCATTGTGATTAATGAACATGATTGGAAGAATATAGGTTATTAACTATGACCATAGACATTATGCTTATAGTGTGCTATGAAGGAGTGGCATTAATTACACTAGGTGGTGAGGGTATTGGTAGTATTATAAAAATTTACACACTTTATGTGTGGTGAAAACTAAAAGATGCATGAGGTGATGGAGGATGATAAGACTTATAAGCTTACACCTGGGAGAGTGTGGAGTTAGTGTGGATAGGAATGTGTAGCAGGGATAAATACGGAGAAAATAAAATAGGTTGTGGAGGATGTGAGGAAGAAGGGTCCTAAGGAGTAGGATGCGACTAGACATGGTATGTTGGATTGGTAAAAAGGAGGAGAGCGACTACGTCGAGATCAATGGATATGATGTTTAGATAAGGTGGAAAAATGGGAGTCTCAAGACAAGGGGACTCAGAAGGGATGGTGTCCATGATATGGTGGTTACCACCTTATTTATGCCCAATGTGATAAGTCTTGGGTGTGAAATATATGTAATTATGGGTTTCATCAAACATTATACCCTAATGGATTTAGAATGCATCCCCCTAATAAGTTGGGGGAGTGATTGAAGAATGGGAAAATTTACCTAAATGGTCCATGGAGATTTGTGTTTGGGAATGAGCCTTGGTTTGATTGTAGGTCATTATAATAGGCTATCCAAAATGAAAGAGTGTGTTGGTGGATGCTTTCTTTTATTTTTATTTTTCTTCTAAGGAAAAACACACTATCGATGCAAATAGAAAAGAAAGCAAACACTTTTTGTTTAGAAGTTTTTTTTATGTTTTTCTAATGCATTTTTTTACTTTGGAATTTTGTGTGTTTGATGTTACTTATACCTAGAAACTATAAAGGATGATAGAATGAAATATATAAATGTGTGTTTATACCCATCCCCCTAATGAGGAATAAGACACAAATGAATAAAATGACTTTCTAGGATGATGGCTTGGCTCCAAGTATCCTAAGGGGATAAAATAAACCTCTCAAGAGAGATCATGTTGTCTATGTCCTACTACTTACCTATATAGCCTTTCACTTCACCCTTAGTTGGGCTTAGATATAAACGAAGTTACAAGTCCCAAAATTATTAAGCCCTATGAAAAAAAGGGCATCTAATCTCAAACTTATCCTGAGCTAGCCCCAAGGGCAACCAACTTCCTGGTGATGAAATCTAGAAAACTATGTGATCTAGCTATGGTTTCTAAAGAGCTCAATTGATGGTTGGTGGTGAAATCCAATGTCACTGAGAGGTTTTCCTTGTAAAATCTTTGCGGAATGTAATGTGTGAATGTGTGTGATTTTATGTATCTTTTGATTTTGATTTTGTATTTTTTTTTTTGTATTTGGTTTTGTTTGTTTTGATGCCTATTTACCATGAAAATTTAAAACTAACCCTAAGGATGCAATGAAAAAAGTTACAAGAAATATTGATCTAAATGAGCTTATGAAAGCAGGCCTAATTTTTTTTGAAAATATTGAGTAGTTGAGTTGTCATTGATGTCAAAAGTTACATGAGGCAGTTATAATTGGATGATAAAGAGAGCATGGTATTCAAGACACATATAGCAAGGTTTATTACAAAGCAAGGCAAATATTCTTAAGGACTATAATATTTAAATATATTATTTAAATATTATAAAAGAAAAGGTTTAAGAGGCTTGGAACAAAGAGGTTTAAAGGCATGAGATAAAAGGACTCTATAGAATGAAGAACCAGGTTTACATGGGCCACAAGTTTGTATTATTTTATCCAAAAGGTTTAAGATATTTTAATGGGCCTAAAAGGATTATGTTATAATATTATAACTCAACTTTATAAAGGATTTAGGCTCCAACATATAATACTATGGTATAATATTTTTTAATATTATAAAGTTCCAAAGGTTTGAAGGGCCAATGTTTTTCGATTTCAAGGATGCATCGACGTTATTAAAGTTTCGAAGGTTCTTGGCTTATGCAATATAAATATTAGTCACTTCTCCTCCATTAAGAGTGTAAGCATTGATATTGAAATATACGTGTGTGCTTATGCGAACGACAGAGAGATATCCAGTGAACTTTGATTGATATATTGATGCGGATGGCAGAGAGATATCCAGTGGATTTTTGACTGAAACACTTTGTGATAAATGATGCGAACGACAAGTGAGAAATCCAATGATTGTTAAGAAGTGTGTAGAGAGAAAATATAGAGCACTCCATCTCGATTTATGCAGAGGGTAGAAGGAAAACATAGGGCACTCCATTTTGATTGTGTAGAGGGCAGAGAGGAAAACGTAAGGCATTCCCTTCGATGTGCATAGAGGGCAAGAGAGGAAAACGTAGGGCATTCCCTTTGATGTGTGTAGAAGGTAGAGAGGAAAACGTAGGACATTCCCTTCGATGTGCGTAGAGGGCAGAGATAAAGTTGTGAGCATTCCTTTTGGCTCTAACCACCATGGTAGCATAGCTGGCCAAAGGTGCTTGGGTAAGCATTGCACTGGGGAGGTCATGGTTTCGATTCACGTCATGCATAAGGTACTTAAATTTTAAATTGCTTTGCATTGATTGAGGTGGTCACGGCAGTTTACAAGGTGCATTGAAATAATTTGATTTTATTTTTACCTTGGAGACCATAAGGTGTGAAAGTATTATTTTCTGCATTGAATTTAAAGTGGAAGTTTTATGGTGTTTTGAGAGTTTAAAAGTTGTATTTGTTTAGTGTGGAAAAGGGTTAAGGTTGCATGTTTAAAGAGGGAGTTATAAGGTGTATTAGACTTGCTTGAAATTTGTGTTTTGTATAAAGTGTGAGAGAATTATTTTTGAAGGAGATATAAAGTATTTTATGATTATTTGAAAATTGCTTTTGCACATTGAGTGAAATATTTATAAGGTTGGTTGTCACTTAAATAAAGGAGATATAAGGTGTATCTATGTTCATGGTTCTTTGTATTTTGGCACATATTAGAAAAGAGGGATTTGATGTTTTAGTCTTTATTACAAGCTCTATTTTGTAAGACTAAAAGGAAAGTTATAGAGTATTATTCTTGAGCATTCTTGTGCACATATTTTGAGAAAGGATCTTAGGGTGAATGTTTTGAAAAGAAGATTTGCTAACCCTATTTTGAAGTTGCAAAGAAAGGAAATTATTTTGAGATAGGTTTTTAAGGGCACATCTTCTTCAAGGCAGCTTTGTGAGGTATGGTGTTTTAACTCCTTCTCAAGGTATTTTGGTTTGGAAAGAATACTTGTGTTGTTATATGAGGTGGAGATAAAAGGATTGATTTCATGAGCATTGTTGGAAATATATGTGCTAGATATTGAGAATAAATTTGTGCATCATTGTTAAATGGATTTGTGAAGCATTTAGGCATTGGTTTGAGTGACATTGAAAAGTGAATGTGCAAGTGTTAGAAATCAGATTTGTGAAGCAAGTGTGTGCATCAGTTTTTTATTGTGGAAAATTCATAAGAAGGTTAGTTATCAAAGTGCTAGACTAGAGCTACCGTTAAAATGAAATAAATGTGAGACATGTGAATGTGAAGAACATATTGGGCATTTAATAGTACATATCATTCTCTATATGTTCAAGAGGTTAAACGAATTCTGGGTAGAATATGTCTAAACTACTTTAGTCAAGAAAAGCACTTTTGGGAATGATATATGAAATTGTTTGTATGCAAGAATTGGGAATGTTTGAGTAGTTTTTATGAGCAGGATTGAAGTAGAGTTGAGCATGTGTTATGATAGATTTGAGCATGTGTTATGAGCAGATTTGAGCATATATTATGAGTAGATTTGAGCATATGTTATGAGCAGATTTGAGCATGTGTTATGAGCATATTTGAGCATGTGTTATGATCAGATTTGAGCATATGTTATGAGAGATTTGAGCAGTCTTATGAAAATTACAGTTTAGAAGAATTGAAGTAGGATTGTAGATTTGAGCAAGTCTTGTGAGAAGACTTAAAGCAGGTTTGAGGTAGATTTGAGCAAGTCTTGTGAGAAGACTAAAAGTAGGTTTGAGGTAGATTTGAGCAAGTCTTGTGAGAAGACTTAAAGTAGGTTTTGGTAAGAATATTTGAGCAAGTCTTGTGTGTAGACTTGGAGCAGATCTGAGCAGAGTTAAGAATAAATTTTGGTAAGAAAATTTGAGCAAGTCTTGTGTGAAGGCTTGAGGTAGATCTGAGTAGAGTTAAGAGTAGGTTTTGGTAAATATATTTGAGAAAGCTTTGTGTAAAGGCTTGAAGTAGAGTAGAGTAGAGGGGATAGAGTTCTCCTATGGATAGAGGTCCACGAACTAGAGAAGAGGGGATTGAGGTCTCCTATGGATAGAGGTCCATGAATCAGAACAAAGGGGATTGAGGTCTCCTATGGATAGAGGTCCATGAACTTGAGCATAGGGGATTGGTGTCTCCTTTGGGTTGGTGCCCATAAACATTGTAATTGGGAATTGGTTCCCAAGATATTGGTTGAGAAAATTTATAAGAAATATTTTCTCCGTGGACGTAGCCCACATTGGGTGAACCATGTTAAATCTGTGTCTCTCATGTGTGTGATGATTTGTGCATTGTCTCATTACTGCTATTGATGATATTGGTTAATACTGCTTTGGAAAGTTATTGCAATTGATAACATTGGATAATACTAAATTGGAAAGAAAAGTAAAATTTTATCTTATATTGTTCACCCCCTCTTAGTATAATATTGTGTTCTTCAATTGGTATCAGAGAGGGTTCCTTTAGGGAAGCCTAACAACTTGAAGGAAGATCTTACAAGAACACAGATGGCTCATCAGGAAGGATTTTCAACACATAGAGCTCCATTGTTTAATGGGACTAACTATGCTTTTTGGAGTGTCAGGATGAAGATATTTTTTATGGCACAAGGAATTGATACATGGCAATCAGTTGAGAATGGGTACACAACACCCACAACTCCTCCAATGGATATAAGTGGTAAGAAAATTTATGAAAATAATGCCAAGGCAATGAATGCAATTTTAAGTGGTTTACAAGAAATAAAATTTGTGAAGGTTATGCACTATGAATCAGCAAAAGAAATGTGGGACAAATTATAGAATACATATGAAGGAGATGACAAGGTTAAGAAGGCAAAACTTTAGACTCACAGGAGGAAGTTTGAGGAATTGAAAATGAAATATGAGGAAGATATTGCTAGGTATCTACTTCGTGTTGATGAAGTTGTTAACACCATTCATGGACTTGGAGAAAATATGGAGGATTCTACTATTGTCCAGAAAATTTTAAGATCACTACCCATGAGGTATGATGCAAAGGTTTCAACAATAGAAGAAATAAAGGATCTCACAACTTTGAGGATAGATGAACTACATGGGATTCTCATAGCTTATGAAATGAGAATAGAAAAGGATCAAACATCCAAAAGGGAGGCAACATTCAAAGCTTCAAAGAAAACAAAGGATAAAGAATCAGAATCAAGTGATGAATCAAGCAGTGATGAAGAGGCTAATTTTGTGAAAAGAAATAAGAAGGGTTCAAGGAAACCAAAGAGTATGCAAAATGTGAAATGTTTTAGTTGTGGTAATATTGGTCACTATGCAGCATATTGTCCATAAAATGGGTATAGTAGTAGTGAGGATAAACAGGATTACAAGAAGAAGAAAGAAAGAAAATTTAGGCATGAAAAGAAAGATAGGCATGGTCAAGGTAAGCATGAGAAGAAGATTTTTCAAAGGCACAAGAAAAGTTTCTATGTTGAAGAAGCAAGCAGTGCTTCAAGTGACAGTGATGAAAGTTCTTCAGATAGTGAAAAAGAAGAGATTCTATTTTTGGAAATAGAAGAGGAAAAGGATACTTCCATTGAAGACCGAGTAGAAGAGAAAGAAGTTACTCCTATAATTGAAGACCTAGAAAAATAAGAGAATTCAAAAAAGAATAAAGGAACCATAGTTGATATGGAAGAGGAATTTACTACAACTCTTGAAGAATTAGAAAGAATGAAAAGGGAGAACTTAAGATTAAAGGCTCAAATTCAAGAGGAAGAGAAAACAAAAGCAAAGCTTCTACAAGATCTCACTAATTTAAGTGTTCAGGTTGAAGAGGCAAGAAGAGTTGAAGAAAGTATGGCTGAAAAATTAGAGGTAAAAGAGTTAGAGTGTGAAAAGCTAGAAGATGAAGTTATCTCTCTAAATAAAGGACTTGGGAAATATCTTGATAAGTTAACTAGGTTTAAGGAAAGCTCTAAAACCTTGGATGGCATTCTCAAAATACAGAGATCTCCATTTATCAAGACAGGACTAGGTTATGAAGAGGGCCAAGAGATACAAAAAGGGGAGTCAAGTTCAAAAGAAAAAGAAGTTTCAAAGGAAGTAATTGAAGAAGAACCTAAGACCTATGATGGTGAGTTGAGAAGTGGAAGCATCAAAGAGGAAGAAAACAATGCACAAACAAGGAACATGGATCATCACAGAAAGGGCAAGGAAAGAACTATGAGACCACACTCTCCAAGACAAGACAAATACTTCTTTCAAGGACATTGTTACTCATGTAATCATTTTGGTCATAGAGCTATACATTGTAGGGTTCATAGCAGGAATTATTTTGGCTTCATCAAGAGAAACTTCAATTCATTTGCACCTCTCAAGAATTACAGTATCAGATGTTACAATTGCAATAATTTTGGGCATAAAGCAAAGTGGTGTAGAACAGAATTTCTGGAACTTCCAAAGACAAGCAAGAAGAAGGATAGTCAAAATGTTCAAAGAAGTATGGCTTCAAAAGTTTGGAAAAATATTGGAAGAGAAGAAGAGCACTGTAAGTTGGGAGTAGCCTTACTCCCATCCCAAAATTAATCACCTCAAGAGAAGGTGGTGAGGGGGCTATGCTAAATGTTTAATTTTTAGCCCCAAAGAGCCCTTTGCCATTGATGTCAAAGGGGGAGAGATTTCAGTAAGGGGGAGAGATTTTAGTGAGGGGGAGCAACTTCTTAGGGGGAGCAATTTTAGTATCCAGTTGCACTAAAAGAATATTTTTTGAAAGGGTTGCCATCAATGACAAAGGGGGAGATTGTTGGAAATATTGAGTAGTTGAGTTGTCATTGATGTCAAAAGTTACATGAGGCAATTATAATTGGATGATAAAGAGAGCATGGTATTCAAGATACATATAGCAAGGTTTATTACAAAGCAAGGCAAATATTCTTAAGGACTATAATATTTAAATATTATAAAAGAAAAGGTTTAAGAGGCTTGGAACAAAGAGGTTTAAAGGCATGAGATAAAAGGACTCTACAGAATGAAGAACCAGGTTTACATGGGCCACAAGTTTGTATTATTTTATCCAAAAGGTTTAAGATATTTTAATGGGCCTAAAAGGATTATGTTATAATATTATAACTCAACTTTATAAAGGATTTAGGCTCCAACATATAAGACTATGGTATAATATTTTTTAATATTATAAAGTTCCAAAGGTTTGAAGGGCCAACGTTTTTCGATTTCAAGGATGCACCAATGTTATTAAAGTTTCGAAGGTTCTTGGCTTATGCAATATAAATATTAGTCACTTCTCCTCCATTAAGTGTGTAAGCATTGATATTGAAATATACGTGTGTGCTTATGCGAATGGCAGAGAGATATCCAACAAACTTTGATTGATATATTGATGTGGATAATAGAGAGATATCCAGTGGATTTTTGACTGAAACACTTTGTGATAAATGATGCGAATGGTAAGTGAGAAATCCAATGATTGTTAAGAAGTGTGCAGAGAGAAAACGTAGAGCACTCCATCTCGATTTACGTAGAGTGCAGAAGGAAAACATAGGGCACTCCATTTTGATTGTATAGAGGGTAGAGAGGAAAACATAGGGCATTCCCTTCGATGTGCGCAGAGGGTAGAGAGGAAAATGTAGGGCATTCCCTTTGATGTGCATAGAAGGTAGAGAGGAAAATGTAGGACATTCCCTTCGATGTGCATAGAGGGCAGAGATAAAGTTGTGAGCATTCCTTTTGGCTCTAACCACCATGGTAGCGCAGCTAGCCAAAGGTGCTTGGGTAAGCATTGCATTGGGGAGGTCATGGTTTTGATTCACATCATGCATAAGGTACTCAAATTTTAAATTGCTTTGCATTGATTGAGGTGGTCACATCTAGTTTACAAGGTGCATTGAAATAATTTGATTTTATTTTTACCTTGGAGACCATAAGGTGTGAAAGTATTATTTTTTGCATTGAATTTAAAGTGGAAGTTTTATGGTGTTTTGAGAGTTTAAAATTTGTATTTATTTAGTGTGAAAAAGGGTTAAGGTTGCATGTTTAAAGAGGGAGTTATAAGGTGTATTAGACTTGCTTGAAATTTATGTTTTGTATAAAGTGTGAGAGAATTATTTTTGAAGGAGATATAAAGTAATTTATGATTATTTGAAAATTGCTTTTGCACATTGAGTGAAATATTTATAAGGTTGGTTGTCACTTAAATAAAGGAGATATAAGGTGTATCTATGTTCATGGTTCTTTGTATTTTGGCACATATTAGAAAAGAGGGATTTGATGTTTTAGTCTTTATTACAAGCTCTATTTTGTAAGACTAAAAGGAAAGTTATAGAGTATTATTCTTGAGCATTCTTGTGCACATATTTTGAGAAAGGATCTTAGGGTGAATGTTTTGAAAAGAAGATTTGCTAACCCTATTTTGAAGTTGCAAAGAAAGGAAATTATTTTGAGACAGGTTTTTAAGGGCACATCTTCTTCAAGGCAGCTTTGTGAGGTATGGTGTTTTAACTCCTTCTCAAGGTATTTTGGTTTGGAAAGAATACTTGTGTTGTTATATGAGGTGGAGATAAAAGGATTGATTTCATGAGCATTGTTGGAAATATATGTGCTAGAGATTGAGAATAAATTTGTGCATCATTGTTAAATGGATTTGTGAAGCATTTAGGCATTGGTTTGAGTGACATTGAAAAGTGAATGTGCAAGTGTTAGAAATCAGATTTGTGAAGCAAGTGTGTGCATCAATTTTTGATTGTGGAAAATTCATAAGAAGGTCAGTTATCAAAGTGCTAGACTAGAGCTACCATTAAAATGAAATAAATGTGAGACATGTGAATGTGAAGAACATATTGGGCATTTAATAGTACATATCATTCTCTATATGTTCAAGAGGTTAAACGAATTCTAGGTAGAATATGTCTAAACTACTTTAGTCAAGAAAAGCACTTTTGGGAATGATATATGAAATTGTTTGTATGCAAGAATTGGGAATGTTTGAGCAGTTTCTATGAGCAAGATTGAAGCAGAGTTGAGCATGTGTTATGATCATATTTGAGCATGTGTTATGAGAATTTGAGCATGTGTTATGAGCATATTTGAGCATGTGTTATGATCAGATTTGAGCATGTGTTATGATCAGATTTGAGCATGTGTTATGATCAAATTTTGGTAAGCATATTTGAGCAAGTCTTGTGAGAAGACTTAAAGTAGGTTTGAGGTAGATTTGAGCAAGTCTTGTGAGAAGACTTAAAGTAGATTTGAGCAAGTCTTGTGTGTAGACTTGGAGCAGATCTGAGCAGAGTTAAGAACAAATTTTGGTAAGCAGATTTGAGCAAGTCTTGTGTGAAGGCTTGAGGTAGATCTGAGCAGAGTTAAGAGTAGGTTTTGGTAAATAGATTTGAGCAAGCTTTGTGTAAAGGCTTGAAGTAGAGTAGAGTAGAGGGGATAGAGTTCTCCTGTGGATAGAGGTCCATAAACTAGAGTAGAGGGGATTGAGGTCTCCTATGGATAGAGGTCCATGAATCAGAACAAAGGGGATTGAGGTCTCCTGTGGATAGAGGTCCACGAACTTGAGCATAGGGGATTGGTGTCTCCTTTGGGTTGGTGCCCATAAACATTGTAATTGGGAATTGGTTCCCAAGAGATTGGTTGAGAAAATTTATAAGAAATATTTTCTCCATGGATGTAGCCCACATTGGGTGAACCACGTTAAATCTGTGTCTCTCATGTGTGTGATGATTTGTGCATTGTCTCATTACTGCTATTGATGATATTGGTTAATACTACTTTGGAAAGTTATTGCAATTGATAACATTGGATAATACTGAATTGGAAAGAAAAGTAAAATTTTATCTTATACTGTTCACCCCCCTCTCAGTATAAGCTTGTGTTCTTCAATTGGTATTAGAGCGGGTTCCTTTAGGGAAGCCTAACAGCTTGAAGGGAGATCTTGTTGTGGCCATTCCACAACTATCTCCAAAATTGGGGACCCACTTTAATTTTTGGTTTTTGGGAAGCTTTCTTGTTTTTGAGTGGCAATTTCGGTTGGTTTGGTAGGATTAGTTTCATATGTTTTAGCTCCTATTGTATTGTTTAGATTCAAATCATTTCAATTAAAGCATTTTCAATTGATTTCATGTCTAAGTGTGATTAGTTATAATTTCTAACCTTTGAAAAGGATGAAATCAGTTTTTATAATTGATTGATTTAATCTATTGTTAAAAAAAAAAAAAAAACTAAAAACTATATATAGGTATATTATATATACATATATTATAAAATAAAATAAAAATGAAATGCTTTAATTTTCCCTCATTTTTTATTATCTTTATAATTATAAGAGAAAAGAAGGGAAATCTTAAAAAAATAATAAAATAAAAAATAATATAAAAAAATTATATTATATTTTATTTTGCAATCATTTAAAGTAATTAATATCATGAAGGTGGATTTATCTTTCCGCGTAGTTTTGGTTTTATAGCTTTAGTAAGTTTGGCATATTTATTTTTAAAAGGAAAATGTGTCATTAATATATGCTTGTTTTATCCATATTGCAGAAGAACGCGAGGGTCACCTAGATCGCATAAGACAGTAAGGCTAGTCATGATAATTGGAAGATACACCAGGAAGACATAATCAACTCTAATTTGGAAAATTCCCGAGCAACTTCAATACAGGTGATGAAATATTGATGATTTGGCACCAACGCAGTATCTAACAGTCGGATAGTAATGCAGATACAGAATGTGATAGCATGGACTACCCTAATATCATGTAGCAGTCAAAAATACAGTGGGGTCTAAGGGATGGATGATAGCAATGAGAGGTTATAATAGGGCTTATCTTCTCCGACGATAACAATGATGACATATTAATATGCACGGATGAGAAAGTGCCAACACGAATACACATAAGCACTGGTGATAACATGAGTTTGTGAGGGAATATTATGCAGTTTAAAAATGAATTACAATGCAAATTTCATAGTAGAGGGGTTAATCAACACTCAACCTAAAAACATGGCTACACGGTGTAGGTTAAGCGATGAGGTGGAAAAAATGCCTTTGGGTAATACCAAAAAGATATGGTAAGTAAGTGGATCATGACTATCCTCATGGGAACACCATAGTATAAGAAGTTGAAGAAGCACCATTACTATGTGAGAAAGCTTGGATACCAAGCAACGACAAACTTGAACAAATTGAATAGCACGATTGAAGAGCATTGTTGATGCACTGGATTTGGGGTAGCATAATGCTAGTGATGCACACATAGGAGAAAGAAATGCTAGGCTAACATTGTTGATGAGAACAAGGTGGACCCGTGGGCTTTTATTTATTTTTCAAAGCTAAGAATAAACTTCGCTATGGTGCAGAAAGAGATTTGGATAAAGTAGCAAAGCAAGTATGGGGAACCTAACGTTATCTATGGATGATATAATAGTTTACATAGGGATACCCATAACATACTTTCTTTCACCATCACCCTTCACTATTGATGATGTAGGTGTGATGATGCTACACTTCAAGCATGGAAGTGTGGATATAGCAGTAGCTCAGGGTGATATACATGATGTCGATAATCGATAGATGAAGCCGAAACACCTTGGGAAGTGTAGGATCATAGACAAACTACTTGTAAAAATTTAAACACAGCTTGGACTCTCTGAGCGATGTTGGTAGGAATATTTTTGGTGACTACAAGGGGCTTGTAGAGTGAAGGTACATAGTGAGGTAGTGTTGATAGCATTTGTGAAAGAATTTTAGAACATACAATTTTTTCTCCATATTGTTAGCCATGGTTACAGGAGTAGATGTTTTTGTTGAACGGTAGATTCAATACCCTCCATTTTCAATCATGAATGTGGAGTGCAACAGGCAGCACGAACCTTATGGACATGAAATTTGGGTGAACTTGAAATTACATGGTCATGGACACCTTTGATGTATACGTAGGTTTCAAGCGATAAAAATACTATTTAGAACCCAATGATGACATGGATATGCAGACTCCACAAATTGACGTGGACATAGGCTTACAAGGACCCACATGGTGATAGTTTTGTAGATGATCCATGTTGGTAGCCAAAAACATAGGCCACATAATTTTGGACGGAATGGTTTGATAAGAACCTAAACTGTGTGACTTGAAAACAACATCGGGGTAACATGCGATACCTAGAGCGATTACTGTGATCAGGACTACGTATTAGCGCATCCATCTTCATAGAATGAAGATGATTATGAATGACACAACAGGTCAATTTAGATGTGGATTTGTAGGGGTGTATTCACGTGTTCATTCCCAAAGACACACTGTGTCATAAATTCAAATTACATCCACGTGAATAGCACGAGTAGGCAAGGTATTAAGACTGAGTTAATGAAAGTTTTTTTTTCAACGAAAGAAAATAGCCAAAGGTATTGAAGAGAATCGTTCTCTACATGATGTTAAATATACGCCCATATATCTTCTAGAGCATGATAATATAAATATTATAAAATAAATTATTTTATTAAAGTGTTTATAAGCTAAAAGGACATAGCGCTAAGTTTATCGGCAAGAGTTACAAAGAAAAGAAATGGAAATGCATAGGAGGGAAAAGGCATTAGAAAATCCGAATGAAGAACTGGGAAGAAAACTTTTAAAAGTAGATAAAAGCCAAGTTTAATGGGTTGGAAACCTTTGGAACAAGGGCTGCAAAAATGAATACTGGGTTTCTTTTTTGAGAATTTTTCCTTCCATTCTGCTGGATTGTAGTTTTTCTATGGATGCCAAGTGGGAGTCTGTATTCTGCATTTTTTTGGAGTTTATTGAAAATCTATTTTGTTCCATTATATTGAATTATTTGCACGTTTTAATGCATGTTATTGGTTAATATGTTGTTATCTTTCAATACATATGGCTTTGCAGGATACAAATATTTGTTGTTGTTGGATACAAATATTTACAGGATTTATGGAGCATTTCAAGTTGCAACATTTAATTTTAGTGGATTTTTTATTTTTTAATTTTCCTAACCTTATATTTTTCATTTTTAATGTCTGCAAAATAAAAATAATAAAAAAAAGAAATACAAAACCCAAAAAATAGATTCACATATTCGTAGAATAAGCTCTAAAAGTTCATTTAGAGCAGTTTAAGGTTTTGTTCTTGAGCATTTTTTTAAATTCCAAAATTATTTAAAGTCTATAGTCTTAAAAGGAATTTCGTAGTCTCAGTTTTGCATAGTTCCATATTTTGGTTTTTGTTTTCATTTCAAGCACTAGATTAATTCCTCTGTATGAAAATTGCAATTTCATAAACAAAGGGGTAATTTAGAAGGCATTTTCAAGGCCATTGCATTTAAATTTATAGATTAATTTTCCTTTATGAAAGTTACCATTTCATCAAAGGGAGGCTAATTTATAAAGTATTTCATAGGCCATTACATTAAAAGCAAGAAATTGACTTCCTTCAAGAAAATTATAGTTTTATTGAAAGGGGGTAATTTACAATGCATTTCAAGCAATCAACTAACTCTTTTTAAGGAAATCCATTTCATTAAAGATGGTTATTTATTTATTATAGCAACATAATAGAATCCCTTAATTATTTTTAGGCTCACATTTTAGAGGTAGATCTTTACCTTTCATTTAATGCTTAAAGCAAATCTTAATAAAGGATAGAAATGGGTTCAATTGACTTAACTCATAAAGAAAATCCATATAAAGACTTTCAATATAAAATTAAATTCATACCCACATCATGGTCATATGAGGGCCAATCACATTTATTCTCCATTTAAGTTTCATGAATAATGATGGCATAACATAATGAAGTAACCCCAGCACAGGTCCCTTGTTAACAGTTCTTTTGCAGAATGCTAAGGTATTCCAAACACTTTTGATACATTTATACAAACATACATGCACATATAAGTAAAAAGAAACTTGGAGAAATTTCATATTTCTTTGTAAAAGAGAATTTTGTGATCAAAATCCTAACTGTGAGTGTGGTTTTGCACTTGGGTAAAATTACCACTCAATAGATCTTACAGGAACACAACAAGAAGGATTTTTAGCACATAGAGCTCCATTTTTTAATGGGACTAACTATGCTTTTTGGAGTGTCAGGATGAAGATATTTTTGATGGCACATGGAATTGATACATGGTAATCAGTTCAAAAAGGGTACATACCACCCGCAACTCCTCCAATGGATATAAGTGGTAAGAAAATTTATGAAAATAATGCCAAGGTAATGAATGCAATTTTAAGTGGTTTACAAGAAATAAAATTTATGAAGGTTATGCACTACGAATCATCAAAAGAAATATGGGATAAATTACATAACACATATGAAGGAGATGACAAGGTTAAGAAGGCAAAAATTTAGACTCACAGGAGGAATTTTGAGGAAATGAAAATGAAATATGAGGAAGATATTGCTAGGTATCTACTTTGTGTTGATGAAGTTGTTAATACCATTTGTGGACTTGGAGAAAATATGAAGGATTCTACTATTGTCAAGAAAATTTTAAGATCACTACCCATGAGGTATGATGCAAAGGTTTTAGAAATAGAAGAAATATAGGATCTCACAACTTTGAGGATAGATGAACTACATGGTATTCTCACAACTTATGAAATGAGAACAAAAAAGGATCAAACATCCAAAAGGGAGGCAACATTCAAAGATTCAAATAAAATAAAGGATAAAGAATTAGAATCAAGTGATGAATCAAGCAGTGATGAAGAGGCTAATTTTGTGAAAAGAAATAATAAGATTTCAAGGAAATCAAGGAGTATGCAAAATGTGAAATGTTCTAGCTGTGGTAATATTGGTCACTATATAGCATATTGTCTAAAAAATGGGTATAGTAGTAGTGAGGATAAATAGGATTACAAGAAGAAGAAAGAAAGAAAATTTAGGCATGAAAAGAAAGATAGCCATGATCAAGGCAAGCATGAGAAGAAGAATATTCAAAGGCACAAGAAAAGTTTCTATGTTGAAGAAGCAAGCAGTGCTTCAAGTGACAGTGATGGAAGTTCTTCAGATAGTAAAAAAGAAGAGATTCTATTTTTGGCAATAGAAGAGGAAAATGATACTTCCATTGAAGACCAGGTAAAAAAAAAAGAAGTTACTCCTATAATTTAAGACCTAGAAAAAGAAGATAATTCAGAAAAGAATAAAGGAACCCCAGTTGATATGGAAGAGGAATTTACTATAGCTATTGAATATTTTGAAATAATAAAAAGGGAGATATTAATATTAAAGGCTCAAATTCAATAGGAAGAGAAAACAAAAGCAAATATTCTATAAGATCACACTAATTTAAGTTTTCAGGTTGAAAAGGCAAGAAGAGTTGAAGAAAGTATGGCTGAAAAATTAGAGGCGAAAGAGTTAGAGTGTGAAAAGCTAGAATATGAAGCTATCTCTCTAAAGAAAAGACTTAGGAAATATATTGATAAGTTAATTAGGTTTAATGAAAGCTCTAAAACCTTTTATGGAATTCTCAAAATAAATATATCTCCATTTATCAATACAGGACTAGGTTATGAAGAGGGCCAAGAGATACAAAATGGGGAGTCAAGTTCAAAAGAAACAAGTTTCAAAGGAAGTAATTGAAGAAGAACATAAGACCTATGATGGTGAGTTGAGAAGTGTAAGCATCAAAGAGGAAGAAAATAATGCATAAACAAGAAACATGGATCATCACCGAAAGGGTAAGGAAATAACTATGAGACCACACTCTCCAAGATAAGACAAATACTTCTTTCAAGTACATTGTTACTCATGTAATCATTTTGGTCATAGAGCTATACATTGCAGGGTTCATAGCAGGAATGATTTTGGCTTCATCAAAAGAAAATTCAATTTATTTGCACCTCTCAAAAATTACAATATCAAATGTTACAATTGCAATAACTTTGGGCATAAAGCAAAGTGGTGTAGAACATAATTTTCAGAACTTCCAAATACAAGCAAGAAGAAGGATAGTCAAAATGTTCAAAGAGGTATGGCTTCAAAAGCTTGGAAAAATATTGGAAGGGAAGAAGAGCACTATAATTTGGGAGTAGCCTTATTTCCATCCCAAAATTAATCACCTCAAGAGAAGGTGGTGATGGGGTATGCTAAATGTTTAATTTTTAGCCCCAAAGAGCCCTTTGCCATTGATGTCAAATGGGGAGAGATTTCAGTAAGAGGGAGAGATTTCAGTAAGGGGAGCATCTTCTCGGGGGGAGCAATTTTAGTATCCATTTGCACTAAAATAATATTTTTTGAAAGGGTTGCCATCAATGACAAAGGTGAATATTTTTGGAAATATTGAGTAGTTGAGTTGTCATTGATGTCAAAAGTTACATGAGGTAGTTATAATTGGATGATAAAGAGAGCATGGTATTCAAGACACATATAGCAAGGTTTATTACAAAGCAAGGCAAATATTCTTAAGGACTATAATATTTAAATATATTATTTAAATATTATAAAATAAAAGGTTTAAGAGGCTTGGAACAAAGAGGTTTAAAGGCATGAGATAAAAGGACTCTACAGAATGAAGATATTTTAACAGGTTTACATGGGCCACAAGTTTGTATTATTTTATCCAAAAGGTTTAAGATATTTTAATGGGCCTAAAAGGATTATGTTATAATATTATAACTCAACTTTATAAAGGATTTAGGCTCCAACATATAAGACTATGGTATAATATTTTTTAATATTATAAAGTTCCAAAGGTTTGAAGGGCCAACATTTTTCGATTTCAAGGATGCACCGACGTTATTAAAAGGTTTCGAAGGTTCTTGGATTATGCAATATAAATATTAGTCACTTCTCCTCCATTAGAGAGAGTAAGTGTTGATGTTGAAATATATGCTTGTGCTTATGCAAACGGTAGAGAGATATCCAGTAAACTTGGAATGATATATTGATGCGGATGGCAGAGAGATATCCAGTGGATATTTTACTAAAACACTTTGTGATAAATGATGCAAACGGTAAGTGAGAAATCCAATGATTGTTAAGAAGTGTGTAGAGAGAAAATGTAGAGCACTCCATCTCGATTTATGCAGAGGGCAGAAGGAAAACATAGGGCACTCCATTTTGATTGTGCAGAGGGCAGAGAGGAAAATGTAGGGTATTCCCTTCGATGTGCATAGAGGGCAGAGAGGAAAATATAGGGCATTCCCTTTGATGTGCACAGAAGGTAGAGAGGAAAACGTAGGACATTCCCTTCGATGTGTGCAGAGGGTAGAGATAAAGTTGTGAGCATTCCTTTTGGCTCTAACCATCATGGTAGCATAGTTGGCCAAAGGCACTTGGGTAAGCACTGCATTGGGGAGGTCATGGTTTCGATTCACGTCGTGCATAAGGTACTTAAATTTTAAATTGCTTTGCATTGATTGAGGTGGTCACGGCAGTTTACAAGGTGCATTGAAATAATTTGATTTTATTTTTACCTTGGAGACCATAAGGTGTGAAAGTATTATTTTCTGCATTGAATTTAAAGTGGAATTTTTATGGTGTTTTGAGAGTTTAAAAGTTATATTTGTTTAGTGTGAAAAAGGGTTAAGGTTACATGTTTAAAGAGGGAGTTATAAGGTGTATTAGACTTGCTTGAAATTTGTGTTTTGTATAAAGTGTGAGAGAATTATTTTTGAAGGAGATATAAAGTATTTTATGATTATTTGAAAATTGCTTTTGCACATTGAGTGAAATATTTATAAGGTTGGTTGTCACTTAAATAAAGGAGATATAAGGTGTATCTATGTTCATGGTTCTTTGTATTTTGGCACATATTAGAAAAGAGGGATTTGATGTTTTAGTCTTTATTACAAGCTCTATTTTGTAAGACTAAAAGGAAAGTTAGAGAGTATTATTCTTGAGCAATCTTGTGCACATATTTTGAGAAAGGATCTTAGGGTGAATGTTTTGAAAAGAAGATTTGCTAACCCTATTTTGAAGTTGCAAAGAAAGGAAATTATTTTGAGACAAGTTTTTAAGGGCACATCTTCTTCAAGGTAGCTTTGTGAGGTATGGTGTTTTAACTCCTTCTCAAGGTATTTTGGTTTGGAAAGAATACTTGTGTTGTTATATGAGGTGGAGATAAAAGGATTGATTTCATGAGCATTGTTGGAAATATATGTGCTAGAGATTGAGAATAAATTTGTGCATCATTTTTAAATGGATTTGTGAAGCATTTAGGCATTGGTTTGAGTGACATTGAAAAGTGAATGTGCAAGTGTTAGAAATTAGATTTGTGAAGCAAGTGTGTGCATCATTTTTTTATTGTGGAAAATTCATAAGAAGGTCAGTTATCAAAGTGCTAGACTAGAGCTACCATCAAAATGAAATAAATGTGAGACATGTGAATATGAAGAACATATTGGGAATTTAATAGTACATATCATTCTCTATATGTTCAAGAGGTTAAACGAATTTTGGGTAGAATATGTCTAAAATACTTTAGTCAAGAAAAGTACTTTTGGGAATGATATATGAAATTGTTTGTATGCAAGAATTGGAAATGTTTGAGCAGTTTCTGTGAGTAGGATTGAAGCAGAGTTGAGCATGTGTTATGATCAGATTTGAGCATGTGTTATGAGTATATTTGAGCATGTGTTATGATTATATTTGAGCATGTGTTATGAGCATATTTGAGCATGTGTTATGAGTAGATTTGAGCATGTGTTATGATTAGATTTGAGCATGTGTTATGATCAAATTTTGGTAAGTAGATTTGAGCAAGTCTTGTGAGAAGACTTGAAGTAGGTTTGAGGAATATTTGAGAAAGTCTTGTGAGAAGACTAAAAGTCAGGTTTGAGGTAAATTTGAGCAAGTCTTGTGAGAAGAATTAAAGCATATTTTGGTAAGAAAATTTGAGCAAGTCTTGTGTGTAGACTTGGAGTAGATCTAAGTAGAGTTGAGAATAGATTTTGGTAAGAATATTTGAGCAAGTCTTGTGTGAAGGCTTGAGGTAAATATGAGTAGATTTAAGAGCAGGTTTTGGTAAACAGATTTGATTCAAGCTTTGTGTAAAGGCTTGAAGCAGAGTAGAGCATAGGGGATAGAGTTCTCCTATGGATAGAGGTCCATGAACCAGAGCAAGGGGGATTGAGGTCTCCTATGGATAGATGTCCATGAATCAAAACAAAGGGGATTGAGGTCTCCTATGGATAGAGGTCCACGAACTTGAGCATAGGGGATTGGTGTCTCCTTTGGGTTGGTGCCCATAAACATTGTAATTGGGAATTGGTTCCCAAGAGATTGGTTGAGAAAATTTATAAGAAATATTTTCTTCATGGACGTAGCCCACATTGGGTGAACCATGTTAAATCTATGTCTCTCATGTGTGTGATGATTTATGCATTATCTCATTACTTCTATTGATGATATTGGTTAATACTGCTTTGGAAATTTATTGTAATTGATAACATTGGATAATACTAAATTGGAAAGAAAAGTAAAATTTTATCTTATAATATTCATCCCCCCTCTTAGTATAAGCTTGTGTTCTTCAAATTGATCTACTAAACTTAGAAAAGGAAATAACAACTAAAGCTACTAAGTTTTTGTAGACACCAAAACAGCACCAATCCGATTATGTGACTACAAGCACTGACCGAATTGGCATACATACCCCCTAGGGCAGCCTCCAGAGGTTAAACAATGGTCCTAACCACTCCCAAATCAGTTTTGGAAGGTCAGAGGTCAGTTTTGCACCTTTTAAGCACTTTGCTCCCTATTCGTCCCACCCTAGGATGATTAGAATCCTATTCGTCCCACCCCGGGACGATTAGCAGCAATCACTCTAGGGTGGGACGATTAGCAGGTTTGACTGGAAAAAAGTCAAACCTTGACAAATGGCAGCCCAAATCCGCCACCTAACTCTGCCTTCAAGGCATGCAATTGCGAGGGACGGTTTCAAATTAGAGAGACTTCAGTCAAGCCCTGATCATGGAGGCCTCAATCAAGGAGGCCCTAAATCAGGGAGGAATCTTCTCTCCCCCAAAAAGGCATAATGAGCCAAGTGGCGCCCTCGCATGCGCATTCAAAGGAGACCCTTAGGTCTATAAAAATGTGAGCCTCCTCACCCCAAAAGGAGGATAGAGCGGGAGCATTTGGAGCAACGAAGTGCTACCAAACTATACCCCCATTCCTCTTTGTGCTTCCTACATCCCTAATCTCTCTCTTCTGGAAGAGAGGTTATCGGGTGAACACTAGGAACGCAATCTAGATCCAAAAACCCAAGAAATCAGCCACAATCCCACCCCAAACTCATCAACACAACCCCCTAGGAAGTTTTGGACCCATCCCACTTGGATTGGTGTCAAAACTAGGCCCTAAACGATGGGCGTCCCACCCCGGGCGCCCCCCAAACTACTACAGTCCTAATCGCCCCACCCCGGAGTGATTAGAAATCTGTGCATGGTTTTTTTACTGTTATTTTTGCATTCTTTTATATCTAATGTACTTATGTTGTTGTCCAAATTTCATTGCTTTTGACATGATTTGACCTGGTTTCTGTCATTTTATGCGTCTACTAACCTACAGGGAGCGCCTTCGGATACAGGATAAACTGGGTAGAATATACAAAATATGACCTTTTGGGTCATCTCAAAATCTATTTTTAGTCTAACCACAAGTTTGCAGGAGTTTTGGAGGCCTCTGGGTGGGACATTTGCAAGGTCACTTTTTGCAAGTTTTGCGACAGTCCCTAGCGTCCCACCCCGGAGTGATTAGAAATATGTGCATGATTTCCTTACTATTATTTTTGTAATATGTCCCATATGATATCCTAATGCCTCTATTAAATTTTGAACTCATTCTGACATGATTTGACGATCGTTTTATTATTTTATGTATTAACTAGCTCGCAGGGCACCCCTGTCACATATAGGAGAATCTGGGTAGGATATGCAAATTATGAGCATCTGGGTAGTCTTAGAATTACATATAATGCCTAACCTATGAGTTTTAGGTGATTTGGATAAGCATATGGGGGACATTGGAGCGCTCACTTTGGAGAGGCCCCCGACGGGCAAACGAGCATAACGGGGCCATCCGATGCCGCTTCGATGCAAAATTAGGTGATACCAATTCTAGAAGTTGTCCTTTACATTTATATATCATTCTGTAATTGATTTATCAATATTATCACTGATATCCCACAAGCGCCCATTGGAGGCCTTGGGGATTGCATGTTTTTCTAGATACGCATATGCTATTAATGATTTGTTGTCTTTCTGTGTGCAGGATCTCACCACCAGGAATACTAGAGGGGAAGAAAGGAATGACGAACACATGGACACAAGTGGCAGCAACTTTTAGCCCGCCCACTTTGAATGTGGGCACGCGAAAGACGTTGGAAGCGTACCGTTCGATCTTGGAAGCGCGGCTTCTTTCGGGCATCCATTAATGTAAAAAATTGTATCAAATGTTCTGAGCCCTAGAGGGGGGATGTATTGTAATCATATTAAAAGCAATATCAATAAAGGAGGCCCCTCTTTGTTTGCTCACATCTCGTTTCTATGCATCATTTCCTTCATGCATTGCTCATCGCATTCATAGGACTTAGCATCTGTATCCATTTTTGTTTGCATCATATTGGTATGCCATTTTTATGCATTTATTTTAGTGGTGATCATGGTGGGACCCTGTCCCCTGCTGTTAGGATCAAGTTTTTGATCCAAATTTTGTGGTTTTTCTTTGTAGGTGTTACTCATTCGGGAACTGGACTGCTACTCGTGCCACCCCGGGACGAATACGTATTCGTCCCACCCTATGATGAATGCAGACCTGCTATTCATCCCACCCTGGGATGATTAGAGCTCTGTGAATTTTTTGAGCAGAAACTCAGAGGCATCTGGTTTAGACAGAGAAGAGGTAGGCCTTCTGAACATCCTCTATGTTTTTCTACTTTTTGTTTCTACAATTTTTTGTTTTCTTTGCTTTATTTTCAGACACTTGCATAGAAAGGTTAAGTAGTTTGTTTTCCTTTCTTGCAATAAAATAAGAATAAAATAAAAACATAGAGTAAATTAAATGGAAGGAACTTGATTAGGAATGCATTTTTCTCTGGTTTGCTTGCATGATACTTGCACAAATGGCAAGTCCTCATTATAGGTTTCAGTTCTAGTTAGGTTTTGTGATTTCCTTTTTGCTACTAATTGTCTCTGAAAGATAAAACGTACTTTAAAGCATTGCATTAGTGAAAATCATATTTTGCTGTATGTTTTCTTTCTTTACACAATTAAAAGGAACCACACACACCACCTAATAAAATTAACATCAAGGAGTTGGTCTTAATACCCCAACACTTGATCAAGACCAACGGTGGGTTTCATCACCACCTTGGCTTGGATTTTGCATACATATACCCTGATCATGACTGTTGCTAGACATAAATCCTGATGAAAGCTGACCAAGTGTAGCGGGGGTGATTCCCCGTGCATGAGGATAAGTCTTCTAAGGTAGGTGTCAAAAATAGAGTGATCCCCCTTTCGTACCACCTATGTTCCACTTACTTTTCTACTCTCGCATACCAATAGTTTCCCTCACGTAAGGGCGGGTATATTGAGAGGTTCGGTATAATGGCCTGGCAATGGTATATTGAAGGGGTGACCATTTTGGAGATACAAGAGCCCTCATTATGCATGTATAACAAAGTTTTCTTTACAAGATTTACATAACAAAAATCAAACACACTTGAACCGAGATCTAGGACACACATTTAATCTGTAAACAAGATAATCATTTCTTTGTTTGTGTGGTCCCCTTTTGTTTGGTATAGCATAAAAATTGTAAAGGAGATAAAAATATACATATCTTTTTAGAAAAACCACCACCATGGTGTATACCCATAGCCAAGCCCAATCACGGGCAGAAGCTACGGAAAGTATGCAAGGAGGCACAAGTCACCTCCGTTATAGCCCCAAGGACTTGGTTATACCACCTTGGCAGCCTGACCCACAACATAGTCCACACTATACCACTACAGAAAAGGACTATAGAGGCACCCCTTTGAGGGGCACTCCCGTTCAACATAGACCCTCTCAGGAGGAGTACACACATGGGAAGGCCCCCTTAGACACTCATTATGAGTGGCCACTACACGATGAAGCACTAGAGCAGCATAGGGTTCATAAGGAGGGCCCACATGATTATATCATTCCTCCTCCACCCCTCATTACTATTAGAACTAATAGGCCAAATCTAGAGCGCAAGGCTCTTCAGATAGGGTGAGCCAACTCTGCCCATCCCTTTCACATGTACGAAAGGGAGCATGAGGAAAACCAATATATTCCTCAAGAGCAATACATCACATGGGAGCAATGCGCCTCCGCACCTGCTGATTATCAAGATCACCTATTGAGGCCAGAGCCTCGGGTGAATGTTGCTAACCTCGACAGAGGAAAGTGACCCATAGAGATCTTGGATCACCACGACCGAGATAGATATGTAGGGGAGGCATCTAGGCCTCCTAGACCTAGGACGATAGAACAAATTGACTTGGCATTTGCCAAACATGCCACCCACCAAGTGCAAATCACGCAGCTTAGGCAAGATCAGTAGCAGTTAGAACAACTGTATCATCTTAACAAAGAGTGCATTCAGCGCCAGACAGATGAGTTGCTCCAGAACACTATGCATGAGAGGATTCCAACCCCTCGCACGCATAAGACAAAAATTTATGAGAGGCACAACCCCTTAGTACGAGATAGGTCTCCATGACCTTATCAAGCGTTGCCTCCAAGACCTCCTAGACCTGAGCGGGAGGCCACTCCTAGAACCAATGATGGGCGCCTTCCTCGGGCACCCATCCATGTTTATAGGTCACGCCCAAAAACTCCTCAAGAGGCCTATGAGGAATTTGAGCGAGAAGAAGAGCGGGCTGAAATGCCCTACCAAGGCAGGGGGGCGCTATCCGGCTACCCCTCCATAGGCCTCAAGTTCCTCATAATTCACAACGGGAACAAACCAAAGAAGAGGAAATCAAATCCTCGATGCATACAAAGCACTGCTAGAGCGCTTAGAGTCTATGGAGACTAAGACTTCGGGGCCCCAAAAGCCCACCTTACGCCAACTCCACAGTCACCCTGTGCATCCTTCAGTTCCGGCACCCCCATACCCCGACCACTTCAAAGTGCCTCAATTGGCAATTTTTAGAGGGGATGAGGATGCCCAAGAGCACGTAACAAGGTTCCTGAGTCAATGCTTTGGAATTCAGGACAATGATGCATTGCTTCTGAGAACGTTTATAACCATGTTCGCAGGCCCTACCTCGGATTGGTTTACCCAGTTGCCGAAGCATAGCATCAATAATCTAGACCAGCTAGTGGATGCATTCCTTGAACGTTTTGCCTTCAACACCAAGAAGAAGGCATCCTTAAGTGACCTAGCTGGCCTTAAGCAGTATGATGATGAGACCATGGCCGCTTATGGGAATCGGTGGAGGACATTGCTTTCAAAGCTACCTTACCTCCCTCCCATGGCCGACATGACTCAAATGTTTTCAAAGAGTTGCTTAAGGTCGATCTCCATGCTATTGTAGCTACAATAATATGCCACCCTCGAAGAAGCCCTGGCGCAAGCCAGGATAATTGAGGAGATCAAAATACAAGATGACGAGATTGCCAAGCCGTGCAAGAAAGAGTGGCCCAAAAATGCTAAAATTGGGCCCACGCAACCGAAACCCGCCATGGTCAATCAGGTTGCCATAACTATACCAAAGCCTACACAAATGACACAGCCCCCAAAGGCTAATTATCAGGCAGTTCCTCTTGATAACTATGAAAAGGAAAATCATAAACAAGAGCAAAATCAATAGCATCGCCCTAGGCGACAATTCACACAATTCACAGAGTCTAGAGACTCCTTGTTTGACCGCTTGTTCATGGCAAACCTGATAAACTTGTCGAAAAGTCGACCCATAGACCCCAACACGCCAAAACCCAAGGGCTATAGGGAAGACTTATATTGTAGATTTCATCGGCAGAAAGGACACGAAATCTCCACTTGTTGGAAATTCAAACACTTAGTGTAGGACTTGATAGACAACAAAACGCTCATGGTAGATAGTCCCGTAGCACTGAGCAACCAACAGATGGAGGTCTTCAAAGACCCCCTGCCTGCCCATGATGCACAGGCAAAGACTTTACAAGTGAACGAGGTAACACAAAACTACCCCATGCAAGGATACGTAGGGATGATAAGCATCGTGACACGGAACAAAAGATACCCAAACACGGCTGCACCCATTGTAGCTACAGGAGATGTTCCATCAACGTCACAACCTCCACAACACCCTACGCAACCTCCCCCACCTAGACCAGTGGCCATGATTCGGACTAAACTTACTCAAATTTTAAGGACCACGTCGGCTAGGCTCTCCATTTATGAGCTCATCCAACAATCACCGCCCCATCGGGAGGCTCTGATGGAGATACTCAAAGCCATTGAGCTACAACCCCACGAAGCCAATTCTTTCAACAATTTCATGGGACATGTGAGACAATGCACAGAACCAGTCATAACCTTCAGGGAAGATGAACTGAAACTGGTGATATGGTGGATCCACCCCTGCACGTCATTGCATGGGTCAATGGGATTCCATTCAAGAGGGTGTTGTTGGACACTGGCTCATCCAACAACATAATCATGACAGTGGCATTAAAACACCTTAAGCTGCCAGCATCCCACATTGTGGCATCCACTTACACTCTTCGAGCATTCAACGATGCGTTATGCTCGATGGTTGGCACAATTGTCCTGCCCATCCAAGTAGGACAAAAGACCATTCCTACGTTGTGTCACATCCTTGAGGGTGAGATGGCCTACAATATCTTGCTAGGCTAGCCTTGGATCAGGGACATGAAGTGTGTCCCTTCGATAGCCCATCAATGCCTCAAATACACATACGAAGGGCAAGTACATGTAGTCCCAGTGGACTTAGAGCCCTTTAAGTTTTGCAATGCGGTGCAGCTGATGCCACAATCGACCCTCCCATTGACACATTTGGACTTTCAATTGAATCCATCCACACAGGGTCCAATTCTGCCTACATCCTCACTGTTGAGTCCCTCAACTCACCAACTTGGCCCATCTTCATCGTCTGTTCCTTCACCAATGATGCCACCTATGGTGGCCACACCGAAGGACAATGGGAAGAAGCCCCTAGAGGAGGTACCACCATTAGTCTCAACCATCTCTACCGAAGAGGTGCCCAACCGAATGGAAGTCGAGACACCTGGTTCACCCAACATGGAGTGGACTCAGGGAGAACTCCCATTCCCTCCCCCTCAACCGTCGATGATTACCATTGAGATGGCCAATACGGGCCTAGGGGAGTACCTAGTGTGGAACGTTGTGGCAACACCCATGCTCGAATCCATGCAAGACATGGGGAGACCTCGCCTCCCCATCGACACTATCATCCCTTTAGGCTACCCGCCAAATCAGACCAATTTTGTATATGGGGGCCTCGAGAACGGCATTGAACCCTACCTACAAGAGGAAGAGGATGAAGAGCCATTTGCTGAGAATGTTGACTATCTATCCAACCTAGAATTTGCCTTGAAATACCTAGACCAATGTAATTGGCATGGATATGGATTGGGCAGATATGAACAAGGAATGTGCACTCTTTGTCAACCGAGATACTAGATGCAATATGATAAATTAGGAGTAGGGTTCAACCACCCTTTTCCCCTTGACATCTTGGTAGAAACCATGCAAGGCCTAGGTCTAGGCAATAGGTGGCATTTAAACCAAGTATAGTTAAACCAAGTGCTTCATCCACCACTTCAGGAATATAGAGAGCACCTCCCACCTAGATACCCTATAGGCATCAATCCAAGGGCAACCCTATCCTTCTATCCGCACATAGGGCCGATCCTTTTGTGCCAGTACCCATAGAGCCAGATCCAGGGTACAAGGATCACCAAGGATGTCTGAATCAACACCCACATGACAATGGAGACCAAATTCATTCCATCAACATGATCTCCATTGATTTAACTACCCCCATCCACAATCCAGTCGATCCAACATGACCATTGTATCTAGACCTAGATGCCATAGACTGGGATCGTGCTGACTCACCACCATCCCCATCAGAGTACTGGCCTTGCGGTGAGATGTTTCATTTCACCCCAGGACAGACTCAGGATATCTTCCATGCTGAAGAGGAACCCGACATTCCCAACATAGATCTAAATTTAGCAAATGATATCCACCTGATCCCAACTCCACACCAGTTGGAGGATGGATCCCACATGTCAATCGAAGAGACGATTGACGTAGACATCGGTTCTGATCCAATGAATCCACAAATCATCAAGCTGGGGGTAAGTTTATCCCCCAAAGAGCAAGCTGATTACATTGCCCTTCTCAAAGAGAAGAAGGAGGTTTTTGCATGGTCCTACAAAGACATGTCGGGGCTAGACCCATAGCTAGTCACGCATAATCTAACACTTGATCCGAAAGTCAAGCCAGTCAAGAAAAAGCTACGTAAGATGCACCCAACAGTGGCCTTAATGGTCAAATATGAGCTACAAAAGTTGTTGGATGCATAGTTTGTCATCTGCATAGATTACCCACCATGGTTGTCCAACATGGTACCCATCAAAAAGCCTGATGGGAGGATTCGCATATGCATCGATTTTTGAGATTTAAACAAAGCGAGTCCCAAGGATGATTTCCCCTTGCCTAGCATCGATGCATTGGTAGATGCTACAGTAGGCCACAAAATGCTTTCCCTCATGGATGGTTTCTCGGGATACAACCAGATTCGTATCAATCTCGATGATCAACTAAAAATGGCGTTCACGATGCCTTGGGGGACATTTTGTTATAAGGTCATGCCCTTTGGCCTTAAAAATGTTGGCGCCACCTACCAACGTGCTATGACATACATCTTCCATGATCACATGCATAAAACTTTGGAAGATTATATGGATGATTTGTTGGCCAAATCTCTTTTGTGCCAAAATCATCTCGATGACTTACGCAAGATCCTTGATCGCCTCATCGAACACAAGGTTAGGCTAAACCCCAAGAAGTGCGTATTTGGCATCACATCTAGAAAACTCTTGGGTTTCATAGTCTCAAAATGAGGCATCGAGGTAGATCCAAATAAAGTCAAGGCAATCCTTGAAATGCTTCCCCCAACCACCATCAGGCAGCTCAGAAGCTTGTAGGGTAAGGTCGCGTCGATCAAGCGCTTCATAGCACAGTTATCTGACAAGTGCCGACCCATGAATAAATTATTACACAAGGGGGTAGCATTTCATTGGGATGACGAGTGCCGATCAGCCTTCGATGACATCAAACAATACTTGGCTTCATCGCCAGTATTGGCACCACCTAGACCAGGAGTGTCATTCTATTTATACATCTCAGCTACTGAGGTGGCACTGGGCGCCATGCTAGCCCAAAAAAATGAATTACATAAAGAACAGGCTAATTATTATCTTAGCCGCACCCTGGTCAGTTATGAACTTAACTATGCATACGTTGAGAAGCTATGCTTGGCGGTGGTATTTGCCACCAAAAAGCTATGCCATTACATGCTGAGCAATACGACGTATGTTGTGTCTAAGGAGAATCCATTGCGGTACATGATGAGTCATACTTATCATAGTAGTCGCACGGTAAAATGGATCATGTTGTTGATGGAGTTTGACATCGAATTCATTGGACAAAAGTCCATCAAAGGTCAAGTCATCATCGATCAACTAGCAGAGGCTCCTCTCGAAGACGATCAGCCTCTGACCATAGAGCTGCCCGATGATGGGGTCTTCCATGTCTCAGAATCGCCAGATTCTGATGAGCCTGAGTCACAGGCCGACATAACCTTATTTTTTGATGGTTCTAAATGTGAGCAAGGGGGTGGCACGGGAATCATGTTTTTCACACCGCAAGGGGCTCCAATGCCTTTATCATTTAAACTTGATTTCTCGTGCACCAATAACAATGCTGAATATGAAGCCTTGCTCATAGGTCTTCAGACAACCATCACCATGAACATCAAATGCTTGAATATCTTTGGTGATTCACTATTAATTGTCAACCAAGTGAAAGGGGTATTCCAATGCAAATGCCTAGTTCTACAGGCCTACAAAGCCCTTGTGGATAAATTCCTGGCAAATCTTGAATGGTACGACATCGAGGCACTCCCTCGATCATCGAATCATTTTGCGGACACTATGGCCTCCTTGGGGTCACTAATCCCGCAAGACATTTCTGGTGAGATGACAACCATTCAAGTCAAAATGTTATCGCAATCCATGATGGAGCGTGCAAGCTCTGACATAACGCCAGGAATCCACCTGATCCAGATTGAACCATCTCAGGATAGGTTCTCTCGAATCCATGATAGTCTGAATCATGCCAACTGGGGGTCTTTGTTCTCTCCAACCCCTCTTAATAGCAACACAACGCTATTTTTACAAGTTCTTTCCTGCTCAGCTTTTGCTAGGGATGAACTTCAAGAGGGATCGGCCATTCATACCATCGAGGTTTCTGATCAGTAGGATTGGTACACACCCATAAGAGACTATCTCAAGTTAGGTAGCCTCCCACTTGGATTGTCGCATGCCACGAAAAGATCATTCAAATAGAAAGCGGCAAAACATGTCTTGCTAGGAGACATTTTATACCATCGAAGCTACGAAGGAATCCTCCTCCATTGCTTGGACCAGCAGGAGTCCACTTGGGCGATCACCCAAGCGCACGATGGTACATGCGGTGGCCACTTCAGTGGTATGGCCATCGCAAAGCGCATTCTTTGCATGGGCTATTATTGGCCATCTTTAGAGCGAGATTGTTGCGCATATGTGCGGAAGTGCGTGAAGTGTCAACACCATGCTAACTTGACACACGTACCTTCTCAAGCCTTGCAGCCGATCCAATCGGCTTGGCCATTTTCGTAGTGGGGCTTAGATCTCATCGAAAAGATCTCCCCTACATCGTCAGGTCATCACACATTTATCATAACGGCCACAGAGTACTTCACTAAGTGGGTGGAAGCAATTTCGCTTACCTCTACGATTGGGCCCCGCATTGCGGAGTTCATTTTACATAACATCATATGTCATTTTGGTATTCCATCCAAGATCATCTCGGATAATGGGACGTCATTTAAGAACAAAGATGTGCGTGCTTTGACAACAAAGTACAAAATTTAGCATAATTTTTTGACACCTTATTATCCATAGGCAAATGGGCAAGCAGAGGCGTCAAACAAAATGCTAGTTGCCATCCTTAAAAATATGGTCATAGATAGTCATAAGGATTGGCACATCCAAATACCACTTGCCCTATGGGCTTATCGCACTAGCATTCGGACGCCCACTGGGGCAACTCCATTTTTGCTAGTGTATGGCTCCGAGGCAGTCATGCCTCTCGAGTTGGAAATACCCTCCCTACGCATATCAATGCAAGAGTTCATCGATGATGACACTGCATGGCAGGCCCGGTTAGACCAGCTTACGTTACTCGATGAACGACGCGTCAATGCTCTCGAGCATTTACGTATCTATCAAGAGCGACTTAAGAAAGCATACAACATGAAAGTTCACCTGAGGGACTTTCAGGTCGGTGACCTGGTCTTAAAAGAGAACCAACAAAATTCTAACTTGCCACCCCATTTAAGGGACAAGTTCATGGCAAATTGGTTAGGTCCTTATGTAATCGATAGTAAAATAGGACCTGGAACATACCGGCTCGCCTCTCTTGAAGGAATCAAGGAACTAGAACCCTTGAACATCAGTCATTTGAGGCCATTCAACATTTAGAGAGCCATGGCCCACCCCAAAAGCTCCAAGGGTTCCCACAATCGCTTGGTCACCCAAAACGCCCCAAAGGTATCCATAATCCCTTTGGTCAAACCAAAAGCTCCAAGGGTTCCCACAATCACTTGGTCAACCCAAAATGCCCCAAAGGTATCCATAATCCCTTTGGTCAAACCAAAAGCTCCAAGGGTTCCCACAATCGCTTGGTCAACCAAAATGCCCCAAAGGTATCTATAATCCCTTTGGTCAAACCAAAATCTCCAAGGGTTCTCACAATCGCTTGGTCACCCAAAATGCCCCAAAGGTATCTATAATCCCTTTGGTCAAAACCTCCAAGGATCCATAAGAATCACTTGGTCCACACCCATTCGGGTTAAACCATCCATAACGAATATTCAAAAACAACAGATAATCAAAAATAACAAAAAAATTGCATCTCACTTTCATGCATAATCTTAAAAATCAAAACACAAAAAAAAAAGTTGCATTAGGCATCGCATACATACATTGCATATTTGCTGGTCATACATGTCAAACGCACCATAGACTATAATTACTCGGCAATTCCATCATTTTCCACATTTTTCCATTTTGTAAATGATCCAACAAGAATAACGCCATTCACATTTTTGCCATATCATAGTCAGTTGTCTTCTAATGTCTTTAGGGTTTTCGTCATTCAACTGTCTTTAGATTTCTAGCCAAATGTTGTACAAAGTCAGACCGATTTTTACAAGGTAGAGTTTTACTTGGATCACGCCTTGTTACATAGCATCCCAACACAAGCTTAAAACACATAAAAATTCCCAAGTTGTGTGAACGAAAGATGAAACCTGCAAAGTGGTCCAGGATACCATACAGTGAAAATGTTATCTCGCTCATCCCCCTATGCGAATGACCCCAAGAATGCTGAGAGTTGGCAAAAGGACAAGCATCTTCCCTACCCAATTCCCCAAAATAAATAGTGGTTTTTACCACTATCAGAAATCCCAAATTCTCAAAAAGTTGCAAACATCAAAAAACTACAAAAGTCAAAGTACAAACTCCAAAGTTTGACATCAAAACCCTCAAAGTGCACACATCAAAAAGCACAAGAAATAGTGATCCCCATCACTCAAAATTCAAATCCCTTGCTCAAAAAAAAAAAAGAAAAATAAATAGTGATTTTTATCACTATATATGAGAGCAAGTATCCCAATAAAATTGAAGAAAAGAAGGGAGTCGAACTTGAATCCCTAGAACTCTCAGCATTCAAAAGGTCATGAGGTGATCCTCAGTCTCGATTTGGTGGATAGCCTGCTGGTCACTGGTGGCAAACCTCCCGCATGACGATATATCTATCGCATTAGCTGTTGGGCATATGTACAGATCAATGTTTGCATGTGGATGAGCTAGCTTATGGTATCCTAGATTGCATCATAGATTAATCTTACTAAATGCAACAAAGGAGTTAGTGGAGCTAATTAGGTGATCCTCAGTACAGGTTTGGTGGACAGCCTACCTGGCACTGGTGGTATCCTTACGAATACCACATCAACGAACTCAATCGCACACACAGGGATGTGAAATAACTTGGTCAAACTCAAGTCTAATTCGTACCTTGTTCAAAAGTCTTGTAAGATAATGTACAGTCTTGACTAGTTAGTTAAAGCATCTGAGTCTCAGAAAAACCTTAACTACATTCTAAAACAATTGTTGTACATTTCATTACTTACATCACCATCAAAAAATACAAAACAAAAATTACAAATGCAAAGTTATTTCATAAAGCAATCACATAGTACAGAAAGCCAATAAATCCTATACAGTCTATGGTGCCACCACCTGTATACCAACAAATCATTCCATCCATTCCATATGCATACATCTATATCATATAGTTAAAATCATCCGCAGTCATAATAGCATATGCATACATCAACATAAATAAATGTGCATAAAGAACAATAAACCATGACAAGTATATAATCAAACCAAAAAAGAGTCATGTATATATATCAAGTCAAAATGCCCTCAAGCTACAATAAGAAGGTCCTCTGACCTCACAAAAAACCAAAAACTCAAAATCCCCAAAGCCTAGGGAGTCGGCCACCATGATCATGCAGGATCGGTGCGACTAGAACTACCCCCAGTAGTATGGGTCCTATGGGACCTCTCAAGGTGGCTACTGCCAGCCCTCGCACCCTGCCCACCAACACTACCCTCACCTAGCCACCTGCGATGAGATGATGCAGACTGCTCAGTCTCACTGCCTCTCGTACGACATGATGAACCACCTCCATCAAGCATAGGCAACTGTCCACCGAGGTGGACAACCTCTATCTCTAACTCTATCCGGTACCGACCCCACTCCATATCTCATTGGTGATACACAGCCAATGCACTATCCCATTGTGCCAACTGAGTCCGTAGGAGATCCCTCTCCTGCGTTACCTCCACCAAAGCATCTCTATGCTCCTCCTCCCATCTCCGTAGGAGACCCTCCAATCATGCTATCTCAACATGAAGCCCAGCCTCCACATCCCCTGAGATAGCCTGAGGCATGGGCACCTCCAGGATGGCCTACTGCTCTAGCACCCACTACTCGGGACATCCTGTACATTCGGCTACTCCGAAACCCCCAAATCATCTCCATCATCGATGAAGTCATCAACCTCCACCATGTCAGCATCATCAAGCGGAGCCCCCAACCCTCCATCGGTGCCTCTACACCCCCACCTCCTACTACTATAGTATCCATGCCTCCTAGAGGCCCCTCACTCCGCCATCACCACATAATCCACCATCGATCATACTCTGTAGTCACCCCGACATCGTCCACGTTGGGTACATCAATAACTACATCGACCCCTCACCAATGCTCAATGGTAGGCCAGACTAGAGTCCTCTCATCACCATGATGTCGATAGATCAAGGGATCACCAAGCAATCCCTGGTGCACCCCAAACTACTGCATCACCCAAACATATGGGAAGTACTCCTGCTCTATCCCATGCTGCCCAATCAACCATCTACCCCTATGCACACGTCAAAGCCACTCTCCAGCCTCAAGCCAGGCTGGATAGTCTCGGTACGACCGCCAGAACACCTACCCTAGCACTAGACGAGAGAAGGCATCAGTATAGTGACCTACGTCACCTGCCCACCATCGACTCTATCCATGCTCCTTCGACCTCTACCATAAATTGGCATATCCAATTTCTTGATCCACCATCTCACCTCGGGTGGTCCAAGGCAAACCCTACGGCCGCTCCACAGCTATGTGCTGCCACCCCCAACACTGCAAGAGATAGTTGCACCCGATCCCCTTTCACTTTTAATAGTGGACCTCGTACAACTCATCGTACAACTATGCCAATAAAGTCTGACCCCATCTCATAATAAGTGGAGCTGATGTGGGACACTCCACCAATGTGAAAACCAACTCAAGCAGGTTCCAAGGGAACCTCACACCTGAGGAGTCAAGAAGTAGCATATTGGAGATGAGGGTCATGATCAAAGCATGCCTCACCCCTAATACGCCCTTCTCCAACCACCACCGCACCAGAATACCGCCTATCTGGAAGTCAACCTCTGCCCTCTCCATAGCCCTCTCCACCCCCTCTCCACCGTCGAACCAAAACATCGTGTCAATACCATTATCTACTGGTCACGATGGGTCATCCGGATAGGCAGTCCATCTATCAAAATCCGTAGAATCCGATACACATCCTCTAGAGTAACAGTCATCTCCCCTATTGGGAGATGAAAAGTGTTGGTGCGGGGATCCCACAGATTGATCAGGGTAGTCAAATATGCTCGATCCCCCACCATAGGCTCCAGACGCGTCACGTGCTTGAGCCCAAGGGCATCAAGCCACTCCCAATCCACAACTGTCAGGGCATCCCGGGCATCAGAGAAAATAGTCGACTGGCGGTACCAACTCTTCACAACCTAAAACAACAAAATAAAACAAAAAAAGATATTAAGTACATACTTAATATAAACAAAAACATTAAAATAAAACTATACAAAAGTACAGACTACAATTTACAATTGTACAACAAAAGTACAACATAAGAAGTACATTAAAATAAATGTACAATGAAAGTATAATCATTAAAAAAAATTGTACAATCAACAAAAAAAAAAAAACAAAAAAACATATTAGGGTTTCAACCTTAATATGAACAAAAACAACAAAATAAAAAAAACATTTTGGGTTTTAAACCTAAATACAAACACAAACAAAGTATAGATAACATTGTGTACTAGGGTTTTGACCTTAATATACGAAAATTAACAACAAAAAAAACAAAGCAAATAAATTCCTATATTAGGTTTTCAACTTGATATACGAATAAAAAAAACAAAAAAAAATTTAAAACCTTAAAAACAAAATAAAGCGAACAAACATTTTATATGTGAGTTTTAAACTTCATATAAAACACGCACGAATAATAGGCAGAGAGAAGGAACATCATACCGGTCTCGCCTCGGCTCCTCCACTCGAAGATCCGGTTCTCGCACTCATGATGTCCATGAAATTTTAGCAGCGCTCCGCTACGCACACTCGCACTCCTCCTCACTGCTCCAAATCGCCAAGAAAAAAATATTGCAAATGAGCCCAAAACCTAGTTTTGGTCCTTATATAGGTTGTTAGGCCTGTAATCGTTCCACCCTGGGATGAGCGCTCTAGTTAGCACTCGTCCCACCCTGGGATGATTACAAAATTGGTATTCGTCCCACCCTGGGACGATTACAGAGCAAGAAATAAAGCAACAAAAACTGCATCCAAAAAATGCACCAAAAATAGCAATAAATCTGCCGAACAAAGGTGCCTTTGCACCTGACATTCATGGCATGAAAAACCACCGTCGGGGTCACAAATACTCACTATCCTACTCCCTAAGAAGGCTAGCATAGCCGGACCACTCCACGGGAAGGAGGATTTTCGATAATTTCTACCCCAATAGGCATAAAAAAAGGGGTCAAAACCCACCAAAAATAGGTCCGATGGTTGGAAAACTGCAATAAGCGTTCAACAAAAACAACTGAAGGCACCCTTACAAACGTCATCTTGGGTCAAGCGACTCATCGCTTTTCTCATTTTTGGTCATTCCCTCATCGATTCGTCGCTTGAGGGGGTAGTCACACTTAGTCACCAATCAACAAATACACACCCAATCAAGGAAATGGCATGCATTCAAAGAATCATTGACAAAGACAATCACGCTCCTGCTTGGGGCAGCAAACAAGCAATAATCACAAGCTAAACAAACACTTGGCATTCTGGAAGCATGAAGAAAAGGTTCCTCGGACAAAAGGTTGTGCCCTTTGCCTATTCATGTCTGAACAATGTCCAAGATCAAGTACACCTCACTGAAAAAGGTTACACTTGAGTTAAGCTCCTTAGCTCGTCAAATCAAGGATTCAAGAATGCGTGCCCTTTCCATACTTGGGGCATCAAAATTTGGTTAGGTTACTAAGAAACCCTAATCATTAAGTGCTTTGGTCATCTATTTTTGCTCAAGCACTGCGCCACACACAACGCATCCCAAAAAGGGGCATCTATAGACACCAAAACAACACCAATCCGATTATGTGACTACAAGCACTGACCGAATTGGCATACATACCCCCTAGGGCAGCCTCCAGAGGTTAAACAGTGGTCCTAACCACTCCCAAATCAGTTTTGGAAGGTCAGAGGTCAGTTTTGCACCTTTTAAGCACTTTGCTCCCTATTCGTCCCACCCTGGGATGATTAGAATCCTATTCGTCCCACCCCGGGACGATTAGCAGCAATCGCTCCAGGGTGGGACGATTAGCAGGTTTGATTGGAAAAAAGTCAAACCTTGACAAATGGCAGCCCAAATCCGCCACCTAACTCCGCCTTCAAGGCATGCAATTGCGAGGGACGGTTTCAAATCAGAGAGACTTCAGTCAAGCCTGCCCTGATCATGGAGGCCTCAATCAAGGAGGCCCTAAATCAGGGAGGAATCTTCTCTCCCCCAAAAAGGCATAATGAGCCAAGTGGCGCCCTCGCATGTGCATTCAAAGGAGACCCTTAGGTCTATAAAAAGGTGAGCCTCCTCACCCCAAAAGGAGGATAGAGCTGGAGCATTTGGAGCAACGAAGTGCTGCCAAACTATACCCCCATTCCTCTTTGTGCTTCCTACATCCCTAATATCTCTCTTCTGGAAGAGAGGTTATCGGGTGAACACTAGGAATGCAATCCAGATCCAAAAACCCAAGAAATCGGCCACAATCCCACCCCAAACTCATCGACACAACCCCCTAGGAAGTTTTGGACCCATCCCACTTGGATTGGTGTCAAAACTAGGCCCTAAACGGTGGGCGTCCCACCCCGGGTGCCCCCAAACTCGTCGCAGTCCTAATCGCCCCACCCCGGAGTGATTAGAAATATGTGCATGGTTTTCTTACTATTATTTTTGCATTCTTTTATATCTAATGTACTTATGCTGTTGTCCAAATTTCATTGCTTTTTGACATGATTTGACCTGGTTTTTGTCATTTTTATGCGTCTACTAACCTACAGGGAGTGCCTTCGGATACAGGATAACCTGGGAAGAATCTGCCAAATCTGACCTTCTGGGTCATCTCAAAATGCTGTTTTTAGTCTAACCACAAGTTTGCAGGAGTTTTGGAGGCCTCTGGGTAGGACATTTGCAAGGTCACTTTTTGCAAGTTTTGCGACAGTCCCCAACGTCCCACCCCGGAGTGATTAGAAATATGTGCATGATTTCCTTACTATTATTTTTGCAATATGTCCCAGATGATATCCTAATGCCTCTATTAAATTTTGAACTCATTCGACATGATTTGACTGATCGTTTTATTATTTTATGTATTAACTAGCTCGTAGGGCGCCCCTGTCACATACAGGAGAATATGGGTAGGATATGCAAATTCTGAGCATCTGGGTAGTCTTAGAATTACATATAATGCCTAACCCATGAGTTTTAGGTGATTTGGATAAGCATAGGTGGGACATTGGAGTGCTCACTTTGGAGAGGCCCCCGACGGGCAAACGAGCATAACGGGGCCGTCCGACGTCGCTTCGATGCAAAATCAGGTGATACCAATTCTAGAAGTTGTCCTTTACATTTATATATCATTCTATAATTGATTTATCAATCTTATCACTGATATCCCACAAGCGCCCGCTGGAGGCCTTGGGGATTGCATGTTTTTCTAGATACGCATATGCTATTAATGATTTGTTGTCTTTCTATGTGTAGGATCTCACCACCAGGAATACTAGAGGGGCAGAAAGGAACGATGAACACATGGACACAAGCGGCGGAAACTTTAGGCCCGCCCACTTCGAATGTGGGCACGCGGAAGACGCTGGAAGCGTACCGTCCGATCTTGGAAGCGTGGCTTCTTTCGGGCATCCATTAATGTAACAAATTGTATCAAATGTTCTGAGCCCTAGAGGGGGGATGTATTGTAATCATATTAAAAGCAATATCAATAAAGGAGGCCCCGCTTTTGTTTGCTCACATCTCGTTTCTGCGTCATTTCCTTCATGCATTGCTCATCGCATTCGTAGGACTTAGCATCTATATCCATTTTTGTTTGCATCATATCGGTACACCATTTTTTTGCATTTCTTTCAGTTTTAAAAAGCAAATGACAATTAATCTAAGGAATTTTTGAGTTTTTGAAAGATAAATGATAGCTAATCTAATGCACTTTGAGTATTTTTGAAGAAAAGAAAGAAAATAAAAGTATTATGCCTTTGATTTTTGAAATAACAATGGAAATAAATGATTAAACTAATGTACATTTTATTTTTAAAAGAAGAAACCGTGAAATAAATATGCTAGTGCTCTTTTTTGTTAATTTGAAAGGAAAAATGGAGAAAAGAGATTCAAGCAAACAAATGAAAATAACTATGCTACAATTTTTTATGCAAAGTTAAGGGACATGAGTGACTAACCTGTAAGCCTATGCTAAAATAAAAGGAAAATAAATATATTGTGCCTTTGAACCTAAGCCTGTGTAGTGTTTTCTTGAGCTTGAGTACTACCCTAGGTAGTTGAGACTGAGTATGAGAACTACCTTAGGTATTTGAGACTAAGTTTGAGAAATACCTTGGTTAGTTGTGCCTGAGCTTGTAAACCACCCTAGGGAGTTGAGATTGAGCTTGAAAATAGCCCAAGGTGGTTGATACTAAGCTTGAGAACCACCCAAGGTATTTGAGACTGATCTTCATAATTGCCCTGGGTATTTAATACTAGGCCTATCAACTACCTTGGGTGGTTGTGCTTGAGACTGTGAACTACCCTATTTTGTTCTCTAAGCCTGTGAACCACCTTGGGTGATTGTACCTAAGTCTGTAAGGGTAGATCTTGCAAGATCCATCCTTGATTTGAGATATGTGAGTGTGTCTTTCTTGCCCTTAGGTACCTATAACAATGAACGCAATCAATAGATTAGGAAAGCAAGCTAAATAAGAATACAAACACAAATTACCCTAAGCAAAATACATAAGACATTCTATACCTGATGCAAGCACCAAAGCTCATGCAAAATAGTAAATGTCAAATGTGTTTTGGGTCAAGGGTACCACCATGATTAACATTTGTCTAAAATAGGAAATACACCATAATAATTGAAAATAGACAAAATGCAATATAAATATATTTGCAATAGATTTGATATTTGATAAGCTTTTGTCTTTTACAAATCGGCCTTTTCGGTTACAATCAACCTCCCAAAATAAAGGGTTTTCTTTTACAAGTAAGATCTATGGTATCACAAGTTATCTCCTCAAGCACATAGAAGGTTGTGGGGGGGGTTTAGAATATATGTTACTTAAACTCTCAAGATTCTATGCATATCCATTACCTACAGATAAGCTCACAATAATAGCATCAATAGCATATGTGGGGCCTTTCAAGATGAGGCCCAAAACCATGAAATATGGTTACAAAAAGTGACTAAAATAGTACAAAATATTACAAAAAAATGAATGAAGAGGTTAAAATATTACATGAAATGCTTACAAAGCCTTGCAAAATACCTGATTTACATTTATATGTAGTTTATTGTTGGTCTAGAGCTACTGGTGGTCTTAAATCTCAATCACCCATGGCAGTTGGTTCTCTGGGTAACCACCCTATGTTGTTCAGACTCTAGGAAACTGCCCTGGGTGGTTGAGACTTTGGGTAACCACCCTGGTTAGTTGTGCTACTAGTTAACCACCTTGGATGGTTGATACTATTATCTAGCAGATGGTTTTGATCCTAAATATGACATTTTCTAGATTTATTTTAGGGTATTTGCTACAAATTTTGTGTACAGTTGGATGTTGATCGTACGTGTGGCTACAAAAACAAATGCTAATGAAAAATACCAAAATCCTCCATGGTTTATGCCTTTGAGCTCTACAAAATGGCGAACCTACAACCACAATGTCAAAAAAAACTAGTAAGATCCAATAAAATTTGAGTAGAGTTTCGTTATAAATTTGTTCACACATGAAAATTAAAATGGAGACCTATTTTTAGTCTCCCATGGGTGGAGGAGAGTGGTGAGGTTGGAAGAGAGAGAGTTAAAAGCGACATGGGTGTGTAAGAGAGGAATATTAGGGATTCCCCACTTTAGTATGGATAAATGTGCAACTTTCATAGTTTGGTCTATGACATTTTATGATGCCTTTTAATGTTTTATAACACCTTATGACATACCTTGACACCCTATGGTATGCCATGCTGCATTATAGTGTGCCATATAAATACCCCTTTTATGGAGAAATTCCTCACCCACTAAATTGATATTTCTCATCAAAGTCCTTGAGTGGAGGGAATTCTCACCCAAATGCATTGAATGCACTTGGAAATTTGAGGAAAGAGGGGAAATAAATGCCAATCAGAGTTAATGTGACCCAAAGTTAAAAATAGTGGGGTGGTCTCATGATGACTATGGTTAGGTGTAATAAGGGGCCACAGTGGTTCAAAGGGGCTAGAATAGTAAATATTAATAATTTATAAGGTTGCAATACATTAATTAAAATAATTGCACACATTATTAAATATTAATATTAACCATTGCAAATGTGACACTTTTTAGGTGTCTATATATAGTACTTTATTCTTTTAAGAGAGGTTATTTTTATGTATTTTTTTAGACTCTTAGGTATGTATGGGGTTCATGGGCATGAATCTAGAGCTATATTAGGAACCAAGGGTCAAGAAGATAACCCAAACCTGGTAGGAGTTACGAAGATGCAACAATCAGGTATATATCAAGGAGGAGTTGCAATGATACAATTACTAGATATTTGTGAATGTCACACCTTGAATGGTGAGGCTTAGGTGTACCCAAAATGGTGAGGTTTTTGGAATTCCTAAGCCTTAAGGCCTAGGAATCATTCACAATACAATAGTGGTGGAACCTTGAACAATGAGGATCATGTGACCATGCTTATTACTAAGTGGGTGGTAATGACCTTAGTTAGCCTATAGAGGAATTGTAACTAAGCACTAAGACATTATGCTAGAATAGACCTACATATATGAACTTATGTAGGGTTAGGGAAAAGGTGTTTTCCTTTAATTGTTATGGACCTTGAAGGATAATCCCTACATAGTTTTCAAGTTGTCCTATACCAATGAGGGTATAGGAATGTGGGGAACGATTATTGGCATCCTTCCTAAATAGTGAGTTTTAGGAATGTGAACCCTAGAAATATGAGATATTGGCCACTCCTGTCCACTTCAATGTTATATGTAGTGACACTAAACTCAAAATGTGGTTATGCCTTACAATGCTTAGAAATTATTGGGACTTCTTTGTGAACCTTGCTTATGATAAAAAAAAATTATCTCTCTCTTGGGTTGGTTTTGGTGGGTTGTTACAATAATGCTAAGGCGTGCTAAGTGCAACAAGCATATCATGCTAGACAAAAGTAATAGATGTGAAGTATATATATAATACTAGGAGTGGGTATTTGCCAACATCAAAGACCTAGCATAAATGCAATGCATGTGAATGTTATCCTAACTAGTGGTCATCATCACCTCATCACAATATCCCTTGATTTTTACATGCACACATAGTCAATGTATTAATGTAGGCATATAGTCATGACAATAATGATCATATGATAAAAAATAAATGAGCAATGTCTCAATACTTCTTTGTGAAGGAGGAGAACCAAAAAAATTTCTCATAGAATTTTTTCAAAGCTATGAAAATTATTTAATAGGAAATAATTATTTTTCTCCCCTTCCTCATAGGCTTATGATCTCATGCCTTTTTGGGGAAGGAATATGATAAGAAGGTAACTCAATTTTTAAGCTATATCCATCATGAAAATACCTTTATCAATACCTCCTTGGAAATACTATGCTATGCAGTTAGATTTTGCTAGCATACAATCCCTACTATAATATGAAGAAGATAATCATTGTATCTAGATATATTAAGGTAAATAGTGAGTCAAAATATGCAGTCTATGTATACGTGCAAGCATACAATTATGCAATGTTATATAAGAAATGAATCATATATATGAAACTAATTGATAAGTAAAAAGATTTAGAGTCAATTTATGTTATATTTATGTCAAAAATATTGATGGTATGTAGGGTTGTCAACGATTAAGACTCATCATATTGTCCTAATTTAGAAAAATAACATGGTTATTGTAGGTAAATTTCATTATCAACATCCACAATTTGGTGGTGTCTAAGTAATGTAGTTATTTTGGTAAGGCATTGGTATAAAAAAATTGCATGTAGAATCTCAAAAGGTAACTAGATCAGCATCAAATGAAGTCCTATAGCAGATGTAGAGAAGATAGGATGATACAAAGCTAGCCAAATAATTGCATAGCAACACCAAGAGGACAAAGGTATTTCTAAATACAAGATTAAGTGAGGTAGATAGCAAAGTAGTAAGCATAAGCCTATCAGGTAGTAATTTATGTTAAGGCATTGGATCCAACAACACAGAGCAAAAATCATGAAAATTTGGCTAAGTAAGAAATTCAGCTAGAGATTTAATGATGATAATGTCAACAAAGGCATAAAATAAAGCTTACATATAGCATTCTTCAAAATAAAAGGTTTATCAAGCATGTCAAAGCTCAACATCTAGCATTTAATGTATAGCATTAAAGAAAAATTGAATCTAAGAAATGCAAACAACTAGATAAACAATGGTGTTCACATCATCAAGGTAATATTAAAAATATGATGCAATCTAGAAGGGCCCATATAATCTAAGGCATTAGATATGATATTCAATATCTATAATTATACTTTGTAAGGTTTTCAAAGACATAAAACTTTAGAGGTGATGATGTCATCATCAAGAGCTTGAACCCTTGGCAAACCAAAATGAATGCCAAATGCAAAATAAATCCAATGCGGGAGACCAAAAATAAATAACTAAGGATTAAGCAAATAAACCTAATGATCATAACTATGCATGAGTAAATATGGTTGTCAAATTCTTAAAGCAATGAATTCATCAAGAAAGAACAATATCTTTAGCATTTAGCATGAAGAAATAATATAGGAATTAACAGTCAACTAAGATAATCCATCTAGTATTAAGCAATATGATCTCATGCCATTATATTTGGCATAAAGGCTCCAAATTTGTCCTAGTCAACAAGGTCATGTGTGGGAATTAACTGCCAAACATCATAGTTGTTAGAGGATCTCAATGGTCAAAGCCTCATCCATCGCACATTTCCCTTGCTTAGTTGGATAAGAATAATAGAAAGAAGTGGATCATCATCAGATGGTTAGAATCCAACTATGCATAATGCAATATAGCTTTATAAAATAAATCTCTATCACACATGTTAGTAAGGCATGATTGAAGCAATTAATCATAGCTCACCTAAATACGATAGCCACTTCCTATGTCTATTTTGATAGGTTGAAAATATGCTCTATAGGAAATCATGATTAGATAACTAAATGTATTGTAAAAAATATATATACTTGAAAGTAACACATTCATAGGTTCATCCCTTTAGCGTTTACAATTGCATAACTATATGATGATGCTATACATCTTTTAAATAAAGATTGGGTTGTTGTTTGATCTCTTTCTCAAATTTTGCAAAACATGTATATATGTCAATTGAGGATTAAGCATTTATATTAAAGCTAGTCATTCGTTCTTAGAATGCTTAATGATGTTTGACTATTATTATGATTAAATATTTTGTCATAAGGAAAGTAAGTTGGTTTGTTAAGTAGTCTAGTTTAGTTTATATTATGAGGCTCTCATGCACTATGTGTCTTGATGTTGATAAATCTACACCTCTTTTAGTATAGATTCTAACTTTAGGCATCCCTTACTTTAGTTAGAAACCCCATTTTAGTTGGATTAGCCAAGACCAGAGGTTGACCTACTCCATAGGTTGACTCAAAATATTTGTATTTCTAAGTTATCCAATATTGGTCAAGGTATTGATGGCACAATTCATCCACTTAAGTAGATTTTATATCAAGAGTTTTTGGCATACCCAATCAGATCCTAGTGTCCCACCCTAAAAATAATTTTGATCAGAGCTAATTACCCATCGTACACCAAGAGTTTTTGGCATGCCTGGTAGAACATGATTTCATATATCCTTTTTCACTTACTTGAATGACTCAAGATTTTGATAAATAGTCTTGACCTCATATGTGAAGACTATATGTTCACTTAGTGACTTTTTTGAATATAAGAATTTAAAGGAGTTGATGAATTTATTGGCAAGAAATCTCAGAATCAAATGGTGATAATATTGGAAAGCCTAGATAATTCATTAACCACCAATAATATGGATCTATGAGAACATTAAAAAAGTACTGGATCCATGGTTGGATAAATTTTACTAGCTTGGAATAGTTCTAGACCATTAAATCTTCTAGAATTAAATTCCCCAAGCCACATTAAAGCTATTGTCAATTTTTGATGGTTTTAGAAAAACCGCCTATGAGCATTGTCAAGATGTTTTAGACTTGGCCACCTTTTGTAATATTGTCTTTGAAGATGTTATGGTAATATCACTTGCTCAATCCTTATGGGATAAGGCATTGCCATGGTATATATATTTTGAAGACAATAGCATTAGGGGATCTCTTTGTTGAACCACTAGTCTTGGTGTTTGATGATCTAGGGGATATATTTGCACTGCTCATGCAATTTTTCTATATTAAAAGACGTTATCACAAACCCCTCTTAGATTTTAATCTTAGATTCAATATATTGTAGGATAGAATCCCTTGGGAGATAAATCAATCACAATCATAGGCCTATATCTACTATATTCAATCTCTAAATTTAGACTTGGTTCTCCAAATCCAACACTATGAAGGAAAAATATTTCCATAGATTTTCTAAGTTGCTATGAGGGATGAAAACATATTTATTTTAGTAGGAAACATTTATCCCAAGGCTGAAAAGCTAGGCATCCCATCACCTCATCAAATAGACTCACAAACCCCTTTAGAAGGTTCACCTTTTCAATAATTGATAACCTTGGTAGATATAATACCCTTAGTTCAATATTCATATGACAAAATGCATATGGTATTGAGGTCCCATATAGCTTAAGAGATCAATGATATCATCCAAGATATTCATAGACCAATGTGCATTAATAAGCTAATTTTCCATTCAATTAACAAAGAAAAGTCATTGGTGTTGATTTTCAATACCAATTTTCAAGCAGCTAGGAAGATGACATATGTCTAGAGTCAAACTAGTGGCAGAACCCTGATAGAATGAGTTACAACTCCCAAGGTGAATTTTAGAAGAAAAAGTGCAAAAATTTATCACTATTTGGTTGGGTCACTATAGATTCATATGTAAGATTTAAATTCAAGCATAGTTGGCATACAAGGATATGCCACAATTTTGTGTAAATAAGGTGATGAATAAATAAAATTTGCACATCGGTTAAAATAATAAGTTAGTTAGTCGATAGGGATAACAAGAAAGTTTTAAAAATATGCAAGGCATATCACTTTATTAAATCAAGTTCATAAGGATATTTTTCTTGTTGGTAATTGAACACAATCATAATTGATAGTATGAACTAAAATCCTGAAACCTTCAATTAAAAAGACCTATAAAATGGAATTCCCTCCCTTGTAGCCACTCACTATTGAGGAATAATTTCATCCTAAGGTTCTATGGTGGATAGGTGTTAGTAAAATATGAAAATAAATAAGGTATCTTGGCAAAATTTGTAGTTAAGTTTGAAAATACCTGCACCTAGAAGAGGTAATATGACACCAAAGTAAAATGATCAATATTAGCCTTCATGATGTTAGCTAAATCTGGCATGTTAATTGATGGTATTCCAAGAACCGTCCTTATTTTAGCTAGAACCATTCTGATGTTAGCTAATGTTATATTGGTGCTTGTTAGGACTACTTCTTCATTGATAATGCCTACTCTCTTCTTGGACTATGAAGAAATCTAGCAACAATAGCCATAACCTTTTTGTTTTTGGTTTTTACCCTTTCTCAAGAACATCTTAATGGAGTCAAGAAAGTAATATCCAAAGGTAAATAAGGAAAATAATAAAGGTTTTGATTCAAATGATTTTATGTATCGACAAGATTGCAAAATATTATTTTTTTATAGGCCTAACTAGCTATGATGATCATTCTAAAACCTCTTTTTAATTCATGGATTTTGCTAAAATAGAGCAGAGACCAGAGAAGCAAAAATTAGAAGAAATCCCTTAACAAAATGGGATATGCTTCACCTCTTTTACTATCTTAGTGTTTGAATCCAAAATAGTGAATACCAAGATAGTTGCAAGGTGAAGCAAGCACCCAAGAAAATAACAAATAACAGGAGGGAGAGTGCAAAATTTGTAATGTACAGGTATGATTTTCTCATTTTCTCCTCTTTCTCTCTTGCCACCATATTTACCTTTTGCTCATACTCATCCTTCACATTACAGCTCTTCCTCAAAATATTTCCCTCCCCTTTTCCTCCATGTTTTTGACTTCCTAGCCCAATGGAAAAAGTAGCCCAATCCCTCATGATGGAAGTAGGTGCCAAGAATCATCACAATGATATCACAAAGCACATTGGTATGTGTAGGTTGAATACGTCTTATGTTCAAAAAGAAAGTTTGAAAATATAGACATCATGCTATGATTATATTTGTATCCTATAGTAACAAAGTGATGAAAGTAAGCACATGTTGCATTAATATGAATACCATAGCATAAATCTATGATTTGTTGTATAGAAGAAGAAATAAAGAAACTAGGATGGTCACATGGATAACTAAAGCCAAGAAATCAATGCCAACACTGACAAAATCTAGTTTAATTAAAAAAATTCAGCTATCACCAACTTCAAAAAAGGGTTATAAAAGGATTTATAAGGCCACCTAATACATATAGTTTTTTTATTATTTTGATAGTTATACATTCTATTGAAGCAACAAAGAGTTGAAAGATGTCCAACTATAGAGAGAAGGCCTACCTATGCAGCTTCACAAAGAAGAAATCAAGTAAAGGAAGAAATATTCTAAGCACTTGGAATATTTTCCTAATGTAGTCTAGATGAGTGAACATTCACCTAAAGCTACTGCTCTATATTTGAAACAACATTTAGCTATAGTGAAATATCCTCATGAGGTTTTTAGTTTTGCAGGAGGTTCTTGCACATAGGTATCTCTATTTCTTCTTCTTTCTTATCTTTGGTCCATATTCATCTTGCCTTCACGAATCCATATCCTATTGCCTGTATATCTCACCATAAGCATCAACCCCTCCATTTTCTAGTATCGTTCTCTTTCTTACCTCTTTTCATTTGCTTCTAATTTTCCTATAACCTTTGCCTATCCATTCATAACCCTAACCTCTAAATTCCCATAAACCTCATCCCGCTTTTCCTCTAGTACTTTTCTTCCTCTGTATAATGTAATACACCACACATTTTGTAGGCATATGAGATGCAATTTATATTAAGACATGTTTTAAGGTGTGTTTTAGAAGCCTTTTTGTAGCTTTAGAATCCATCAACCTTTCTTACATCTCCATCTTGGCTACATCAATTACTTTCCCTAAAGCCTTTTTATTTTCCATAACTTTAAATTTGTCCTCCCTCTATTCCTCAATATTTGATCATCTTATCTTCTAGCTCCATTTTCTCTCAAAATATTTGTTATCCCATACATAAAGTATACTAGGTTCTTAATTGTACAAGAAAAAATCCTCAAGAATCACCAATAATGTAAGTAAATTTCATTACCTACATTAATAATGTGATGGTTTCTAATCAATGTAGTTATTTTTCTAAGGCAATGGCACAAAAAATTGCATACAAAAGCTCAAAATGTAACTAGATCAACATCGGATGAATCCTCTATGGTAGATGCAAAGAAGAAAGAATGTTACAAATCTAGCTAGAATATTGTAGAGCAATATCAGGAGAAGAAATGTATGCCCAAATACAATACTAAGTGAGACAAGTAGTAAAAAAGTAAGTAGAAGCCTATCAGGTAGTAAAATATGTTAAGGCATTGGATCTAGCAACATAGAGAAAAAAATGTGAAAATTTGACTAAGAAAGTTGGCCAAATATTTAATGATGTTGATGTCAGCAAAGGTGTAAAATAAATATGGTGTTCGATGTTCTTCAAAATAAAATACTGATAAAGCATGTCAACACTTAGTGTCTAACATTCGATGTCTAGAATTCAAGCAAAATTGAAGCCAAGAAATGCAAGTAGCCAGATGAAAAATGATGCTGATATCATCAATGTAACATTTAAAATTCAATGCAATCTGAAAGAAGAGCCCAAATATTCTAAGGCATTAGGTTTGGCATCTGACATCTAGTGTCATACTCTATAATATTTTCAAAGGCATCAAACTTTAGAGGTGATGATATTATCGTTAAATTATTGAACACCCAGTAAACCAAAATGAATATCAGATGAAAAATAATTCTAAGGTAGGAGGCCCAACAATAAGGAACTAAGTATCAAACAAATAAACCATTCATTCGATACTATGCATGAGAAAATATAGCTATCAAATTCTTCAAGCAATGAAGTCATCAAAATAGAATAAGATCTCTGGCATTCAACATGAAGAAATAACAGAGGAAATAACACTTAGCCAAGACAAACCATCTTATAGTAAGAAATATGCTCTCACATCTTCGGTATAAAGGCTCCAAAATCATCGTATTCAACAAGGCCATGCATGCCAATCAATTATCAAACATCATTGCTATCATAGGATATCAATAGTTGAAGCCTCTTCCATCACACACCTACCCTTGCTCATTTGGCTGAGTATAATAGAAAGGAGGGGATCATCATTATATGGTTAGAATCCAATGATGTAGAATGTAAGCTAGCTTTACAAAAATAATTCTTATCATACACATCAATAAGTTTTAATTAAAGCAATCAAGCATAGCTCACTTGAATGTGATGGTCATTTCTTGTGCCTATTTTGATAGGTTGGCAATATGCTCTATAGGTAATCATGATTAGATAATTGAATGTATTGTAAAATATATATCTAAATGGAACACATTCATAGGATCAACTCTTTAGCGTTTATAATTGCATAATTGTATGATGATACTATATACCTTTTGAATGAATATTGGTTTGTTGTTTGGCCTCTTTGTCAAATTTTACAAAACATGTATGTATATCAATTGAATGATTAAGAATTTCTATTAAAGAAATGTGAATGGTTAATTTTGTTATAGTTATTCTGCTTTTGGGATTTCTCCCTAGATTTTTTATTCATTAGTTCCTAGAATGCTTAATAATACTTGGCATTTGTTATGATAATTATTTCGGTCATGTGGAAAATAAGCTAGTCTGTTAGGTAGTCTAGTTTAGTTCGGATTATGAGACTCTCATGCACTATTTCTCTTGATGTTGCTAAATACGTACTACTTTTAGCTTAGCTTCTAACTTTAGGTATCCCTTACTTAAGTCTGCAACCCCATTTTTATTAGTTTATCTAGTACTATAGGAGTTTGTCTACTCTAGAGGTTGACTCAGAGATCCCTATTTCAAAGTCATCCAATCTTGGTCGAGGTCTTGAGGGTGCAACTCATCCACTTAGGTAAATTTTGTACCAAGAGTTATATGATAATTTTGATAGAGATTTATCCAAGGATAGGATGTCTAATTTAACTATCCAATATCATTCAACATTCTCGAGTATTGCATAAATTTATTTCATTTATCCATTTTAGGTATAAAGATAAATCTGATAATCAATAACGTTGAATTTATGATAGACCCTTATATCAAGAAATAAGGTTTGAAAAAGTTATTCCTCACTTGTTGGGCATATAGGAATTCTAATGCTTACCAAGTGGTGAATAATTCTATCCCAATTTCTTTCTAGATATAATAATAAATCATAAATTGATCAAAGGTGGATATGTTGATACCATTATATTTGTTATATTCTATGATGTATGATAGACCCTTATATCAAAGAAGAAATTTTAATGGGATCATTTCTTTCTTGTTGGGCATATAGGAATTGCTAACACTTACCAAGTGGTGAATAATTCTACCAAACTTTCTATTTGGATATAAGGGTGAATCATAACTTGATGAAAATGATGCTTGGAAAATAATGCTTGAGGAGATATTAATGAGATTGAAAATTTTGATAGATCCCTATATAGAGGAAATACATTTGATGGGATTACTAAATATATATGAATGCATCTAGTTTTTAAATATTCACTGGGCATTGAATAATTCGATCACCCATTTTCCTCGTTATAGGGTCGAGTCAAAGATACTTTGATAAAAATAGTTAAGAGAACTTAGGTTAAAGCATGACTTGTTAGCTTAGACTTACTCTTTTATATGCCACCCTTAAGTTGACATTGTAGTTTCATCGTTATCATGAGTGATAACAAGTCTAGAGGAAGCGTGTGATGAGAAGAGATGAGATAAATATGTTTGAAATGATGAGTTGTCCATTTGACAGGAATCATCAAAAAGATTCACTACCTCAAGTACCTAACTAAGATGCATGTCTATAATGTGATCTATCCTGACTAGGATCATCACTCATCAAGATGAATCATCTCAATCCCATATGCAAACAACAAGGACATGAACACTAACAATTGAAAATATCATTCGATTATGCAACAAGTAAACATATGATTAAGCAAACCAATGTTAGCTTTTGATGCAATATGTAATGGGAGATAGCAATCACAATATGCAGAATAATATGAAATAAAGTAAATCTATGAGATGACTAAAATATGCTATCAATAGAAATAAAAAAAATGAATATAATGTAGCTATGAAAGAAATGGACACTCCATGAACAAAGCTATTGGACTACATTGCACCCATCACCAAATCTAGCACGAAATCTACACGTCCGAGTCGTAGTTCGCACCCAGAAGAATAGAAAATTAAATAAAAAAATTTCATCAAAATCCGCCAGCTCCGCGATGCAGAACTTCATTTTTTAGCCGGACAGCACTACTCTCACAGTTCATTCTTGTGAATACTTACCATATTCATTGCTTCATCAAGGACCAGCATGGTATAAGCTTAGTTGCTTCGTCAAAAAAATAAAAAATAAATTGAGTGAGCGGTTTATCTACCGGAGGTTTATCTAACAATAGCAGCGCGGTGACGTTCGCAACGTGGAAAGCGTGGGCAAACCCAAAACATTAGTGAAAGAACTCATATTAAACAATTAAAAGTGCAAATATCTTAAACAAGAAAACCCTAAACCTCCCTTCGTAACAGCTTACGCGTGGCAAAACAAGAACAGCAGTAAAATTCCGGTGACACCAGACTCTATGATTCAAGAAATTGGTGACAGAATTTTGTAACATCTTATGCATGGTAACACAAGCACATATTTCGATAGAACAGTAGTAAGGGTAGTTGATTTTTTAGTAAAGGAAAAAAAAAAATGATGTATTAATCCAAATTTAAGGTTTCGGCAAAGTAGGCGTGTTATTTTCTGATGCCAACTTAAATTTTTGGTGACAATTCAATTTCTTTGGACGTGGTTTCAAAAAAATTTGGTAAGAAACTACTTCACCTAGGTGAATGAAAAGAAATCACAGAGAATGGCGAATGAAGGAAAAATCAACAAATTAAATCAAATTTTAAGGTTATATTACCCATCCAATTAAAATAAGCTGAATTTCGAGGTACATTAAACGCCGGGTAAAAAATACGTCAAGCACAGCCAACATATCATAACATTTCCAAAGGTTTAATAGAGGTAATCGCGGCTCTCAGCAGCGTCACAGCAGTATTAACTTGACGTCCATAGCCAAAGAAATAAACAAATCAAATGCTGGAATAATTTTGTCATTTGGTGAATTCTGGAATAATTAAACGCATCTTTCGTTCACGACATATCGTAGTGTCACGTCTGCTATCGTGTGCTATTGGTTAGTCCCATCCGCCAACGTATAGCCGTTGGTACATTCAAACTACCATTTCGAATTAGCCATTGGATACACTATAGTCGTTGGAACTCGATATAAAACTAGCCATTGGAAGAGGATTAAATTCGTGGTTAGCACGAAATTAATTGTCAATTAAATTAATAATAAAATAACTTTTATCGATTAAATTTGAACCAAAAAAAATTCATAACCTGAAAGTAGTCGTTGAAGGATATATAGACATTGAGAGGGAAATTGTGCAAGAATTTACAAGTAGTCATTGGGAAATTAAATCGTCCGCAATAATTGTTGTTTAAAAAAGTGTCAATGAAAGTCGCTCAAAACCTGTCAGAAAGAATTGTGTTCAAAAGTAGTCAATAGAAGTTGCTCAATAAGTTGTCAACAACAATTGGTGAAAAAGGTATCAGCAACATTTGTTAAAAAAGTTATCAGCAACATTTTTCGTCAACAACATTTGGTGTAAAGTCATCAGCAGCAAGTGACCATTGTGATTTGAAATATTTTGACCATTGAAAGATGAGAGAATTTGACTAATACCTCCAGAAATGCTACAATCTAAAGTATGCCATCATCGACCATGCTACATTCAAGAGTTTCTAATTCAGTGGCAGGGCCTTCCAGAAGACGATGCTACATGGCATACAATGAGTATTTTCCAACCCTTCCTAGCTTTGAGGACAAAACTTTTGAGGGAGGGAGCCATGTTACAATACTAATATAGTTAGTCGACTATATTTCCAAGGGTTCATCAATTCATTTATTTATTCATATAACTAGATGTAGGTTGATTTATAATTATTGATCATTCATCAATTTAATAAATTTACGTATTCGTAAGAGACTTAGCCCTCTCTAAGTGGCGAAGGACTATAGCCCTCCTTAAGTGGTAATATAATTGATTTATTTCCAATTTGATTTGCAAGAAGTTTCACTTCATCTTGAGTGGATCAGAATAGACCCATATTATTTCTTTTGAACCTATGTAAAACCTATTTCTTTGTCCTTCATATGTATTAAACTTGAGCTCATTGTTAGTAGATCCATCAAATGAAATAAGTTTGTGAAGGTAAAGTCTATTCTATGTAGTAATATTTCTTCATAGCTCTTATAGTACATGTATTTGTAATAGCAAGAGAAATATGAGTGATTTATCCCATTACAGTATTTGCATGGATGGAAACTCCAACAATTAACCTTTTCATGACCATATTGATTGCAATAGGTGCACAGTAGTGATGATCTGACAGTTTTGTAGTCTATTTTGGGAACATCATGTTTGTCTATTTCTTTGATAAGACCTTCTAACCATATGTGCACAATTGAATCTATTCCATATTTTCCTTTTTGTATGATATAAATTTTTTCCTTTTTCGAGTTTTCTTTGTCATCAGTCTCACTAGAAGAGTCTTCCTTTTCATAACTATTAATTTCAGAACTTATTTCGTATCTTATTGGTTCTTCCTTTTCTTTGGATTTTTCATCATTGTAATCCATTGAATTTTCAATCAGGATTTTAATCCATATTGGTATTTTCTTCATTCCACTTCTAAGAGTATTGCTTAGCATGCTAGTGGTCATTTGTATTGCCCTTTTAGAGTGAAAAATACTTGTATTCTTAGGGATGGAGTCTTACTCACAGTCTACCTTATGACTCCCTATATTAGGATATATGATCCCTAATTGAAGTATATAAGCTTGATTTGATAAAACCTTTATTAATCCTTAGGTTAGTAGGCTTCCTTATGTCTCCCTAGTAATGAGAGTATATACACCTAATGGAATTTTAGGTTTTGTAGAAAGCTTATATCTTCCCAATTATATAGAACTTGATAATATTTGGTAGATGCTATTATTATCAAGTTTTGTAGAATGCCTTATGACTCCCTAGTGATTTTGGAATATGATATAGTGCTCTTGTAAAATGTAGTTCAATTTTTGGTTGATTTTGTAAAGTTTTGTAAATATCAAAAATCAACTTTTCTAACACCTTATTACTCCTATTGAACTAAGCACTTTTCCAATTTTGAAGAGGTTTTAATGTTGGATTTCTTTTGTCCCTTTTGAGAAATTTTGAGACAAGAATATTATAAATTTCCAACCTTAGCAAAAACCTTAATAACCTCTTTTAATATCCCTTAGGATTTGATTTTAGTGTTTCTAATTTTCAATAACCTAATTTGGTGTTGTAATCCTTATAGCTCCCAAATATAGAAAATTAGAACACAATAATATTTGCAAATATTATAAATTTGATTTTTCTAGTAGTAACCCTTATTTCTCCTAGGTTTATTTTGCAAATATTATTTTGATTTGTTATATTTCACCCTTTGATTTTTGCTTTCAATATTGATATTTTCTCTAAGCTTTGACCTTAGTTTACAATCCTTATATCTCCCTAAGAATGAAAGCAATATTAAATAAGGGTTATTTCTTACCTTTCAATGTTGTATTACCACAATGTTCGATGCCTTTTTTGGTTGTATATGACAACAATGTACTATTCTCCTTTGGCACTAAAAACACTATCCAAGCTTTGGAATCTCCTTGCCTTCAATGCATGAACGTTGGTGCTTCAAACTATGGGGTCTTTGACCTCCCTTGACCAGAGATTTTAATGCTCTCTTCTCCTTGCTTCCACGCTGCACTTTGGCTTACCTTGACTGTGCTATGAATGCAGACTCCTTGGACTTGGGCACCTTTTTATGAAGGAGGAATCTTGGACCTTGTGACAAGTGTCACAACCATTTCTTATGAGCGCTTGAGAGAAGTAGAGATGCCTCTTGCCACTTGTAAACCTTCTGTCAGGTCTGAAAGGAACGTTATGTTCTAAGATGAGCGCTCATTCTTTTCCATTCCAAGTGTCTCTTTTCTTTCTAACGTTCCAACCTCCTTTGTGTAACGCTCCTTGGTCAATCTTGTAATGGATGGGCGCTTGTGTGGGCGCTTGTGTGAGAGTTGTTAGGGTTATCTTTAGATAACAAGTGTCATCACCTCCTTGTGCATGAGTCTTCTACGTAATGCCCTCTCAACGTGCCTTGGCAAAGCTTCTTATTAGCAATGTGCCTTGGCCAATTCTTTCTTTGTTGTGAACGTTCGATGAGGTGGTTCCAGCTAATGCTTTTGGAGGCTTTTGAGTAGCTTTTGGTGGAGCTTTGGTGGTGCCTTGGTGGAGCTCTGGTGGTGCCTTGGTGGAGCTTTGGTGGTGCCTTGATGGAGCTCCTTGGATGTACGTGGATTGCTATGCTTTCCCTCATTTTTTAACCTATTTTGTATGCTCCTTTGTAGATGATATTACCTTGGATGTAATGCTCTTTCTTTACTTTGTATTGTGTCTTCTTTTCTTGCAGGTTCGGCCATCCAAAATGGAGGAATTGTGAGCCTTTTGAGAGGCTTCCTTTCTATGCTTGGAGTGGACTGCTATTCGGTTGTTCTTGACTATAATAATGTGCCCTTAAGGCACTCTAGATTCTTCCCTAAGACCTGCGTACAACCGATTAGAATGATGCACAATAATGTAATAACTTTTGGTTATAAGAAACCTTCTTGCACTCCTTTTTGTAGATCTGATTTTCTAGTTTTTATGGCAGAATTTTGAATGCAATGGGGGATTTGAGGTGGTCTTCTTGAATAGACACCTTTCCCATTTTTTCTTGGGTAATTTGATAACAATCCCAAGCTTATAATGGTGTAGATAGAAGCTTCTCTTTGATGTAATTTTCTGCACTTTCACCTTGCAACTAACCCTGTAATGCTTTGGATTTGAGACTCACCAAGTCTCAATTTTTGAAGCTTCCTTTGCTGAATTTAGTTAGTTGCTATTTTCTTCTCCAAAACTTGGAGGATTGAGCTATTTTTGGTGGCTTCCTTTGGCCACTAAAAGTTGCAGATTTTGGTGCACTAATGGTGTCTTTAGACACTTGATGCTAATATGATTTTGTGCCTTTCTCAAGAACACAAACACTAAGCTTTTTGAGAGTAATATAGTAGTGCAAATGAACCCACTAATATTTCACTTTTAATGCACTAACAATCACACCTTATCACTCCAATAAACTCTCAAAATAACTTATAAGTGCACTTAATCAATTTACTACAACTAATCAAGAATAATCTGAAATGAATCTTCAAGAGTTATTCTACAATTTCACTACAAACAAAGTTGTAGGAACTAGTCTTCTTTTTCTTTCCAAAGTAGATATTTGGTAGTTGATAGATAGTTGTAATTTTGTAATCTAATCAACTCCAAAGCTAATGTGCAAATGAACCTTAAAAGGAACTTTTCCCTTTTGCACTTTTGAATACTGTAATTCAATTTTCCTCTTTTGCAACTCTAATCCAAATTAAGGTGCTTTAACAAATCTGATAAGTAATCCAATTAATGAATCTACTTGCACCAATAGTTGCTTACCTTTTTGAAAGATTTTGTAGCTCTTTTGCAGCTTCTATAGAGGATGTAGATCTTGGTGTCTAAGATCACCAAGTTGCTGCTTTGAGTAGGATCTTGCTGCTTAGTTTCTTCTTCACCAAAAAGTGGTCTCAAACTTTCTTTTACGAGCCTAGGTTTTGATGATTTGATCCTTTAAGAAATCTTCTCCTTTTGCTATAGATTTGGAGAAGTATTTGTCTCTGAAATGGTGCCTTCTTGCTGTGAGAGGTAATCTTCAAATCTCTTGGATTTGGTAGGCTTCTCCTATCTTCAAGTCTTCTTGTCAAATTCTGACTTCAAGCAGGATCTTCTTCTCAAGATTCTGAATGTCTTGAGGTCTTCTGAGATTTGGCACTCCTTGCCAAATTCTTCTTCTTCTTTTGGGCTTGTTTTCATATGGTAAAATTATCCCAAATATTCTTCTCAATATTTTTTAATTTTTCACTCCTTGCCAAATTCTTCTTCTTTTGGGCTTTTTCGGATGGTGATAATTGTCCCAAATATTTCACTATCTTCTATAGTGAATTTCTCCAATGAGTTCTCCTTTGATGATTTCTTCAGTAAGGCTCTCCAAGCCTTTTACTGGATGCTCATTGAGACCTCCCCAAGGTCTTTGATCTTGCAGCTTCTTCTGGTCTTCCTTGAGACCTTTTCTTCAACCTTCTACTCCTGGAAGTGTTGGTGGTGAGATCTTCTTCTAGATCTCTGATTCTACTACTTCTGGATTCGAGCAGGACTCTCCTAGTCCTTCTTCTTCTTCCAATACTAGAAGTTCTTCAATGAGATCTTCTCCTAATCTCTTTACCTTCAATTTTGCTTTAGGTGCTGGATTGATTCTGAAGAAGATACTCTTCCTAACTTTCTTGTAGGAAGTTTCCCAACTCACTGAATCTCCTTTCCCTACAACAAAGTATTAGTACTAAAATCTTAATCTACTTCTGAATTAGATACTCTCTTCTAGAGTCTTCTTCAGGATCAAGGCTTCTATGGCCTTTTTTAGTATCAAGGCTTATATGGCCTTTTCTTCAGTATCAAGGCTTCTGTGGCCTTTTCTTCAGTATCAAGGCTTATGTGGCCTTTTCTTCTAGGACAAGGCTTATGTGGCCTTTTCTTCAATATCAAGGCTTTTATGGCCTTTTCTTCTAGATCAAGGCTTCTATGGCCTTTTCTTCTAGAACAAGGCTTTTGTGGCCTTTTCTTCTAGATCAAGGCTTCTATGGCATTTTCTTCTGGATCAAGGCTTCTATGGCCTTTTCTTCTTCTATGAAGTTCTCAATCTAGCAATGGAGATCTCCAGTCTCCTAACTTCACCATGACTCTTCTCCAGAAGTCTTCTTCCATAGTATTATTTTCTTGCACAAGGAACTAATATCTGCACTATGAAGGCACGCCGACCTTCGGGCAACGAAGTTGAAGTCTCCTAGATTTCTATTGTAGGAGGTGTCCCAATCATCTGAGAATTAATTTTCTGCAACAAAAGAAACTTTGGGCAATAGTTAACAAATTCTAGATATCCTGAATGATCTTCACTAGTTGATTTGTCAATCTAGTGGATTGAATGTTGAGTCCTAGTCTTCACGAGTTTTTCTTGCAACTCTGTGGAAAGACTCTAGCCAAATGTAATCTCAGTATTTTTGGAACTAAGATTTCTTTCAGTCCTCACTTGTGGCTCTCCCTAATTCTACCACCTAGACTCTTCTGAGAGTTTTTTATAGTGGTTGGTCCAGCAATGCATCAGGTTGACAAAAAACTTAGGCTCAATGATAATGGTGGTTTTCCTATTGATCTACTATGGCTAGATCTACCATGGCTCTGATACCACTATTAGATTTTGATGTAGTATGCAATGGGAGATAGCAATCACAAGATGTAGAATAATATGAAAGAAAGTAAATCTATGAGATGACTAAAATATGCTATAAATAGAAATGATAGAAATGAATACAATGTAGCTATGGAGGAAATGGACACTCCATGAACAAAGCTACTGGACTACATTGCACCCATCACCAATATATGGTGATCTACACAACACTATGCTACTACCTACGAATATGCTCTGAGCTTCTATATTTTGCTTGTTACAATGAGGCCCTTTTTATATAGGAAGATAGGTTCCTTGGCCAACACTCTACCTAGTTGTGCAAGGGACACCTTGCACATATACAACTTGCACATTGACACTTGTGCATTTATTACATTGCATGAAGTAACTAGATAAATTCCCCCTAAAGTAATCTAATGTCCTAAGTATGTACCTAGGAAGGTACATTTACATGACCCAAATGATGTAATATAATCTATTTCTAACAAATGCATATAAGTTATTTAGAAATTTTATATTCTAGAAAGAAGACAAGGTATAAAGATCTAATCAAGTCATAACTAGCAACCTCTATATGTCATCAGTACTTTAGTTTCTTTTTCAAAGTCTAAAATATCAAAATGACTAGAGAGGATTTTGAGAAAATCATCAAGGGATTCTATTGGATTAGTTACTTACTACAAGTGCAATGCAAGTGACACTATTTGCTAGCTAGGATCATCATCATTTTATTGCAATACGTTTCCTTGCAACTTTATGGTATGAATAGGTAGATACAAGAAAATATGCAATTCAGGTATATGAAGGTAAGGATAAATATATTAAAAGACAATTGTGCAATTAGGTGTATGATCAAGCAAAGATATAGATTCAAGCATAATATCTTTTTAAATGCATACATTGATAGGTTCTTTATGTTCATTACCATCTAATGTGGTCAAGCGATATGCACCTGACTCATATTTGGTTGTTATGATGAAAGGACCTAACATTTTGGGTCTAAATTTACCCTTAAGGTCTTCCTTAGCATTAGTGATTTTCTAGTTTTCCTTGATAACTAAGTCACCTACATCAAATGAATAAGGTCAAACTTGTTTTCGATATGATTTCTTAAGTCTTTGATGATACACATGTAAGTGCTCCAAGATATGAGTCTACTTTTCATCAAGAAATTCAAGTTGGGTAAGTTGTGCATGGTTATACTCGTCACCTATTACTATATCATTTAGAAGGATTCTAAGAGAAGATACTTCTATTTTTAAGGGAAATATGGCCTCAATCCCATAAAACAAGATGTAATGTGTAGCACCAGTCAAAGTTAAAACACTAGTGTGATATGCCCATAAAGTGGGATATATAAGCAAGTGTCATTACCTACCAATTTTGCTTACAAGCTTCTTTAAAATTTTGATTAATGTTTTATTAGAAGCTTTGGCCTATCCATTACCCTGCAGATAATATGGCATCGACCACTTATGCTAAATTTTAAATTTAACATAGAGTTTGACTACATATTTTTTTTTAAAGGAGTGCCATTTTCGAATAAAATCATGTTAGGAATGCCATATCATGATAATATTTGATTCAAAATGAATTTTTAGACCTAAACATCAATACAATAGGATAACGACAAGGCTTGTACCCACTTGGTAAAATATTTAGTTGTCGTGATTATGAACTTATGTCAATTGGATGAGAACAAATTTATTTTTTTGCAAGGTTACCAAGTGTGTGGGTGTAGGTGTAGGTGTGGCCCCTACCAAAAATAGGGCTCGTTAGGTGCAGGTGCAACTAGTTTTCAATTAATTTATATATATTTTATCAAATAGAATTTAAAATAAAATAAATCATATACATTATAATTTAGTATGCCCTTTTATTAATAGTTTATTTTTAATAGGATGCCCTTTATTATCCATGTGGAAGCCACTTTAGAAATTATAATTTGTTATAAAAAATTAAAAACTTTAAACTCGATAAAATTTATTATAAAGTTTAAATTTATAAAAACTTTATAATAAATTATTAAAACTTCTAAAGGAGGAAGAAGGCCGTCTAAAGATGGCATTCTTTATTGAATGGAGGAGGGAGAAGGCAATCGTTGCTTTCACCTACCCTCTTCTAGGAATGCTTCTTCCTCTTCCTTTTATTGTCAATGTCATTTGATGTTACAGATTTTACACACTCAGAGTTGTAATTAAGCAGAGAAGCTTAGACTCAACCAGATGATTTCAATGTGGAGAAGAGTGTCGACGATTGTATTTAAAGTAAGACTTGGAGACTATGTGATATGGTTTAGAATCAAAGGTCTAAAATTGAGATTCCCCACTATCATTGGCTCGGGATAATATATGCTTTTGTGAGATTCCATCTATGATGTCAAAAGGTGAACATCAACCAAACTAGTTTCTTCACATTTTTATTGAACGATATTCATGCAAGATATTTTACAAATTCATTCATTTTTTAAAATATAGATGACCAAAGCTAAAGTGTTGAATTAGAAACATCCACCTTTTCCCTAGTATGAGCATTAATTGACATATTGAATAACCTATTATATAACTTCAATAATTAATAATAATAAAACCATCGTGCTTATTACAAATGATGTCCATTTCTTTTAGCCCAACTAAACCTGTTCTTACACCCACACACCTACTATGGGTGCAGGTATGGGTGTGCACACTCAATCAACTGGGTGTGTAAACCCAATTACACTATTTTTTGATAATATATAGCCCCCAAGTAGATAAGGGCCAGGGATATGTGATTTACTAGAGCTCTTGAGATGGTGCATGAATTAATTTATCATACTTTTGACACTTGTCACATTTTCATACATGGTTACGAGCATCTCTTTCCATATTTGGCCAATAATAGCCCATATAAATGAGCTTCTTAACAATAGTACTTCTATTGAAGCGACCACAACATGCCCCCTCATGGGTATATTGAACTATTATTTTGGCTTTGTCTATATCAATGCATCTTAAGAGAATATCATCAAATATTCATTTATAGAGGATGTCTCACTTTATCAAAAATTGGTAAGCATATTGCCTGAGATTATTTTGATCATTGTGGTTGAATCTCTTAGACAAAACACCACTCTTAAGCAATTCATATATTTCCTTATACCAAGAGTTGAGTACTGGTGTTTGTTCTATGGGAAAAATAGCTAGTGGTTCTTGACTAGATTGTAAGGTTGTAGGTTTTCTAATCTAGCATATGATAATGGTATCTTATTCATATTCTAATTCTAAAGAAATAAGTTATACATTGGAATCCATTACATCTACTTGACAATTACTAGAGCATAGAACTGTATCGATGGAATATTTTTAAAAGAATCCATCAAGTATCTACAATACCTTTGTATGGTTTTAACTTATCGTCTTTAGTTTGATATACTCCATTAATTTGGTTAACTATTAATTAGGAATCACCAAAAATAGAGGGTAGTAACTTTTAGGGCTAGGGTTGCTTGTAGTTCGAGGATGAAGGCTTCATATTCAGCTATGTTATTAGTACACAAGAATTGAAACCTAAAATTCAAGGGAATCATGATTTTTTGTAGTGATACTAAGATGATTCTTGCCCTTGATCCCTTAATGCATATTGTGTCATCAAAGAAAATAATCTAGGAATATTATTGTGATGCCTCAAGAGTGCACACCATCTCCTTAGGGTACTCAATCTCCAGGGGATGACTGATTGGTGAAGGGATTGTTGTTAATTTATCAACTATCATTTGTCCCTCAATCAATTACTGACTAATGAATTCAAGATCACATTCATTAAGTTTCATAACCATTTTGATTATCATAACTGAAAGGTAGATTTTAGACATAAGGTATCACAATAGATTAACCTTGGCTATAACATATGTTTTGTGGATTAACATGTAATATCTCAATTTTTAATAAGCAAAGACCATTGCTAAGCACATAATTTTCAAATGGGTATACCTAGTTTCATAAATTATGAGAGTTCTACTAATATAGTAAACAACTCATTCTCTATGTTTCTCATCATATTGTGCCAACATGCCACCTAAAGAGTGAATTATAGTTGTAATATACAATAAAAATGGCTTGAGGGGATCAGTTGGAATGAGGATTGAAGGAGACTATATATATATATATATATATATATATATATATATATATATATATATATATATATATATATATATATATATATATATATATATATATATATATATATATATATATATATATATATATATATATATATATATATATATATATATATATATATATATATATGTATATGTGTGTATATATATATATATATATATATATATACACACATATACATATATATATATATATATATATATATATATATATATATATATTTTTTTTTTTAAAGCATCAAAATATTTTTAACATTCCTCATACAAATTAAACTTGATCCCTTTCTGCAGTAGCCTCAAAAATGGTTGGCATTATTTTCCAATTGGGATATAAATCTCTAAATTGATTGGATCTTCACTTGCACTATTCTAAGCTCTTTTACATTTTGAGGAAATGGCATGTTAGTTATTTTTGATATCTTATTCAGATCTACCTCAATGTCTTGAATAGACACCATAAAGCCTAATAACTTGCTAGATGTAATCTAAAATATATTTAGAGGGTTTTAGAATAACCTTGTACTCTTTGAGTCATTCAAAAAGTCATCTCAAGTCCTTGAAATGCTCCTCTTTTCATTGGTCATCCTATAATATCATAAACATAATCTTAAACAATAGTGTGCATCATATCTTGAAATATATATGTCATGGCATATTTATAATTTGTGCCAAAATTCTTCAACCTAAAGGGCATAACTTTGTAAAAAAAAGTCCCCCATAGGGTAGTGAACATTATTTTGGCTTTATATTCTAGTGCTATGCAAATTTTATTGTAATTGGAAAATCAACCCATCAAGAATAACATTCTATTATCGACAGAGAAGTCAAATACCATTTCTATGTTTGGAAAAATAAAATCATCCTTAGGATAGACTTTGTTGATGTCTTGAAAGATTATGGATACTCACACAATACCTTCTTTCTTGGCAACTGGTAATATGTTCAAGATCCAATCAAACTATTTTATATCTCTAACAAACTTAACTTCCATAAGCTAATGGAGATCCTCTTTAACAAGTAGAGAAACTTTAGGGTGTATTTTTGGTAATTTATGTTTCATCATCTTAGTGTCAGGCTTGACTACGAAGTTATGAAATTTTAAAGCCAGATTTAATCTTGGCATGTCCATGTAAGACCATGAGAATATATCACAGTATTTAGTTAAGAGCTCATGTACTCTTCTATTTCTTCCAAAGTTAAGATATTTTCTAATTTTGTCATCTATAGATAATCATTTGAAACTATATTTATGTATATGGATTCTTCTATCAATATGTTGGATTCATATTCATAATGTGGAGGAGTGGGTATAACTCCTAGGATTTAGAGCTCATCAACCTCTAAAGTCCATTGCTCCATATTAAATGATTGAGAGAAAATGTGTATCTAAATAAGTAGTTCCTTCAGTAGGATTATCACCAAAAGGAGAAGCATTATTGTCATTATCCCGAAGAGGAAAGTGAGGTAAATTTGCTTCTCACAATAATTTATGTGTAATGTGGATACAAGGTTGGCCATTGAGTGAGACATTATGTCATTATATTCTTACAATAAAGATAGTTTGTGCTCATTGTAAAAGCTATCATTGGAGTCTTATCTAATTTTCTTCATAGGATTAATATTGATGGTATTGATTTACACATATTGTGAAAATAGATTAGTAGGCAAAGGGAGAGGTTCAACTTCTTCATATTCATCCTAGTCTAGACTTGTTATCGAGGTCGCTTCTATTGGAGGTTAAAATGAGGACAACCAAGTATCGTCATCATCACTTTTAGAAGAAGCAAATGTCACTCTATTATGGTTATGAAAATACACCAATCCACAATGCTTGGGCAAGGTTTTGGTTTCTAAAGTCTCTTTGATTACTTGTACTCAAAGTCTTAGGCCTTTTCTTATGTAGTTGAAGTTACAAAGGATTTATTTTGGGGATAGGATAAAGATTGAAAAGAAAATACTAGGTGTATCTTTACTTTATTGGTCATGTGTTAGCCCCATGTATTGCTCTTGTAGATACAAAGGTCCAAGTTCCTATTTGCATGATTATTCCTCACCTAGAAGGTAATCCAAAAGCATGAGGTGATGAATGTAACCTAACCATGTCTAAAGCTAACAACTCATAATAATGGTTATTAAGGTTTATGTTGTGTATATCTTCTATATTTTATTTCTCTTTGGTTATAACCTGACTATTGGTTCCTTCTTTGTAGTGGATGCTTGTTTTCTTAGGTGAATTATAGATTAAGGTATCATCAATAAAGGGACTAGAAGCATTCAATAAAGGGCAAAGTCAAGCTTTTGGATTTTTTGATTGGATGTTCTAGCAATAGGTAAAAGGATCATGGTTAGCGACTATGCTATGCAACTTACCTTACAAATTGATGATAAGTTAAGGGAACATCTTGCATAAATGGATCCAAGATCATCCTAAAATAAGGTTATAGTTCAACTCACATGGTAACACGTAAAATAATATGTTTAAAATGTGAGGTATTACTTTTACTGGTAGAACTATAGTCTCAGTAGTTTCCCATTCTTTGTTGTTACAATATTTTATGATAATATTCAAATTTTCTAAATCTTGCTTATTAAGTCCTATCTTGTAAAAAATCTAAGACTAAAAATATTGATTGATGACCCATTATTAGTGAGAAACCTTTTTATGGATTGCTCACAAATATTTCAAGTTCTATACAAGGGTATCTCTCCAAGAATAGAGGTAGGTTCATGCTAAAGAAGGATATAGTTGCATGGTTCATGCTAAGTGACCCCACCAAAAAATAGCCAAATAATTAGGAGTGGTATTTTTAGGTACTATTTATTTCCTTAAAAGCTTGAACAAATTCTCTCTATGACTTAGGGAAGTTCACAACAACTTGAGTATGGACATATTAACTGGTGTGTCCTCTAATTGTTGTTGAAGGTTATTTTTTTTTCTTATGGCTTTAAAACCAAAGGTGGTTCCTTAGGAGAATTAACACATCTCATCTGCAAAACTAGGGTAGGTTCAAGATGTGGTTCCTAGGCTTGACCCTTCTCTTTGGATTGTTGTACAAACATGAATCACCCCTACCATATTCTAATATGGTGGAGGGACATTCTTATATTGTACTTGGTTGAAAATATTTTATCCATGTTTATGTAGGGGGTCTTGGAATATTCCCAAATATTGGTTGGAAGATGTTGCTTCTTCAAGACCATCTATCACTAGGCAACCTTGATCAACAAGATCTTGTACCATATTTTTTAGGGTGATACAATTTTTCATGTTGTGGCCATTAGTATGATGGAAAGCATATTGTTGGTTAGCCTTGAACCAAGACAACTTCTACCTTTCAATGTCTTGCTCTCTTCTAGGGGTAATTTCTATCATCTTAGCATCTAGTAGTTTTATCAACACCAAAGATAAATATTGATTTAACTTAGTAAAATTTCTAGGAGTTTTTTTCCTAAGTTTTAGCTAAGATTAACTTGCTTAATACTACAATAGTACTAGCATTACCTATTTTTGGGTTAGGGTTGGTGTGAGAGTTAGTTATGCCATCACCCACAACATGTTTATTTTTATATTATTCTCTAGTGTTAGAAGGAGATGGTTTCTCATCTTCCTTCTTGATTTTTAGTTGCCCTCTTTATTAAAGGGCAACTTATATTTATTTTGTAATATGAATGACATCATCAAAGGACACTATATGAGTCATCTATAAAGGATATGATAAATGTTCTTGTAAATTATATATGAAAATATACAATAATTCCCTCGGTGATAGAGCAAAAGGTAGTTTTCTAACCTACTTTCACAATCGAGGCAATAATTCATTGATAGATTCATTTTTCCCTTGCTTAAGTTGATATAAGTAATCAACTATTTACCTTTTCATGATATAAGTGATGAAATGTTGGATGAAAATTTTGTCTAGGTCAAAAAATTTCTTGATCGAGTGATGAGGTAATTGATAAAACCATTCCAAGGCCTCACCACGAAGACTCATGGGAAATAGCTTTAACAACAATATTTTGTCATACTTTATGTCATGGCTTGCTACTATAAAAATTTGAAAGTGATCTATAGGGTCACTTTCACCCTTATATAACCAAAACTTTGGAAACACAAAGCTCAAGGGTTAAAGCCTATTTGTTAAATTTGGTCTATATGTTTGTAAGAATACTTTTTAGGTGTGCCTACTTGAATAGAGGCTAATTGTTGTTTGAACTCAAAATTTTCTTTTGCTAACTATTCTGACCTAGCATTTAAATCCTTCAAGAAAAAGTTTTGACAATACTATAAACTAAGACTAAGGGTTAACTGAAGGATAATACTAAGCACTTGGATGGGATGATCTAAAAGGGATAATTATGTTATTAATTTTAGGGTTATCTTAGAAAGATATGTTAGTAGGAGGAAAGTTAGTAAATGGGATGTTAGCCAACATAGGCATACTATAGAATGGGTTAGAAGCAACTACATTCAAATCATGTGGTATACTAGGAAGAACATCCACATGTTGAACTTGTGGATAACTTAGTTGTGTAGAGATTGGAGGGTTTATCCTAAGTGGCTCCATGTTTGGAGGTATAGGATCCAAATTCCCTGAGGATGGGGTACTTGACAAAATACCTCCTAGATTTTTGGTGAAAATAAAGTATCGTTGTTGAGCACTCATTAGGTTTGATCTTGGTTGGTGTAAAAATTCTATAAAAGTTTCTTCCATGGTAGAATGAAGTCTTTATTTTGCTTTAAATGTAGCTTCCATGGTTTCTTTGTTTCCTCATAGAAAGGTAGCAATATGTGCATGGATTTGAATATAACCTCTCCTTATTCATTGTGAATGGTAGAAATAGTTCCAAAATGTGGAGTTTCTTCCTCTTCTTCCTTGAATATAGGGTTTTCAATCAAGGGTTTCTTCTCTAAAATTTCATATGAAGCACTTAGATATGCACCATTTGTTGCACAATATTCTGAGTGATATACAGGGGTTCAGACATGGCAAGGAAGGAGTTCAATTTATTAAGTTTTTTTTAGAGTTTTAATAGTGAAGAAGAAGATGTTTGATATCCTTATGTCATCCTGAAACACAACTATCCTTGTAATCCATCATAATAAACTAGCCAAGAAGAATTTTTCCTTAAGGTTTGTACCTCAGTTTGCTCAAAGATTCATTAGCCTTCCCCCAATAGGACTAATAATTGGTTATGTTATTATTATATTGATTTAATCTAATTTATCTAAGTAAACAAGATTAAGTTATCTTAATTAAAGTGTAATAAATTTTAACCCAGGTGTTGTAGGTTATTTGGAGAGGAGAGGACAATCCTCCAAGGGAGGCCCCAGGTTCGAATCTCCACCCTACCAAAAAGTTGAATTGGGTACCCAAAATCCAATTGATAATGTTGGTGCGGACAGGGTCGGGTGTGACTCCCGGGTGACTTTGATGGTGTAGAACTCCCTGTTCATGGTCTCTCAGACCAAGGCGGCCCCACAAGGGTTTTTTCGCTTAAAAAAAATGTGTAATAAATTTTATCTTGATTAAGGATAAGGTGTTAAGTCAACAATATCTTATATAGGGGACCCAAGTAGTGTGTTCATATCAGGTTTACCAAATATGTGGGATGCCAAATAAGGTGCATGGGGGTGTTGGCTTTGAATGTATTATTATAATGTCATCCGCACTCATGTGGGAGAGCGTTGCTACTAACTTGTCATTGTGGCTGCATTTTGGGAATAGTGTTTTATATTTGGTGGGAGGTTTGGGTTCACCAAGGGATTTATAGATTCCCTAATCTAGTTTAATGTATTTAATTTAGCAAATACATAGGTTTTATTCTATGCTATAAGCTAATATGCAATATGAGGATGCAATGCAATGTGAAAACAAGAGTGCATAAGACAAAGAGCTATCCTATATGCAAGTTTGGTTTGAATTCTAACTAAGAGAAGGGTTACGAAAGATAAAAAAATTATTTTCTTTTCTTGAGAGCAAAAGTGCAAAATAGATATAAAAAATAAATTAACCTAATGCAATACTATATGCAATATTTATTTAGGATGCCTAGGAAAACAAGATAAAATGTTAAACTAAGCTAGAGATTATTTTGATTTTCTCTTTTTTATATATGCTAAAATGGGTAAACAACAAAGCAGATAAGGAGAATATATTTTATTATATAAATTGAAAATTAGAGGATCATAAGTACTTACCTATTTTGATGTCTAATTTGAATATGCCATTTGGAGTTGAACACACATTTTGAGTGAATACGTTGACTAGAAGTCTTTCATATGGCTCATGCATACCTACGAAATGGATTAAAAAAAAGGGATATTGTAATTTAGGAGCCTACCAAACAATAAAAATATTGATTCTTCCTAGTTTTCATATTCAAAACCTTTATTTATATAAAAATAGAGATCACTTTGCCTTGAATGTGAATGTTGAGTTATATGTGGCAAATATGCCAGTTGGAAGTATTCTAGTTAATGGATTTGTAAATGTTATTGAAATAACTTAACAAAAAATAGATTGACAAGTAAAATTTTGATATTGTTAAAATGAAACATAGAAGAAAATCTAATCAAGTTGGATGGTAGAGGGACTATAAATCTAAGGTTTCTTAGATGTTTGGTGAATATGTCGATTAAAAATGTTATAACTAGAAGATTCATTAAGATGAAGAAAATGGGTTGATGATAAATAAGACAGAGGATAAGGACTACTGAGAAGCCAATACAATTCACAAGGGGCTAATTATGTAAGGCTAGGTGTTAAGGGTTAGAAATATCTAGGATATCTCATACAAGTTGAGAATATGACAACTATATTAGTTATGACCTATATATTTGATCTAAGAGCTAGAAAAGGGTGACTAGTGTAATTGTCACCAGGATAAGGGTACAATGAATCATAGTGAATACACCACCTAGACCAGGTATAGGCAACAAATTTGTCTAGTTCCACAATAGACTATGGAATCCAACCATGAGGAGGCTATGGAAACCTCTTGCTATTGTAGGAGGGGTTTTGGGAGTAGTTTTAGATACAAACTTTTCAGGATACCTATGGGATCAAGAGGTACAAACTTGTGATAAAAATAATGATAGCTAAATCTAGAAATAAATAATATAAGAACACATGTTATGAATTTGAATTAAAAAAAAATATAGCAATTAACATGAAATCAAAATACATAGTGGGCTAATAACATTATGGTACCAATCATGAGATGCCCCCTTTTCTTATTTTGAAGTAAAATCATTGATGAATCTGTAAAAGAATTTTAGTAGCACTTTGCTATGCTCCAATGAGTTTTTATTTTTGCAATGTTTCATTGCTAAAAGTGTGTGTCTTGAAATGTTACCCTAAGGGGCCAATTTATAGAAATTGTACGTCCTAGCATGCTAGTTGGTCTAGTTGGTTGGCAAGGCAATTTGGCTACTGATTGTAGCCTATAACTAGTTGCCCTCTAATTTGAGTCTAATTAGGGAAAGTAAGAATTTGGAATGGAATACATCACATTCCTTCTCAATATGATGATTGCCTATGTTTGCAAAAGTGTGGTCAAGCAAGATTTATGCCCTGGCAGATCAATGAAGGTGTAACTTTGAGTTTTTTTTTTTAGGTGTAAATACATCACTTGAATGAATATATTGTTAAGTGTATTCACACTCATGAATATTCATGAACTTGACCATTATAGGTCAAATATGGTAGAGAGTAGAGGAATTTGAATTATTCATGAATACGTCAAGCTAAAAGCATATCCAATCCATGGTAGATTCATTTTGATATGTTAGATTTTTCTTTGTTGGATTTTATCTATAAATTTTGGGATTGGGTTAATTATTATGGTTAATTTGATCTTTTTGTCGATTTTCTTTGAATATCAATGTAAAATAGGTGATCCAATTTTAGGTATCTACAATATCAAATATAATGCCTCTTCCCAGGTGTCAAAAATCATAACAAAAAAAAATCTAAAATAAGATATAGTTAATAGTTTAACTAGATTTGTGTATGAGTTACATCATCAAGGATGCATAATCAAACAATGTTATGCACAATGCTTTCTATAAAAGGATAAAATATAGTTCCTAAAATTGCTATTGAAATATAACATCCAATGGTCATTCCAATAGTAGATAAATATTCAAACCTAAAACAATCTAGGCTTGACACATTTAATACATCTAATATAAGATTCAACAGATCTAATATTCTTTTATAATTCCTTGCATAATAATATTTTATTTTATACCTAAATATTTTGATTCACTATGGAGCAAGACCCTTTAGCATAGTTCGTCAAATAAGGCCAAAGTTATCTAGTAATAATGTTCTTGTGATAAAATCTAGGGCTATCCAATGGTGAGGTTTATTTGATCAAGTTTGAAGGTTTCAATGACTAAGGTAAATTCTCATCAGGTCAATGTTTTCTTACAAAAAACTTCATTCGAACTCTTCAACAATGGTACCTCATCTATTCATGGTTCCAATACCACTTATAACATTAATATCACTCTCCAATATTAGCACATAATTCAAACTGGAAATAATATTAGTTATTAGGAAAATGACATATCAAGTCCATGGCACAAATGAGTAAACTTGGCACTAGTATCAACAACCTTGGAACCCAAATAACACCAAAGTACTACAACACCAATCCATATGGTGACAGTGCAAGTCTTGACACCAACATATACATTGTTATTCGAAAGCTTTCCCAACTTCATAGTCTTAAAAGGGTAATGGTTTTGGAATCCAAAGTCCAAATATTTAAGGGATTCTAAGCTTACATTAGCCAATTTTGCTCTTAAGCGAGTATGATAGGAATAGTCTTGGAATCACAAAAGGCTAAACTTTGCCAAACAAGATAAAAATGGTTATGTGAGATCTTTCTAAAGGTTGAGTTTGTTATACATCTAAGGTGAAGTTGACAAGGAGTTCTAAAAATAAGTATGTTGAGGAAAGGTTCTCTTATTTGGGTGGTATAAGTTTGTATTCCCTAATTGAGAACTTCTATTGTGTTCCAATTTACATACCATCATCATAAATAAAATATACGACATCGAACCTTCTCCATCTATGATCAATAGCCATATTTTAATTGTATTCCATGCATTCATGGATAAGGTTAACAAGGACATAGGTATAGTTGGCACCACCCATTTATGTTGGAATATTTAGAGAGCACATCAATCGGGTTGGATTTATAGTTTATAGTAGCACCACACTTGTTAAAGATAGAGCTACTAAATACAATTCTTGCTATAATGAACAACTAGTTCCAAGAAGGTATTTAAGCCTTCAAGGAAGTTACCACAGAAATTTTATCATTATTGTATAGAAATACATAAAGTAAACAATATGAACCATTCCTATTTTATTTTTTCATAGGTTGAGTTGTAGAGTAAATAGAAAGTCAACATAACTTTCCCTTTTACAACTACTAATATCATGCATCTATTTTAAACAAAATGGTCTTCTATCCATTTAACCATCATAGGAATTTAGCATCGAACAATATATACATACTATATTTTTCATTCACATATCAAGTCATTGTTGAGCAAGGTGCAGCAATAGAATTGTCATTGTTGTCAACACAGTCAGATAGATCTGTTGATGCAATGGACAGGAAGTTCAAAAGCTATTCAGATGCAGAAGACAGGAGTTCAAAGGTTACTCAGAGTATGTACAGTGATTTTTCAAGAAGACCGAAGTGGCCCATATGCAAAAGATCAAAGAAAAAGACAAGTAAGAAAAGTGTCGCGATATCACGACATATACAACAGGCAAGAAAAACTGTCACAATTTCACGACATGTTGGAAGAGAGAGAAAAAGCAGGAAAAACTGTCACGATTTCATGACATGTTGGAAGAGAAAAAGGCAAGTGAAAAAACTGTCACGATTTCGTGACATGTTGGAAGAGAAAAAGGCAAGTGGAAAAACTGTCACGATTTCACGACATGTTGGAAGAAAAAAGGCAAGTGGAAAAACTGTCACGATTTCATGACATGTTGGAAGAGAAAAAGGCAAGTGGAAAAACTGTCATGATTTCATGACATGTTGGAAGAGAAAAAGGCAAGTGGAAAAACTGTCATGATTTCACGACATGTTGGAAAGAAAAAGGCAAGTAGAAAAACTGTCACGATTTCGTGACATGTAGGAAGAGAAAAAGGCAAGTGGAAAAACTGTCATGATTTCGTGACATGTTGGAAGAAAAAGAGAAAGCAGAAAAAGTGTCACGATTTCATGACAAGTTCAAAGAAAGAGAACAAGTAAGAAAAGTGTCATGATTTCGTGACAAAAGCAGAGAAGAAGACTTCAAAAGAAGAAATGTCATGATTTCATGACAAAGGCAGAAAGAAGTTCGAAAGTAGAAGTGTCACGATTTCGTGACAAAAGCAAAGAAATAAAGTATCAAAGCAGAAGTGTCATGATTTCACGACAAAAGTAGAGAAGAAGACTTCAAGTAGAAGTGTCATGATTTCATGACAAAAGCAAAGAAGTAAAGTATGGAAAGAAGTGTCATGATTTTGCAACAAAAGTAGAGAAGAAGACTTCGAAGGCGAAGTGTCATGATTTCGTGACAAAAGCAAAGAGTAAGTACGAAAGTAGAAGTGTCATGATTTCATGACAAAAGCTAAGTTGAAGACTACGGAGGAGAAGTGTCACGATATCATGACAAAAGCAAAGTCAAAGTCTATGGAAGCAGAAGTGTCACGATATCGTGACAAAAGAATAGAGAAAGCGTACGGAGGAAAAAGTGTCATGATATCGCGACATGTATTTTCACGGGCCAAAGCTAAGAGAAAGAGCAAGGAGAAAAAGTGTCACGATATCGTGACATGTATTTTTGGGGCCAAAGCAAGGAGAAAGAGAGAGAAAGCGAAAGTGTCACGATATCGCGACATGTATTTTCATGGTTGAGTTGAAGCCGACGAAGACCTATGACAATCGACTAAGATTAGGGTTTGCAGCTGACTAAGATTAGGGTTTGCAGTCGACTAAGATTAGGGTTTACAACCGACTAAGATTAGGGTTTTCATCATGAAAATGTTGTTATAAAAGGAGGGTTGTTTGAAGAATTAGAGTGTGTCGAAGTGTGCGAAGTTCGGTCGTAGTGCATAGAGTGCAAGTCATGTCGAATCGTGCTAAGTGCGAAATTCGCAAAGGAAGCAGAGTGCACAAAAGGGAGAAGATGATCGTGAAGTTCGACTGTGATGAAGTAGATTGTGCGAAGTGATTGCGTAGAGAGAGCAGAGTGCACAGAGAACGCAAAGGTGAAGCAGACCAGTCAGGGTCTTGTAAAAGTGAAGGTATCTTTTTGTTAATCTTCTAGATTCATAATTCAAGTCCAGGTTGCGGCTTGGCATCAGGGGTTGGTGCTCCTTCCGAGTAGGTGCTGGTAAATCAGGGGTTGGTGCTCCTTTTTGTTGGTGCAGATAAATAAGGGGTTGGTGCTCCTTCCAGGTGCTGGTAAAGTGATTGTAAAGTTGATGCTTTGCAAAGGCTGGATTTGGATGGTAGTCCAAGCAGTCATTTTTGAGGAGTAGCCACATTGGTGAACCTCATTAAATCTTGTGTTGTGTGATGCTCTTTTGTTATTCTTGTTGTATCTAGTAATAAGTTTTAATTGTTGTTGTTTTAAGAGCTGTAAATTCAAGTTTAAAGAGCTACACTGATTCACCCCCCTCTCAGTGTCATTGTAAGACTAACAATTGGTATCAGAGCTAAGTTCCTGTACAAGCCTAATCGGCTAGGGTGATCTTGGAAGTAACACAATGGCAGGTGGTGAAGGTTTCTCATCAAACAAAGCACCATTGTTTGATGGATCTAATTACGCGTTCTGGAGAATCAGGATGCAGACATATCTCTGTGCTTTGGGATACGACATCTGGGATTCAGTAGTTAGTGGATACACAATACCCATCACTCCTCCAAAAGAGGCTGATGAAAAGAAACTATTTGAAAGTAACTCAAAAGCAAAGAATGCTATCATGTGCGGATTAGCAGACAGTGAACTAGTAAAGATCATGAGCTGTAAAATGGCAAAAGATATATGGGACAAACTGAGGAGTATTCATGAAGGAGATGATAAGATCAAGGAGGCCAAATTACAGACACATCGAGCTCAATTCGAAGCATTGAAGATGAATGATGATGAAAACATTGAGGCATATATGCTTGAGAGTTAATGGAATCATTAATGCGATCGAGAGGACTCGACGAGGATATCGAAGACTCTACCATCATGAAAAAGGTATTAAGATCTCTTCCTCAAAGGTTTGATTCTAAAGTCTCAGTGATAGAAGAAGCTAAAAATCTAAATTATTTTAGTATAGATGAGATGTATGGTTCCTTGACTGCATATGAGATGAGGATAGGAAGATCTAAACCCATAGACAGAGAAGCGGCTTTTAAAGCTCTTAAAGATAAAAATGTAAAACAAGAGTCCGAGGAAGAAGAGACATCAGATGAAATGGAAGCAAACTTTGTTAGAAAACTAAAAAGGGGAAAAGGAAAATATAGAGGAAAGCTACCGCTTAAATGTTTCAACTGTGGAGGCATTGGGCATTTTGTGACTAAATGTCCTCTTAATGAGAAGAACAAAAATGATGAAGGATCGCACCAAGAAAGAAGTGACTGGAAGAAGAAAATGAATTTCAAAAAAGGCAACTTCAAGAAGAAAAGTTTCATCTCCAGAAATGCCAGTTCATCAGAAGACAGCTCTGGTAAGGATTCTGAAGAGGAAACAGGTGAAGCTCTTTTCATGGCATTTGAAGAAGTAAAATCAGAAAAGGAAGAAGGAGTGAACTCTGAAGTATGTGGTGAAAACCTTGAGGCTAAAGTAGATCTAGAAGGTGAGTTGATCTCTGCACTTGAAGAGTGGAAAATAGAGAGGAAAAAGAATAAGAAACTTTCAAAAAGGCTTGAGGGTGCAAATGAAATCATATCCAGTTTGAAAGTACAGATAGAAGAATCCAAGAAAATCTCCGAAGATCTTGAAGTGCAAATAACCATGAAAATAGATTATTGCAGCAAGCTAGAAGAAGAGATTGTTGGTTTAAGAATGCAACTAGAAGAGATGAATAAGAAAATCAGTTGTTATCACAAACGTGAAGTAAGTTCTATGAAGATGGATAAGATCATAAATGACCAAAGGCCTGTAGGCATCAAATTTGGTCTGGGCTTTGTCGAAGGAGAATCATCAAATGGATCAAAGACCAGAAATGTAGAATCCATAAAGAATAAAGATAAGAAACAGGTTGATCAAGGAAAAACATCTCATGCAAAAGAAAGCAATAATGCCAGGCACGAAAGGAGAATTGACAATGATGGATTCACCAATGTCACACATCAAAGAAGAAGAAGACCTATGGCTCCTACGGCAACATGGCAAAGACCATCACCTAGGTTCAATTATCCCTTTTCTGGTTTCTATTTTAAATGCAATGGCTATGGACATAAAATCTCAGACTGCAAATATAATGTAAGACCAAGGAATTTCACCAGTAGAAATGCTTTCTCTCCTTTGATGAATTATACAATAGAATGTTATAACTGTCATAATTTTGGGCACATTGCAAGAAATTGTAGAAGTACATTTGCATCAAATCAGTTTTAGGGAAGAAAATTTCAACCAAACAGGATGAGTCAAAATAGAAAACTTCTCGAAAAACATGCACAAGCTATTGATAAGGGAAAGGCAAAACAAGAGCTCAAATCTACTATCAAAACGGAGTGGAAAGAAAAGGAGCGACTCAAGGAAGAAAAGGAATCCTTAATAGTACAAACAACATTTAAAGCACAGAATAAATATGTACCATGGATACTTGATAGTGGATGCTCCAGTCATATGACAGGTGACAAACAAAAATTTGAGAAGTTACAGAAATATGAAGGTGGATCAGTAAAGTTTGGAAATAATGATGGAGCTAAGATAGTTGGCAAAGGCTCAGTTAAAATTAGTGATGGAAAAATTAAGTCAGAAGAAGTCTTGTTTGTGGATGGGTTGAAGCATAACTTGTTGAGCGTAAGTCAGATTTGTGATAAAGGTCATGAAGTAGTTTTTATGAAGCAGGGTTGTGAAGTCAAAAAAACAAACAGTGGAAAATTGATAGCAATCTGGATCAAGGACATCTGGCAACCTGTACACGCTCTCAGAGACTTCAAAAGGAACTTGTTTTATTGGACAGGAAGAAGAAAATTGGTTGTGGCACAAGAGACTCGGTCATATCAGTTTTGATAATCTAGTAAAAATCACCTCAAAAAGGGTAGTGAGAGATATTCCCACCATCAGAAAACCTGCAAACAACATTTGTGCTTCATGCCAAAAGGGGAAGCAAACTAGAGTCACATTCAAAACAAAAGAGTACTACACAAGCAAACCTTTGGAACTAATACACACTGATTTATGTGGACCCATGAGAACACAAAGCATAAATGGTGACAAATATTTTATGTTGTGCATTGATGATTATTCCAGAATGACATGGATATTTTTCTTGAAGCATAAATCAGAAGCTTTTGATATGTTCAAGATTTTCAAAAACCAAGTTGAGAATGAAACAGGAAAGAGGATCAAATGTTTAAGATCAGATAGAGGAGGAGAATTCATTTTAGAGGAGTTTACAGAGTACTGTGAGAAATTCGGTATTAAGAGACAGTTTTCAGCAGCCAGGACACCTCAGTAGAATGGAGTGGTAGAAAGAAAGAACAAGACAGTGCAAGAAATGGCACGGACTATGCTAGCTGAAAGCAGAGTAGTAGACAGATTTTGGAAAGAAGCAGTCCATACTGTAGTGTATATCCAAAATAGGTACATGCTGAGAACACATGAAAGCAAAACTCCTTATGAGTTGTGGTTCGGAAAAAGGGCAACAACAAAATACCTCAAAGTTTTTGGCAACAAGTGCTACATCAAAAGAACTGAAGATAATCTTGGTAAGTTTGAAGATAGAGCGGATGAAGGTATTTTTGTCGGTTATTCATCAAAAAGCAAAGCTTACAAATGCTACAACAAAAGGCTAAAGAAAATTGTGGACAGTGTCGATGTTAAATTTGATGAAGGTAGAGAACGAGTAATTAGCTATGAAACGAACTACCCAATTTATGAAGAGGTTATTGAAGGAGATGAGGAAAACAAAATGGAGAAGATACAGGAAATTGACTCAGATGATTTAAGTTGTGATTCAGAAGTGGAAGAAAATAAGAAATTCAAAATAGGCAGCTGGCAGAAAAATCATCCTAGAGAGCAAATAATTGGAGACCCCAAAGTTGGTGTTCAGACAAGAAGAAGAGCAGTAAGTAACTACTCTCTACTATCCAACATTGAGCCCAAAAATGTTGATGATGCAAGCAAAGATGAAAGTTGGATGAAGGCAATAAATGAAGAATTAGATCAGATCGAGAAAAACAAAACTTGGGAGTTAGTACCTAGACCTGCAAATAAAAATATAATCGGGACTAAATGGATTTTTTGAAACAAATTGAATGAAGACGGACAGGTAGTCAGAAATAAAGCAAGATTAGTATGTAAGGGGTATGCACAAGTTGAAGGCATTGACTTTGAGGAAACTTTTGCACCAGTAGCTAGACTAGAGGCAATTAGAATGTTTCTGGCTTTAGCAGTCTACAAGAATTTCAAAGTTTATCAAATGGATGTGAAATCAGCATTTTTGAATGGGAAACTTGAAGAAGAGGTTTACATTGAGCAACCAGATGGTTTCCAACTTGGTGATGATCCCAACTTCGTTTGCAAGTTGAAGAAAGCATTATATGGCTTAAAACAGGCACCCCGAGCATGGTATGCAAGGCTAGACAACTATCTCACCCAACAAAGGTTTAAGAAAGGTATGGTGGATAGTAATTTGTATGTCAAAACAGAAAATGGGCATCTTATTGTTCTTGTTGTATATGTAGATGATATCATATTTGGCAGCAGCAAAGATGAGTCATGTAAAGACTTAGCAAATAAGATGCAGAAAGAATTTGAAATGTCAATGATTGGTGAACTTTCGTATTTCCTCGGATTGCAAGTTAATCAAAATAAGAAGGGCATATTTATTTCTCAAGTTAAATATGTGAAAGAGATGTTAAAAAAGTTCACAATGGAGGATTGTAAGCCAGTTAGCACTCCCATGACGATAGGTTGCAAGTTGAGCAAGGATGACAAATCTTCACCTATTGATCAAACCATGTACAGATCTATGATTGGAAGCTTACTATACCTGACAGCTACCAGACCAGATATTTTGCAAGGCAGTATGCATGGTAGCACGATTTTAGGCTAATCCCAAGGAGACTCATGTGACAGTAGTAAAAAGGATTCTTCGATACCTCAAGGGTACTATGGAATATGGGTTATGGTATCCAAAAGGTAAAGACTTCACCCTTATTTCGTATTCAGATGTAGATTGGGTAGGATGTGTAGATGACAGAAAGAGTACCAGTGGAGGTGCATTCTATCTTGGAGACAGATTAGTCGCATGGCATAGTAAGAAACAAGAGTCAGTTTCTTTATCGACAGTAGAGGCAGAATATATTGCAGCGACAACATGTTGTACACAGGTATTGTGGATGAAACAAACCTTGAAATATCTTGGTATTAGCTTCAGTGAGCCAATATCAGTTAAGTGTGATAACACCAGTGCCATTAACATCTCCAAGAATCCGGTTATGCATTCATGCACAAAGCACATTGCCATCAGGTATCATTTTTTGAAGGAGAAAGTTGCAGAAGGTGAGGTTAAGTTGGATTTTGTTCCAACTATAGAACAAGTAGCAGATATCTTCACAAAACCATTGCCCAAGGAAGTTTTTGAGTACCTTCAAAATAAATTGGGAGTGGTCACACTTCCCAAGAATTGACTAGCTATAGGGATCACATTCTCAGGGGGAGCATTTAAGTATTTGATTATCTTTTTGCTCATGTTCATAATTTTTGCTAAGTGTAACAAATTATGCCTGAGAATGTTGTGCATGGACTCAGGGGGAGTCTGCAGTAGCCCTTTGGTATTATTGACAAAGGGGGAGAAGAGTTATAGGAAATTGCACATGTGTTGCCAACAATTCCAAAGGGGGAGATTGTTGAGCAAGGTGCAGCAACAGTATTGTCATTGTTGTCAACACAGTCAGATAGATCTGTTGATGCAGTGGACAGGAAGTTCAAAAGCTATTCAGATGTAGAATACAAGAGTTCAAAGGTTACTCAGAGTATGTACAGTGATTTTCCAAGAAGACCGAAGTGGCCCATATGCAAAAGATCAAAGAAAAAGACAAGTAAGAAAAGTGTCGTGATATCGTGACATATACAGCAGGAAAGAAAAACTGTCACGATTTTGTGACATGTTGGAAGAGAGAAAAAGCAGGAAAAACTATCACGATTTCATGACATGTTGGAAGAGAAAAAGGCAAGTGGAAAAACTGTCACGATTTCGTGACATGTTGGAAGAAAAAGGCAAGTGGAAAAACTGTCACGATTTCGTGACATGTTGGAAAGAAAAAGGCAAGTGGAAAAACTATCATGATTTCGTGACATGTTGGAAGAGAAAAGGCAAGTGGAAAAACTATCATGATTTCATGACATGTTGGAAGAGAAAAAGGCAAGTGGAAAAATTGTCGCGATTTCGCGACATGTTGGAAAGAAAAAAGGCAAGTGGAAAAACTGTCGCGATTTCGTGACATGTAGGAAGAGAAAAAGGCAAGTGGAAAAATGTCATGATTTCATGACATGTTGGAAGAAAAAGAGAAAGCAGGAAAAAGTGTCACGATTTCACGACAAGTTCGAAGAAAGAGAACAAGTAAGAAAAGTGTCATGATTTCGTGACAAAAGCAGAGAAGAAGACTTCGAAAGCAAAAGTGTCACGATTTCACGACAAAGAAAGCAAGAATTCAGAAGTAGAAGTGTCACGATTTCATGACAAAAACAAAGAAGTAAAGTATGGAAGAAGTGTCACGATTTCATGACAAAAGTAGAGAATAAGACTTTGAAGACAGAAGTGTCATGATTTCATGACAAAAGCGAAGAAGAAGACTTCGAAGGCAGAAGTGTCACGATTTCATGACAAAAGCAAAGAAGCTAAGTATGGAAGCAGAAGTGTCATGATTTCATGACAAAAGCTAAGTTGAAGACTACAGAGGCAGAAGTGTCACGATATCATGACAAAAGCAAAGTCGAAGTCTTTGGAAGCAGAAGTGTCGCGATATCATGACAAAAGAATAGAGAAAGCGTATAGAGGTGAAAGTGTCATGATATCGTGACATGTTGTATTTTCACGAGCCAAAGCTAAGAGAAAGAGCAAGGAGAAAAAGTGTCACGATATCGTGACATGTATTTTTTAGGGTTGAGTTGAAGCCAACGAAGACTGATGACAACCGACTAAGATTAGGGTTTGCAATCGACTAAGATTAGGGTTTGTAGCCGACTAATATTAGGGTTTACAACCGACTAAGATTAGGGTTTTCATCATGAAAATGTTGTTATAAAAGGAGGGTTGTTTGAAGAATTTGTGTGTGAAGTGTGCGAAGTTCGGTCGTAGTGCGCAGAGTGCAAGTCATGTCGAATCGTGCTAAGTGCGAAATTCACAAAGGAAGCAGAGTGCACAAAAGGGAGAAGACGATCGTGAAGTTCGACTGTGATGAAGCAGATTGTGCGAAGTGATTGCGCAGAGAGAGCAGAGTGCACAGAGAACGCAAAGGTGAAGCAGACCAGTCAAGGTCTTGTAAAAGTGAAGGTATCTTTTTGTTAATCTTCTAGATTCATAATTCAAGTCCAGGTTGCAGCTTGGCATCAAGGGTTGGTGCTCCTTCCAGTAGGTGCTGGTAAATCAGGGGTTGGTGCTCCTTTCTATTGGTGCAGATAAATAAGGGGTTGGTGCTCCTTCTAGTGGGTGCTGGTAAAGTGATTGTAAAGTTGATGCTTTGCAAAGGCTGGATTTGGATGGTAGTCCAAGCAGTCATTTTTGAGGAGTAGCCACATTGGTGAACCTCGTTAAATCTTGTGTTGTGTGATGCTCTTTTGTTATCCTTGTTGTATCTAGTAATAAGTTTTAATTGCTACTATTTTAAGAGCTGTAAATTCAAGTTTAAAGAGCTACACTGATTCACCCCCCCTCTCAGTGTCATTGTAAGACTAACAATCAACAAAATTATATATACTATTTTATTTCCATAATCATATGAACTTAAGATCAAACCACATTCATAATCCAACCACTGGATAATTCATATTATATATATATATATATATATATATATATTCATTCCATAGTTGAATAAATGGACAAATTATTTCTAATAAAATAGGTCTTACAATCACCTGCTCCCAACCACTTTTGTATATACTCTTAAAAATCCTTATAATACTCAGTGCACTATACAAACATAGGTCATTGCTTTATCATGAAGAATTTCACCAAGCAATTGTAATCTTCTCATTAATCTTTAGATATAGAAAATACATGCGGTTACAAACTGATCTAACCACCTCGGTGGTTAGAAACCAGAATTGGAGAGCGCCTACGAGCGCTTCTTTTAACATGCCAAGAATGGAATACCAATTTATGCTAACATCCCCCATTATTACATTATTGGAAAATCCCAATTGTATCCCGAAACTTTTCATATTTGATACATCCAAGTGCTTTGGTAAAGATATCTGCAACTTGAGCATCAGTAGGAATGTAGTGAAGTTGTATATGGTGCTTTGGAACTTCATCTCGAATAAAATGACATCTGGTATCAACATGTTTGGTACGTTCATGAAAAATTGGATTTTTGACAAGATTCAAAACACCTTGGTTGTTGCAAAACAAATGAAGAGGAAGATTCTTTGGAAGGCCCATGTTTGTAAGAATGTGACTTAACCACATTATCTCACAGACTGCTTCACTGGCTGCATGATATTCTGCTTCTGTAGAAGATAAAGCAACCACATGCTGCTTCTTACTATGCCATGAGATAGGTCTAGATCCTAGATAGAAAACATATTCGGAGGTGGATTTACGATCATCAAGGGATCCAGCAAAATCTGAGTTTGTGTATCCCAGTAAGAAAAATTTATTATTCTGTCTATATTCCAGACCATAATTTGTAGTACCATGAACATAATGAAGAACTCTTTTTGTTGCTTTCCAGTGACTCACTTTAGGCTCTTTCATGAACCTTGAAAGATATCCTACAGCAAAACTAAGATCTGGTCTGGTATTTGTCAGATATAGGAGACTCCCAATCAATCGGCGATAGAGAGTACCATCTACCTGAGGTGACTCATCATATCGAGATAACTTAAGTCCTTGCTCCATTGGAGTTGCTTTTGACTTACAATTAGTCATCCGATATTTTTCTACTAAAGTCTTGGCATATTTCTTCTGTGTTACTCTAATATGAAACTTTTGTTGAGTAACTTCTAAACCAAGACAATAGTGTAGAAGTCCTAGATCTGTCATATCAAAAGATTGCTTCAAATCATCCTTTACTAAATCAATCATTTTTTCTGAGCTTCCTGTGATGATCAGATCGTCAACATAAAGTACAAGAATCACTATATCAAAACCATTTTTCTTAATATAGAGATTTGCATCTGAAGGACTTCTAATAAAACCATGTTGCACAAGGTGACTGTCTATCTTGATATACCATGCTCGAGGAGCTTGTTTTAACCCATACAAAGATTTGATCAACTTGCACACTTTTTGTTCTTGCCCCTCAACCTCATATCCTTCTGGTTGAGTCATGTATACTTCTTCTTGTAAGTCACCATTCAAGAAGGCACTTTTAACATCCATCTGATGCAATTTCCACCCAAACTGAGCTCCCATGGCACAAAGTACTCTAATGGTAGTCATTTTTGTAGTAGGGGCAAAAGTCTCTTCATAATATATGCCTTCTTTTTGAGCATATCCCTTTGCAACAAGCCGGGCTTTATGCTTATCAATAGATCCATCTGCCTTATACTTCACTTTGAATACCCATTTGCAGCCTATGGGTTTCTTTCCTGTTGGTAGATCGACTAATTTCCAAGTATTATTTTTAAGAAGAGAGTTATGTTCTACATCCATAGCCTGTTTCCACTGTGGTTGATTAAGGGCAGATTTAACCGTTGTGGGTTCATTTGTATTTAATGTAGACATATAAAGTTTTTCTCCATCCTCATCTTCTTCCCTATCATATTTGGTACTCATCGAAAAATCATCAAAGTGTTGACAAAGTTCGTCAACCTCTGAAGTAGATTCTTCTGCTTTCTTTTGTTGTGTCATACTACGAGTACATGGCCTATCAAGAGATAGATCTGGAAAGGAGTTCAACTTAGCATCTCTCAAAGTGCTAGTATACCATTTTGGAACTTTTTGTTTTGACTTTGGAAGTTGAACCTCCTTTTTAGGCTCTGCTTCATCTATGTATACAGTTGTGGATGTGTCTTTTGATGTAGGAGCTTCATCAAATACAACATCTCTACTCACATGTGTCTTCTTGGTCTTAGGATCAATAAATCGATAACCTTTTGAGTACTCATCATAGCCAAGAAAAATACACGACAGGGTTTTCTCATCCAGCTTCCTTCTTTTCTGTTTTGGAATGTGCATGAATGCTTTACATCCAAACACCTTTAGATGAGAAATGGAAGGTTTCTTATCACTCCATGCTTCTTGTGTAGTCTTCCCTTGTAGAGCTCTAGTGGGTGCTCTATTTAGGAGGTATGATGTTGTGTTTACTGCTTCTACCCAATATTGATCCTCAAGATGTGCTCCTTTTAGCATACATCGAACCATTTCCATAATGGAACGATTTCTTCTTTCTACAACTCCATTTTGCTGAGGTGTATAGGCTGTAGTCAGTTGTCTTTTGATCCCATGTTCTTTAAGGAATTCTAAAAATTCTTCAGAGGTGTATTCCCCCCCTCGATCTGAACGAAGGGTTTTTATCAAACATCCCGACTCCTTCTCAACAAGCTTCTTGAACTGTTGGAAGGTGAGAAGCGCCTCTGATTTCAACTGAAGGAAGAAAACCCACATCTTTCATGATTAATCATCAATGAATAGTTGAAAATACTTTTTCCCACCATAGCTGGTTGGCATAGGACCACACAGATCGGTATGTACCAGCTCTAAAGGTTTTGCAGCTCGAGAGGAGCTTGCTTCAAAAGGCACTCGATGTTGCTTCCCTGCTAAGCAATCCGAGCAAACCGACAAGATAGATGAGAGGGGCGAAAGACCTTTCACCATCCCATCATTCTGAATAGGAAGGATTATACGGCTGCATCGGAACGATTCCAATAATGCTCCTCACCTTTAACGTTGCTCGCTGCCCGGTGCTTGAGGAATTTCTATCGGGGGCAAATCATTCTACTATGTATTCCCTCTAACTTTTCCAATCACCTCAATCACTTGGGACCCTACTATTAATGAAGTAGCCCTCCACCTGTAATTCAAGCAAATATCCAGAACTGAGATGCCCATAACGCCGATTCTAGAGAGAGGTAGCCTCTTTTGTAGTTGCAGCCAAAGCAACATGGGAAGTGGAAATAGCATCGAGGATAAACAAGCCATGTTTGTAAGATCCAGTTGCTACATGTTTACCACTATGTGTGATAAAACATCTCTTCTGGCCATTGACAACTCGAAACACGACTTCCATGTTTCTATCCAACATTTGTGTGACTGAAAGCAGATTATTGGCTAAGCCTGGAACATAGAGGACCTTTTCAATTTGACAATTACCATAAAGAAGAGACACAAAAATATCCCCTTCTCCTTTTACTTGATAGACCTGATTGTCAGCAATTGTGACTGGCTTACCCTCTTTTTCAACAAACGTATCAAACCAAGATTTATCCCCAGTCATGTGTTTGCTTGCTCCTGAATAAATATACCATACAGCATCTACCTAGGAAGACGATGTATGAGTCATGAGTACCTTGTGTGCTCGTTCAGAGTCAGAGTCTGAATTGGACTCAGGAGAATGTGAGTCTGATTTGGATTCAACATAAGCAACATGGCCTTTAGACTGCTTATGCTTATTGTATTTTTTCTTGTGCTTGCCCTTCTTTTGGGAACCTCTTTCATTTTGTTGCTTGTTTTTGAACCAACATCTGTTGGTGTCATGGTTATTCATATCACAAATTTTGTAATATTTTGTATCTTTTTGCTGAGATTGCTTTCCTTTTCCTTTGGAGGAAGCACCTCCTTTTTGAAACTGCCCTTGTTGTTTACCACTCTGTTGTGTGGAGAGAGCATTATCTGGCATGTCATCTTTTTGGACCTGAGTTGCCTCCTCAGTCTGAAGCAAGTTTACCAGTTCCACAAATGAGACTTGTCTTCTAGAAACATTGAGAGAGGTGATCAACATCTTGTAGGAACTTGGTAATGCTCTCAAGATAACAGAATTCAATACATCATCATCCACAGGTTTTCCCATAGCATTCAATTTTGCTTTCAAATCTGCCACTCTACATAGGAATATGTCAACTTTTTCTCCAGAACTCATACCGAGATTATGTAGTTGAGTTTGAAGATGGAGAATAGTGGATTGATTCTTCCCTTCATATACTGTGAGCAAAGCATCCCAAGCTATCTTACTAGTTTTTGCATCACAAATATGAGGTTGCACCTCATCTGTGGTAGCAAGTAAGATAAATACAAGACTCTTCTGGTATTTCTTATCCCAATCATCTTGATCTATTCCTGTTGTTTGAGGACGTTTTTCAGTGCCAGTCACTACATCCCATAAATCTTCCAACTGAAGTATGGCTTTCATTTTTGTCTTCCATGGAACAAAGTTAGGACCTTTCAACAATTGGGAATCTGAGAGATACTTATGAATTGTGGCCATTATGAAGGTTCCTTATATCACCAATTGGTCTCCCTTTCTTTATACCTGCCAGATCATTATATTGTAACCATTCAATATACACCCGCCCTTACATGAGGGAAACTATAGGTATATAGGAACAGTATACTACTCAATATGTACTCGCCATTATGAGAGGGAGACTATAAGTACATATGAGAAGCACAATATATTGAACATAGGCGATATTGAAAGGGCATCATGTTGTTAATGACACCTACCATAGAAAGTTTTATTTCGCATGCGTGGGGCGTAACTTCCCCTAAACACTTTGGAAAAAAAAACTTTCGTCAGGATTTACGCCTAACAACAATCACGATGTGGGTATGAAATGAGAAATAAAAAACATGGTTTGCCTTATTTCTCCCCGATGATTTATAGAGAACAAGCTCAGACGTCGTTGTTGTAGCTATATTATGCGGCGAATACAGTAGTCCAAAGCACGACAGCATTACCTGTAAGTGTGGACCAGAGGTATCTCAAAGACCGAACACTGCTGTGCAATAAATTACACAAATAGGGTATAAATTTGGGGTCTTATATTTGTAATTTATGATTGATAATGCAAGAAAATAGAATATTTAAATGCAAAAAAATAACAATCATAAATGCCCACAAATTTTAGCACCTATTTTATTCTAGCAAAATTATGTCTGCCAAATAGCTTGATTTCCCCCCTTTGTCTGACAATTTTGTAAAGGAATATATGGATTTCCCCCCTTTCAAGTTGCAAAGGAAATAAGAAAGTAAAAAAATACCTAAAAACAAGGTATGCAGCCATCAAATCAGGGTTGCAGCCGTCAAAGTATGCAGCCGTCAAACTAGGAGTGCAGCCGTCAAAGTATGCAGCCATCAAAAAAAAAACTACAGGCGTCAACAAGATTATGCCGCTGTCACTGTTGCGGGGCATCAAAAAAACCAAGCCCGCCATCACTGGGACACGCAGGGCGTCAACCACGTGTTCCACTGTCACAGGAACAGGAAATGCATCAAAAAAATTCCCCGCAGGGATTTGAACTGGGAACCTTCCGCCAAACAAGAAGCATTCTTACCGCCTGAACCAGAGAGCCCGACGTGAAAGACTATGCACGATGTTGGTATTGTAAACGTGATTACCGCCTGAGCCAGGGAAAAAAAATAATCCCACATGGTCTGTGCGGCCAATGTGGGGGGGTTTAAAAATTCTGAAAGCCACTAATGCTTTCGGTTGCCTTCGGGCAACCACCCCGTCCCCGTCCTTTTGCCTCCCTATCGCTGAACAGTCCATGAGCCACAAAACACGTGCTTCTATCTGTGTTGTCTCCTGTCTTCGGTCTGCTCGGTCCGTCAGAGTCTATCAGGGTCTGTCGTGCTTCTGTCTGCGTTGTCTCCTATCTTCGATCTGCTTGGTCCGTCAGGGTCTGGCCCAGTCATGTTCTGTCATGCTTCTGTCTGCATTGTCTCTTGTCTTCGGTTGCTTGGTCTGTCAAGGTCGTGTCTCCTGTCTTTGGTCTGCTCTGTCGTTCTGTCCAAGTCAGGGTCCTGCCAGTCGATCTGTTCGCAACTCTGATGCCATGAAGAATTTCACCAAGCAATTGTAATCTTCTCATTAATCTTCAGATATAGAAAATACATGTGGTTACAAACTGATCTAACCACCTCGGTGGTTAGAAACCAGAATTGGAGAGCACCTACGAGTGCTTATTTTAACATGCCAAGAATGGAATACCAATTTATGCTAACATATCATAACAATGACATTTTTAATTTATGGTCATGAGGATGAATGACTCCTCCAACAACTCCAACCATATAAGGTAACCAAAATTGAGAATAAATATTTACCATCCTGTCTCCCTCTAAGTTCCACAAGCAATCCACAAATAGGAAAATATAAGGTTTTTTTTTTCCATATTACCATGTCAAAAATGCAAACACATGAGGACCAGAGAGCATACACATACTCATACGAAAAAAATACATATTAGGAGATCACATAAAAAACACATAGATGCAATTATACATAGGCTTACATTTAAGATTTTTCATCCTCATAGTGGGATTTTCATATACGAAATTCAATTATCTTTAGAAAATCTCAACTTACTTTAGCAATTTTTAAATCTAGGGATTGCATTTCTCTTTGGAGAAGTCACATTTTATCTAGCAATTTCCTTATCTAGGGATCACATACCTCTTCAAAGAAATCACACCCACCTGAAATAAACCATAGAAAGAACATTGAGTAGAACAAAGTCACACATAAACATTTTGAAAATTATATTTAAGACCCTAACATCCTCACAAGTCAAGTTGGCATATATGAGACACCTATTTTTGAAGAAATCACTTTGGCATCATTCACTCTTTATCCAAGCTTAGATAATCTTAGCTAGTTCTAGCATTTATTTACATAGAGTCTCCCCTCATTCTTCTTCTACAACATCTAACATGAAGAATTTATCACTTCATTCCATGATACCATCTAGTAATATAGGCATACCCTTCAACCTCACCTCATTTTTGAGACTAAAGTGCATAAATTACACAATGGTAATTATATAAAACACTTTAGGTTGTCATATAATGAATTTTTGAACATAAGTAACCTCATCACACATGCTTACATTACTAGATTTTGTTAGCATACATATACCACTTGACCCAAATTATGCACATCCTACAAGGGTTATACACACACATACTACTTAACATAACACAAGGGTATAATACAGAGGATTCTATCCAAGAGGACTATTGTTCATAATTTTCAATACCATTGATATAATTATAGCTTGTTTTAAATTAGTCTATGAATGCTTAACGTTTTCCTTAGATTCTTAATTGTAGGTTTTCTTTCACCCTCCAAAATATATTTTCCCATCTATCTCTCATATTTTCTCCCATTTTTTCTTTGATTATCCCCCATTCTTGTAAGTATATCCCCCATAAACTAAATACACCATCCACCCCCTTTTGTAAGTCCATTGAGAGAGTAATCATGCCACACTCCCCACTACCTTTTGTGCGGGTTTGAATTTTTTAAGGTGGAATTAATGGGGGTTATAAGTGGTGAATAATTTGTTGGTTGGTGTAGGTTCCAAGATACTTATCTTCAATTACTTTTAGGATAAGTAATTTGGAACCTACACCAAGCAACAAAAAATTCTATGAGCCTCCATTTATTACTAAATAATCAAATATTAAGGTCATCCTTTTAATATTAATGACTTCCAATTATTTATCTAATTATATTAGTACCATATTCTCCTTGTCATGATAGGGTATATCTATACACCTTTGACTTAACTTTCAATACAATAGAAGTTTTACAACACATTCTAGTTTCTAGGTGGAAAGCAATGATAGGACAAGATAGGGGAAGGTTTTTAATTTTTTTTATCTTACTACAATTTTCACATCCCACACTTTTCCTACCTTTACTAAGAGATTTTTTTTACTATGGTCTAAACATCAAAAGGTTGTTATAAAGTGTACCCTATCATTCAATAGTACTCCCATAACTTCACCTAACATTTGTCTATCAATCTGATTTTACTAGACGTAAAGGTTCTAAGTTCACCCATCTCTATACTAGCATTAGTCTTTCAATGCCAGCATACTAGGTAATAGTAAGCACCCATCCCTATACTCACCTTTGTCAGCCAAGGTAGTACACTAGGTGTTAATTCATCTTCATTCCAATCATTTAGAAGAATTGTGATACCTGTTACACTCCCTATAATTCCCTTTAAATGAATGATTATTGCTTAAAATACTTCACAGTTCCTTTATTGAAGATCTTCATAGTTACTTTAGTGAATCTAGTCATCCTTAATATTGGTACTATCTAGCACAACCGACCACTATCCTTTGTGGATACACTAAAACATAATATTCCTTTGTTTACATATTCACTAGTGGCTATCTAGCATATGGTCTATCCTTTGACCAATTCAAGGAAGAGAATATTTATACAATAATTACCTTGGTTTTACATTCCATAACCCTACAACTAAATTTTTCTATAACTCTATATTGCTCTAAGCTTAGTAAAAGCTATTTCCTCCATGAAAATCTAAAGCCAACACAGTCAGCTTGTTATCAAAAGGAGCTAGCTATTCATTCCTTCGAAGTGCCTCCTAAAAATGTTTATTAACACACTCAATCATTAATAAACCATTACAAAGGAACTCCACCTCAAGAGGATATTCTTTCATCAAAAAACTTAGGATAAAATAAACCTTATTTTGTTATTCAAATATTAATCCATTGGTCTATTAAAGATCCAAGATTTATCCGAGACCAACTTCATTAAAATATAAATCTCTGAAGCTACATTTGGTCCATATAACCATAACAAGCTACTATAATTCCCAACAACAAACGTATATAGCCTCCATTACATCATTGATATCTCAACTTTAACTTACACAATAACAAATAATAATTACAATTACATTACAAGTGAGTTGTTCTACCAAATCCAAATTAAAATATTGAAGTTACAGACACATCCACTATATTAATAGTGGTCTTCAATTTTCAATCCGATGGATGGGATTCTGATTCTCAATCCAGCTAACTTTACCTCTAAAACATCCAACATTCATGATGTTATTCATTAATCACCATTCAATCACCTCAGTTATGTCGCAAATGGTAAAATTATCTTTGAGCACACTAAGATGGGAATATCATAGGAATCTGGCCAACTCTTTCCTTCTTTACAAAGATGTATTATAACTAAATACATGCATGGGAAACACAACAATCCACATTGCAACACTCCAAACAACATTTAAGCACATGGTTCCAAAACAACATCTATTCATCCCTTCCTCTATCTCATTTATCTTCACAATATATACCATTTCTCTTTTTCTGATGGCTTTCTTGAGTTGCATAGCCAAAAGGATTTGAGGTTGGAAAACTCCTTGTAGGCTATTCACTCTATGAACAAGCCCATAAACATTAGTATGTTCAACCCATCGATCCTTAAAATTAATCATTGCTTTATGCTCTTGTAGCCAATCCATTCCTATTACTATGTCAAATGCATGCAATGGTGCAACATATAAACATCCTAAGGTCATCCTACTAGGAAAGGTAATTTTTTCCATAGGATAACACTAGTTCATAGAGTGGGTTTATCCCAAACCATCCTCAACCTTCTACCTATGTGCTAATATTCTCGACCCTTTCTGTTATATCTTTAACTAAACTAGTGGAAATAAAGTTGTTTGTAGCTCCACTATCAAATAAGATTTTAACACTTTTACCAAAGATCTTACTTTTTATCACTAGTGGCATAGCCTGACCATCTAAATTTTGGTTTTTTGTTGCTACGTAAATCCTATGCATTGGTTCCTTAGGTGTAGTTTCCTTGTACATTAGTTCCTCTCCTTTAGAACCCATCCCTAATTTTTGTGGATAGTTGGTGGCATAATGTGATCCCTTAAAAATATAACATCCTTATTTTGATCTTGGATGTTCTTTTTTGTTTAGATCCATTGTTGTTCCTTCTTCTTTTGGCAGGTTAGTTTGTCTTTGTGGTGATCTATTGCCACTATTACCATGATTATAGCATCTACAATTCCTTCCTCAAAATCTTCTTATGAATTTTCCTTGTTTTCTATCTTCTTTATCATCTTGTCCTGCAACACTTTTGATTGATTGTTCACATTTCCACTTCATGAAACCTAAACTATTTATTTTCCTTAGTGCCTCTTTACCTTGTTCATATAATCCCTCATAGCCAAAATAAGGTTTGAGATATGTTTTAGATTTCCTTGCTAACTCATAGGTCTTTGCAATGTTTCAGGTTCTTTCATGTCTACTTCTTGTCCTATCATAGGATCTACTCCAAGTTTGAACTTGTGGAACTTGTGGACCTTTTTTTTCTTAGTGTAAGTAGGCACATACTTCACCAAATTAATAAATTTATAATAATATTTCTCCACTGTTCTAATTCCCTAAAAAAGTTTAGTAAATTCATCAAATTTTGGGGAATAAAAGTATTCCATGAGAAATATTTATTTGAAAGCTTTTATAAACTCTTCCCATTTTATGTCAACTAAAACCACTAGCTTTCGCTCTTCACTAAGGGTTTCCCACCAAGCTAGACCATATCCTTGCAAATTTAATGTAGCATAAGATGTTCGAGTGCCTGAGGATAAGTTCTTCATGTTACAATATGTCTCTTCCTTCAACCAGACCTTGGCCCTATCCCAATCTTACTCTCCATTAAACTTGGAAGATTTCAAATATTTCATCTCCTTGCCTAGCTTAGCCTCTAGTAGAACTCTTACCAATTGTACCTCTATAAGAGGATCATTCACCTATTTCCATTTCGGGTTACAGATTGTATTTCTTGTCTTAGAATAGCATCCAGCAACTATTTTTGGGTCTCCACCTACTCACAAAGAAGAGCCATTATTTTAGTAAGATTCTATATTTCATTGGGGTTTCTTGAACCAACATCAGGTGCTTTATTCTCTACATTGGTTCCTCATATTTACCTTTTTGTTGGGGTAGCACCTCTTCTTCTTCTTTTTGGTGACATTGTCCCTAGACACACACATAAGAGATAGTAGGAATTCATTAGCATTTAGCCCTTCAAATTGCTCTTCCTACTAATAATTGTTTACCCAAAACATCCAAATCAGTTTGGGTAGATTTGCTTCTATTAGTTCCTCTATTCACTAATGTCTAGTATGTTTTCTATCACACACTGAAAACTAATTGTTGCACAGTGAACCTATTCCACTACGAACCATGCTCTGATACCAGATGTTACATCCCACACTTTTTCTACCTTTACTACGAGTTTTTTTTTGTACTATGGTCTATACATCAAAAGGTTATTATAAAGTGTACTTTGTCATTCAATAGTACTCTCATAACTTCACCTAACATTTGTCTATAAATATAATTTTACTAGACATAAAGGTTCTAAGTTCACCCATATCTATACTAACATTAGTCTTTCAGTTCCAAAATACTAGGTAAAAATAATCACCCATCCCTATTGTATCGCCCATATTTTTTGCACCCTTACCTTCAGGCTAAAGGATTTGTGCCCGGAAGGGGGATGCGAAAAGGATGGAACAATACCTCAGATAGAGAGGCCCTTTGAAGGTTGTGCCTCTAGAGGAAGGGGTATAAAGGTGAATTTTTGACGGATGGTGGGGTTCACCAGGAAACTTTGAGTAGTAGTTTCCATGCCTAGGTTGAGAATGGGTTTTGACTTGTTCGTTTTATGTTCAATCATTAGGATTCCTAGGTTGGACGAAATGGATCTAAGCTATTCTATATGAAAATTCTGATTTATATGAAGACAACAAACATAAATGAATCCTAATGTGATTAAATGCAAAGAATATGTTAAATGGAGAAGAGTACACCTAATTTCTGATGTCTGATGAAGATTCTGAAGCTTGTAGGAGTCCAGATCATCTCGCATATGACAGGATCATCTGTAATTGTACAGAATTATCCCAAATCATAGTCCATCATCTGAGATCACCCAAGATCGTCAGTGACCTGAAAAATTCATCAGAAACCTACAATCAAGAAAATAGACACCAAAAAGCAAAAATACTATTGCAAGAATGATGCAAAATGATAGAAATAAGAGTGTAGATGCTTAAATAATAAATCCAGATATCAATTTAAATGAGATGCAATGTTTTGATAACTTATTTTGAATTTTATTATGCAATTATGCTAAATGATGTGAACTCCAAGATGCAAAACAGATGTAAATTAATATAATGCACCAATAAATAAAGAAATGAGATAGAAAATGTAAACTCAGGACTTTGATTGCCCCCAAGCTGAATTGCAGTCAAGATCGTCTGCAATCGTATGAGATCATCACCGATCTTGACAGGATCATCCGAAATTGTGGTTGAATCGCCTGCGATGATCTGAGCTATCTTCGACTAAAACACAGTGAAATCTTGCACTAAAAACTTGAAAACATGAATATAAAATCCTGTAGGGAGTCAGGGAGAGCAGGCAGGGAAGGAATCATGGGATCAGGAGATCAGGGATCAGGGATCAGGGGGATAAACTAAAAAAATCCTAGTTTATATAAGATTAGGAGGTTAGGAGGTTGGGGATCATCCCAATCTGGGAGATCCTCGACGTTGGAATCTCCAACCATGTAGACATGCTTTTGCCCAAGTTTGAGAGGCCGTTGAAACAGAATCTAATTATGAAAATTTGGTTTTGGTACGAAATCGTCTGGACATTCTATTCCAGATGAATTCGTTCGATTTGGGATGATATCGTCAGATCAATGATGATATCATCCAATGGTCAAAACAACTTCTAAAAATGGCATGAAAAATGAGGTGAGCGATTAACGAGTAGTTTCGAGGTTAAAATTCAAATTTCTACCTTTTACTGATGGTTTAACTACACCAATTTTAGGGTGCTACACCTAAACTCACCTTGGTCAGCCAAGGTAGTACACTTTGTGTTAATTCATATTCATTCCAATCATTCGAAAGAATTGTGATACCTATTACACTCCCCATAATTCCCTTTATGTGAGTGATTATCACTTCAACTACTTCATAGTTCCTTTAGTGAAGCTCTTCATAGTTCCTTTAGTGAAGCTAGTCATCCCTAATATTGGTACTATCTAGCACAACCGACCACTATCCTTTGTGGATATACTAAAACATAATATTCCTTTGTTTACATATTCACTAGCAGCTATCTAGCATATGGTCTATCCTTTGACCAATTCAAGGGAGAGAATATTTATACAATCATTCCCTTGGTTGTACATTCCACAACCCTATAGCTAAATTTTTCTATAACTCTAGATCGCTCTAAGATTAATAATAGCTATCCCCTCCATGGAAATCTAAAGCCAACATAGTCAGCTCATTATCAAAAGGAGCTAGCTATTCATTCCTTCGAAGTGTCTTCTAAAAATATTTATTAACACACTCGATTATTAATAAACCATTACAAAGGAACTCCACCTTAAGAGGATATTCTTCCGTTGAAAAACTTAGAATAAAATAAACCTTATTTCGTCATTCAAATATTAAGCCATTGGTCTATTAAATATCCAAGATTTATCCGAGATCAACTTCATTAAAATATAAATCTCTAAAGCTACGTTCGGTCCATATAACCATAACAAGATACTATAATTTCCAATAACATATAAGTATCATTTAAATGTATGTAGCCTCCATTACATCATTGAGATCTCAGCTCAAACTTACACAATAACAAATAATAATTACAATTACATTACAAGTGAGTTGTTCTACCAAACTTAGATTCAAATATTGAAGTTACAAACACATCCACTATATTAATTATAGTGGTATTCAATTTACAATATGGTGGATGAGATTTTGATTCTCGATCCAACCAACTATACCTCTAAAACATTTGATATTCATGGTGCTATTCACTCCCTTTTCACCGATCAATCAACTCAGCTATGTCACAAACGGTAAAATTATCCTTGAGCACACTAAGATGGGAATGTCATAGGGATCTAGCCAGCTCTTTCCTTCTTTCCAAAAATGCATTCTAACTAAATGCACACAAAGGAAACACAACAATCCATATTGCAACACTCCTCCAAAACAACATCTATTCATCCTATGAATTGATTACATTTTTCACAACAACAATAAATCCTTTTTAATTTCCAAAGCTGGTTTCAACATCAACTAAGCCAGTCAAGTCAAATTGAAACATTTCAAAGGAGCCATTACTTAGACTCTCATTTTCCTCTAACATCAAGAAATATATAAACTACCTTCAGGAAGCACAATATTTCAATTTCTAAATCAATTCATTAATCCCAAATAGAATTCACAAGATCAGTATTAAAGCAACCATACACCTCAACACAACCAACATACCAAAACACAACACCCATTTTCAATCCACAAAATTGAGCTATATTCGGCCAAAATGTACGTTGGAAGATGTATTACGTCTTGGGAGCATTTGTATTGACTCTCTCCTAAAATTACTCACAGATCAACCAGTGGTAGGTGTTTAGGTAAGGTCAACTGAGTTGGGTGCAAATCACTATCTAACTATATTTGTCTTAGGTTAATTTATCTACAGTAAGAGAAACCTGATGCACTATCTAGTAGATCTAAAAATGATCTCACTTGGTCCATAACAATAACTTTGACTATCAACCATTCAGTAGATTTAGTCAAACTTTAAACCTACAAGACCCAATACTCTACCATAGGAATAGTAATGATGTATGACTCAAGATTTATAACTTATAGCATCAAGATATATTTTTGGGCACACATTTTAACCCAGCCCCACTCTTCTCTTAGGGAGAGATCTAACTCACACACTGGTGCAATACTGACAGAGGGATCGATTCAATATTTGGTCAATCTATGAATTTTAATTCCATTCCAATAATTTCCAGAACAACAATTCCTAAAAACAAAACATTCATTGCTCTTGAATCAAATCATTCAGATCAATCAAAATAAACATACAAGCATACTCTTTTCAATAAACCAAGAGGTACACATAAACACTTGCATATCCAAAATCAAATGAGTCTACTTGAACTTGCTATACAAATTCCTTCCAACCAAGTGAAGCTTCCATTTCTCTATCTAGTCGCGCCTTCATCCCTACTCTTGAAAGACCACTTCTCCCAAAAAAAAATCCTTCTTGGATACCTAATATCCATTCTCTCTATTCGACCACCGCAAATGCATTCATGAGGCCACTCTTCATCGATTTTTCCCTCCACAACATCCAAAATCAAGGTAACTAACTAGCATTTCAAATTCCTACCATTCTTTTTAGAGGACTATTCCACTCATCAATAAGAACTTCATTTAAAACAAGCAACTCCTAGTTGAAATGTATTCAAAGCTCAAATAACATTTGAAAATAAATTAAATTAAAGCCTTTTTAAACTTTTAATGAAGTTTTCCATTACTTCACCGGATACATGATCTTAAAGAAAAGAATGACAAGAAGACACAGAAGCAATCTCTAGCTAACGTAATCTCAAACATCCCTTATGCAACAAAGAGAAAATTCTTTTCAGATATCAAAGCAAGCATCACACATAACCCATCGACTCTTTTGTTTTGGCCTCAACAACCTCACTATCGATGGTTCATTCCATGTGCCAATTAACCATGCAACTATAAATGAAGGAAATATGTCCTTTCTTGGAGTTGTCTTTCTCAAGGGAAATCATCATTTCCCTTTTCAGATATCGTTTGTAGTGGACGATTCTTTCTTCTATTCATAAGAATGGTTGTTCCTACAACACATGTTTCTATTAGCAGTATCATGTCCTTTTTATAAACAATTTCTTGAAACAATAAATCATTTAATTGTCAAACACCAATTCATTAGAATATATATTATTTCCTACAAACCATCCATACTTGCAAAAATACAATATAGCATGTCAATCATTCCATTGAAATATATCTTAGCTAATCAAAAATTCATCAAGAAAAGGTCTACCAAGAGCAGGTTGTGACAACAATAGTGGTCCTCCTCAACTTACAAAATAAATGAACAATTTGCTTTGTCCACATGGTTAATGTTATTCCACAAAATCATCATCAAAAATGGCATGAATTCATAAGAAGGAAATGGCACATTCAATCCAATATGATATCATAAAGTATGGTATATCACTTTAACTTTCTTTATTTTATTCATTATTTTATGATCCATAGCACACTTCAATATTGTCTATATTATTATAACAATTTTCCATATGTTTAAGTTTATCAAGGGGTCAAAAGGTAGGCATTATACCCTCCAACCATGAAAAAAGTACAAATTGGAACCAAAATAGGAACCCTCATGTCAATTTGAATTATTTAGCTTAGCTAATTTTAGGAGGAAACAACCAAGAGTTGAGTAGATGATCTTATCATCAAGTATACCATAGGTACAATATGTAAACTAAGCTAACAAGTTGAAATAATAAATTTATGCATTAAAAGAGAAAATCTGAGAAATACGAGTGAATCGTCCAATTTCCCACCTCTGCTATTGTTTAGGATAATTTCTATGATAAATTAGTATAGTACCTAGGATAGCCAAATGAAATAGTTGATAAGAACCTCAATAGATTTAGATGGAAGGAAACATTTAGGTGGTTGATCCAATGTGGCATCATCATAAGCACCACCTCAACCATAATTGGATACATGTTTTGATTGTATATAGTTTTATTATGTTTATATATAATCATGCTACATGTGTTGCATGTAATATGTTTGGCATCATGTGTCGAAAATTTTTGGTGTTATATGTCTATCAAATGATTTATTATGTATGGAGTAGTTGTTTTAGAACAAGTATGGTGAATGTATATGTATGTAACTACCTCCTCTAGTCATTTATAGACCTCCAACATTCATTTTTTACATATATATCAGTTATTATTATCTTAATAGTCAGTGTTTATATAATTTTCACATCTCATGTACATGTGTTGTACTTAATTATGCATACATCAATGAAAGTAAATTGTTGTTTGCATACATAATTTTATGAATTATTACTATAAATATTTATTATTATTCTTGTACCTTCAATTCAAAAATATAATTGTGCTACATATAAGCTCTTATTACTTATCATTTAAGTCACCCTAAGATCATCTAGAGTTTTAATTCTCTTAAAATATTACGTTTTGGTTAGTTTTTTAATGGGTGAACCATTGTGACTTGTCCAACATTTAAAATTTCTAATATATTTCTTGTGTTTTAGTATAACAACAAATATATGATTTCATTCCACCCATTTTTTTAGTTTTTTAAAATGCACAACTTCCTCTAAAGTAATAATGCATTTTACTATCAACAACCCAATAATATATAGAAGGAATATATATATCTCTTCCCATAAAATAAGTATATAATAACTGCTTGAGCAAACTCAATATAATGTGTATATTCTATTAAGGCTAAACTTTCCAACAATAAGTATTTTAGTACTAGCCCAAACCAAAGCAACAATAATAAGCTAGAAAATTTTGAATCAGCCAACAAATTACAATTTGATACATTTTATATCTAAGAATACATAGTATATATGAGGCATATAAAATCCCAAGAAAATTAGTACATGTAAATTCTATAATTGTCATCACAAACCCTTTTTATATTCAAAGGAATGTATGATTCTCACCATGGATTTAATGTTATAGTTTTTTTGGTTGAGCATTTGTAGAGATTTATGGATAACAAAACAATGAAGGCTTGGATGGGTTAAGAAGGAGGATTCAATGGCAACAACACAAATATGTAAAATGAACCGGAGGATATGGAATCCAAGAAGGAACAAAATAACCATGAGCACATGTAGGTGAAAAAATAATACAAGCCAGTGACCAACTCCTATTCCAACAAGAGAAATATAAATATTTATTTGATTTTTCTATCAGCTAATTCCAAACAAGGGCATAACCAAGGGCACAAATACACAAGAGGTAAAGGACCGACTTTAAAACAACAATCTAGGGTTGTATTTCAACAAGTGGAAATTTCTCAAAAGAGGAATAACCTTGGATTGTTGGAAAGTAATCAAGCAAGGACATATGTTGATCAAAGCAAGAAAAATGAGTCAATCCCTAGTATGAAAATATTTTTTGATGAAATTTTACAAATATGACCTTCTATGATGCCTTGAAAAGAGGGCAACCACAAGAAACTACAGTTAATAGCACTATGAATTCTCACAAAACTTTGAGAATACCCAAAATGGACCCTAGGAAAATAACCTTGGGGTGCATGAAAGTAGTAGATGATTCTCCCATAGTCCAAATTTAGATATTAGGCGTATAGAGTGGCATTGACACAATGGAATGTAGAGGATTATTTTATCAATTTTGGGTCTTCATCCAAGCCTCCTTGTTTTAAATATGTGGGTTGCTAGACAATGAAGAACTAGAGGTGAGTTAAATATTTTTGCCTACCCCAATGGTTATTTCTTAGTTATTTTTGCTAATGATGAGGATAGAGAACAATTTTTCCAATGGGTCCTTGGTTTTTAGGTACGGTAGGGCTTTTCATGAAGCCCCCGCATACCAAGTTCAAGGTAAAATATAAAATACCCTACATAGCCCTAGTATGGGTGAGACTTTTTCGGTTGTCAATAGAGTTTTAAAACCAAGTTATCTTCATGGAAATAGGTAATACTCTAGGATATTATATGATGGTGATATATAGTACAAGATAATTTGTACAAATTATCTATGCCAAAATTTGTGTTCTCATTGGCATTGACAAGCCCTTTCCAAAATATATTACTCTAAATTTTAGGGAGGATACCTAGGAACAAGATGTGAACTATAAGAAAATTCCCTTCACTTATATAGAGATTTAAAATATTGGATCCTAGAGAAGGCATATGAGGAAACAACCTATGGATATTTTTAATTGCCTAAAAAAAACAACATATGAAGAAAAAAAACATCTAAAGAGTGTAGTCATCTCCACCAATAAGTTTTCTAACCTCCCGATGGATGATAAGGAGGACATTATAGAGATAGATATCATATAAACTTATCTTCAAGCCCTAAGAAAGAAACCAATATTTGAAGAAATTAATCACAACATTGAGCCAATTCTATATCTACCAAGTAACTCACAAGAGAACTTAGCCCAAAATTTGAAGAGATCCCAAAGGAAAAATAGAATCCAAGAGAAATACAATGACTCCAACCAATCAAATGGAGGAACTCATAAAGGAATACATAGTGGAGGTAACACCCAAGAATATTCTAATAGGGCCATGGTGTTACTCTCATCTATGCTAACTTTGGAGTCCATCCCCAAACCAATAGGAGTGATTAAAGAATCTACTAAAAATATGAAGCCAAATACATTCCAAAGAGTAGGCAGGAAGACTAATCAACATCAAGTAGGGAAAGAAGGTGAAAAGATGATAACAATGGGTAAGGTCAAGGATATTACCCATATTTTTAGTCCTCATGCTTGATGAAGTGCATCACCTAGAATATTTGAGGACTTAAGGGTAGCCCTATAGATCATAATGAAATAAAACAAATAATTCAGCAACATTTTCATAGACGGTTTTCATCCAAGAAATGAAAGTGTTAGAAAACGAGATGCAATTTTTTCCCAAAATTATTTGGCTTGCATGTAGGGTGGAATCCCTAAGATCTCTATGGGATTTTGGAGGAGCATATTGTATTTAGGATCCAAAAGAGATAGTAATACACCAAACAATGGGAAGTTGGAATATTTTTGCTTTACTAACCTAAAGTAGGTATTCTTATTAGAATTGGTTATGTCTTGATGTATTTTCTCCTATTAGTGTATATGAAAAACAATAATGGAGGAATGTAGCTTATATTATTAATCATTTCTCTAGATTTTGGCCACTTGTAGGTGGATATTTTGATACCATCCTCTCATTGGAAGAGAAGATAGAGGAAATCACACTCTAGATAGTAGTATAGACCTCATGACAAAGTATATTAGATCTCTTCATCTAGTAGATATCAAACCAGACAATGGGATGATGACCTAATCTAATAAAAATCAAGGCCCAACATTCATTCTAAAAATACTAGACAGGTTTCTATTATCAGAGGAGTTTCTAAGAAATGGATATTTTCCAAGAGCACAAATATTGAACAATGTAGGATCTAATCATTTGTCAATATTGGTGGAAGTGTGGAAGACTAGACTCAGTCATGCTCCTTTTATATTCTAGCTAATGTAGTTTCAAGATAGTAGTTTACAATATAAGGTTTAAGAGTGGTGGTAGGAGGGTAAATCTAGACATGGTATAGAGATGTATAGTTTTGTTAGGAGGCTTTAGTACCTCAAGTACAAATTGAGAACATAGAATTGGGAGGATTTTGGTGACATAATGGAAAAAATGCATATCTTAACCAAATTTGAGGATCTAAATGAGAAAATACAAATGGATAGCACTACTAATATCCAAAACAAGGAGGTTAGTCTTACTTCTTAGTTGTAGGAATGGGATAAAAGAGAAGACATCATGTGGAAACAAAAATCTAGGATTCAATGGCTCTTGGATAGATATAGGAACACTAGATTCCATAAATCTCTCCTAGCAAAGTAGTCACATAATTTTATCTCATCCCTAAAAATAGTAGTGGATGATTCAATACACACATGGGATGGGATGAAAGATATAACAATAAAATACTTTGCCTAGCTCTTTAAGGCAAAACCATTGAACCAGGAGGTATAGTAGGAAGTACTCCAAGATATTCCTTATCTCATCACAAAGGAAGATAATGTAACTTTGATTTCCCCAATTACTTCCAAAGAACTACATCAAGTATCTTTCAAGATATGAAAAGGTAAAACTTTAGGCCCATATGGATTTCTCATATAATTCTACCAATAATTCTAGGATATCCTTAAGGAAAAATTGTTGGAAGTGGTAGAAAAGGCTAGGATAGTCGAAGTGGTGCTCAAAGAGGTGAACAAGACATATGTAGTGTTGGTTTCAAAAATCTAGGTTTCTAAACACATCTCTGGTTACTAACCAATAGCCCTTTGTAATATCCTATATAAAATAATCACTAAGATCATGGCAAAAAGGATCAAACCTCTTCTTCACAAAATTATTTCTTTGGAATAAGGTGGTTTTATGAAAGGAAGATAGATATTGGATGAGATAGTCTTAGCTTAGGAGGCCATCCACTATATGAAGGTACTAAAAATACCATCCATGTTTATTAGGTTAGACCTATCCAAAGCATATGATAGATTTAACTAGCACTTCCTCCTCAAGGTGATGAGACAATTTGGATTCTCAAGGAATTGGGTAGAACGGATCAAGGGATGTATTTTATTGGTATCTTACTTGGTTCTAGTAAATGGATATCCTACCCATATATTTGTGTCTTTTAGAAGTATTAGGTAGGGATAACCCTTATCTCCATACCTATTCATCATATTGGCTAAATATCTGTTAGTTTTTGATGCATTATATAATGGGATATAGCAATCACAAGATGCAAAATAATATGAAAGAAAGTAAATTTATGAGATGACTAAAATATGCTATAAATAGAAATGAAATAAATGAATACAATGTATCTATGGATGAAATGGACACTCCATGAACAAAGCTATTGGACTAAATTGCACCCATAACCAATATATGGTGATCTATACAGCACTATGCTACTGCCTATGAATATGCTCTAAACTTTTATATTCAACTTGTTACAATGAGGCCATTTTTATATAAGAAGATAGGTTCCTTGGCCAACACTCTACCTAGATGTGCAAGGGACACTTGCACATATACAACTTGCACATTAACACTTGTGCATTTATTACATTGCATGAAGTAACTAGATAAAATCCCCCTAAAGTAATCTAATGTCCTAATTATGTACCTAGGAAAGTACATTTACATTATCCAAATGATGTAATATAATCTATTTCTAACACCCCCTTGTATTACATTATTTGAGTATTGAAGACTTTAGTCTTCAATGTGAACCTTATTCCATTGGATAGTGGAATTTGTATTCACCTTCATTGCTTATTGTGATCAAGTTCAACGGGTAATCTAGTCTTCATATGATGCAAAGTAAGTTGTATTTGAAGGTCCTTATTTCAATTTAATTTGCATTGTATTCCTCCTTTATCAGCTTCATCTTCTTCTTTTTCTCTAGATTTGACTTTGAATCCAATACTTGTGCTTTCATAGGTTATTGTGTTGCTACTTGGTTCTTGTAAGGAAGATTATCCTTTCCTATATTCAATATGTACAAAATCTTCTTAACAACCACTTAAGTCATCATAATAATATCTTGAATTAGTAGAACTTGAAGTACCAATGTTGCATGAGGATTGAAAAAGTTTTCTTAGATACGTTTCATTATTCTATTTTATTTTTAAGTAGATCTATCAATCCTTTTTTCTACTTTTTCATCCTGGTAATGTGTTTATGTGAGCAATGCCATGTATAATATGCTCATAAAGTCTAAGGAAAGTGAAATGTCATTTTTTCCATTGTCAATAGCTTCATTGAGATGAGCTTAAAGATAACATTCCATAGTATCAAAGTTATCATCTAAGGCTTCACTATGAATTAAATTTGAAGTTAGGTCTAACATTCCTTTAGATTTCATGAGTACATTCATGATCCCAAGTTTTATGGCACTGACCTTCTCTTTTCTAAAGAAATTATTAGTGTTTATTGTATTTTGAGAAGTAGACATCCTTATAGCTCCCTATTTTTAGATATGGTAGGATATAACTCCCTAATATATAAGCTTGATTTGATAAAATATTTATTAATCCTTAGGTTAGTAGGCTTCCTTATGTCTCCCTAGTAATGAGAGTATATACACCTAATGGAATTTTAGGTTTTGTAGAAAGCTTATATCTTCCCCATTATATAGAACTTGATAATATTTCGTAGATGCTATTATTATCAAGTTTTGTAGAATTCCTTATGACTCCCTAGTGATTTTGGAATATGATATAGTGCTATTGTAATATGTAGTTCAATTTTTGGTTGATTTTGTAAAGTTTTGTAAATATCAAAATTCAAATTTTTTAAAACCTTATTACTCCTATTGAACTAAGCACTTTTCCAATTTTGAAGAGGTTTTAATGTTGGATTTCTTTTGTCCCTTTTGAGAAATTTTGAGACAAGAAAATTATAAATTTCCAACCTTAGAAAAAACCTTAATAACCTCTTTTAATATCCCTTAGGATTTGATTTTAGTGTTTCTAATTTTCAATAACCTAATTTGGTTTTGTAACCCTTATAACTCCCAAATTTGGAAAATTAGAACACTTTTGCAAATATCAATTGAATAATTCCAAGTAGTATCCCTTATTTCTCCTAGGTTGTGTTTTGCAAATATTAGACTACTTTTATATTTAATTTCCCTAAGTTTTTCTTTCAAATAAATATTGATTCCCTTTAATACTTCAACCTTAGAATATAACCTTATAAATCCCTTTTTAATGAAATCAAATTAGATAGGGAAATTTTACCTTAATAAAGCTTTACACTTTTATGAAATCGGATGTGTATGGTTGTAATCAATCCTTCTTGGGTGCTATGAGTAATGATAGATTATTCAATGTACTCCTTGGCTTCAATGCCCTTCTTTAATGATATCCTTGACTTATTTGATTGAGAGTTATTACACTTCTCTATGATTCTTCTGAAAGCTCTTGAATGGTATATTCTCCCTGATCCAAGATGCCTTTAATAGGTGGTCAATATTTTGATGAGTGAAAAATATTACAGCAGTTTCATTCAACACTCCAAGGATACTTTGAAAACTTGGTGGACTCACCAACTCTATTGTAATATCTGTTACAAGTGTCACCTTTACTTGCAACATTTTAATTCCCTCTTTGTGCATTGTCCAAGAAGCTTCTCTGCTTCAACGTATGTGAGGCCTCTTATTGTAACACTTTGGTTGAAAGTAACTCCTATTCTACATGGAATATGGGTGCCAAAAACAATGTTGTAACATCTTCTTTCACATGTGTAAAATTCAATGTTCCTTTGTGGAAATTTTAGGGTTATTTTGGAGAATGACAAGTGGCACCTTCTTTCCTTTACATGCCCTTGTCTTATCAATACCTTCTTACAAGATCTTCAATGTATTTTTTCACCTTGTTCTTTGTTGTACTTAGTTTGTATTAAGATATTTCCAGCTAAGCAATGCTTATGGTGGAGCTTTGGTGGAGATTTGGATGAGCTTTAGTGGATCTTTGGTGGCTCTTGAATAAAGTTTGAATGGCAGCTTTGGTGGAGACTTATTGATGCTCCAATGATGGTATTGAATGCTCCTTTATTGGACATATTATTCCAAATTGCCTGCTTTGATTTCCCTTGCTTATATGTTTTTGGATTTATCTCCTTTAGTGAGCAATGTGATATCTTTCTTGTGCTTTGTAGGTTACCTGTTATGGCTATCCAACCCATGCACTGATCGCTTTTGAGAGGATTCTTTTACTTATATTTTCTGGATAGTTTCTTCTCCAACACTAGGAGGATTCGAGGGTGATTTGGTGTTATCTTGGCCACTAAATATTGCAGATTTTTGTGCACTAATAGTATCTTTAGACACTTTGAGAAAATCTAATTTTGTACCCTTCTCAAAAACACAAAGGCTAATATTTTGAGAGCAATAGAGTAGTGCAAATACACTTAATAATATTTTACTTTTAATGCACTAAAAATTCTCACCTTATCACTCCAATAAACTCTCAAAATAACTTATCAATGCACTTAATCAATTTACTGCAACTAATCAAGAATAATCTGAAATGAGTCTTCAAGAGTTATTCTACAATTTCACTACAAACAAATTTGTAGGAACTAGTCTTCTTTCTCTTTCTAAAGCAGATATTTGGTAGTTGATAGATAGTTGTAATTTTATAATCTAATAAACTTCAAAGCTAATGTGAAAATGAAGCTCAAAAGGAACTTTTCCCTTTTGCACTTTTAAAAACTATAATTCAATTTTCCTCTTTTGCAACTCTAATCCAAATTAAGGTGCTTTAAAAAATCTGATAAATAATCCAATTAATGAATATATTTGCACCAATAGTTCCTTAGCTTTTTGAAATATTTTGTAGCTCTTTTGCCACTTCTGTAGAGGATGTAGATATTGGTGTCTAAGATCACCAAGTTTCTAGTTTGAGTTGGATCTTGTTGCTTAGTTTCTTATTCACCCAAAAATGGTCTCAAACTTTATTTTATGAGCCTAGGTTTTGATGACTTGATCCTTTAATAAATCTTCTCCTTTTGTTGTAGATTTAGAGAAGTCTATCTCTAAAATGATGCCTTCTTGTTCTCAAAGGTAAATTCAAATCTCTTGTATTTGGTAGGCTTCACCTATCTTCAAGACTTCTTATCAAATTTTGACTTCAAGCAAGATATTCTTCTCAAGATTCTGAATGTCTTGAGGTATTCTGAGATTTGACACTCCTTGCTAAATTAATTTTCTTATTTTAGGCTTATTGTCGAATGGTGATAATTGTCCCAAATCTTCTTCTCAATAATTTGAATGTCTTGAGGTCTTCTAAGATTTGGCACTCCTTATAAAATTCTTCTTATTCTATTGGGCTTGTTATCATATGGTGAAAATTGTCCCAAATATTTCACTATATTCTATCATGAATTTCTCCAATGGGTTCTCCTTTGATAATTTACTCAATAAGGCTCTCCAAGCTATGACCACCAAAACGGCCTCACACCTATGCTTCCTACTGCATAAACGAAATAAAAGAAACAAAATAGACACATGCAAAATTGACAACAAATGGGAAGAAGAAAAACACTTTTATTCCATTATAAAGAAGCCAATCCCGGTTACAATTACGTCCCTCTTAGGGATACCATTTTGATACTCTTATTACAGTAGGAAAAAGCAATGTTCCCTCTTAAGGGTAAATGTGAGTTTTAGGCCCTTCGGGGTGACACGAACTGCTCTAGGGTGGAGTTGACCCTCTTCTCCATGTTGAGGAAGGAATTGGATGGTTGAATCTCCTTTGAATCTGCTTTCCTATGGTCAAGAAACAACATAAAAGCATTAAAAGCATAGGCAACCTCTCATGATGAGGCCCTTTAAAGAATGTGAACATAAAGATGCCATAACACTAATATAATCAAGAAAGTGGATAAAGCATGTTAAACCTATGCAATACTTGAAAATATTTAATGGAACATGTAACTAGAAAGTACAACTATCTATCTAGTGGATTGATTACATGAAATGAAGCATGATAACATGAAAATAAGCTAATTATATCCTACTTGCCATAATGAAGTAAACTTAATGAAAACCCTAATTCTATCAGTTAGAGTCTCTAAAATGCTAAATAAACCACTAAAATGCTTAATCTAACCTAATGAAATACAATGCAAAAAGAATAGTAAGGAGATCTTTCACCGATTGCAAATCGTAGCTCAGATGAGTGGTCTGCACTGTACACCATGGTTGTCAATCGTGGTGAGCAATAGAGTAGTTTTGCCCTCCAAATCCAAGGTTGTGGGCTTGATCCTCCTTGTCAAATTGATGATCAAGGGTCGCCTTGATGTCCTCTGACTGGTTTGGTGATTGAATTGCATAATTGGGCCTCTGTTTTCCTGAATTCATGTTTCTTGGTGTTCTAGATCCTTAGGGCATCCATGACACAAATTGACATGATGCTTGATGAATTGGCAAGTAAATGGCAACAAAACTCTCTCTTAGTACACTCAGGTGAGTCTACAATCCGATAGGGCTTCACTGCTTTAATCTCCAATGCTCACTTGATAGTTTACCCTAATTTTGAGGGGTACTTATAGGATTACCCAAGGGCTAGGGGTGGCTTCATGGAGAAGCCAAGATCAAGAAGAGGTGGTTGGGACAGTTGGATTGGAAGCCTCTGGAATCTTCCATCCTTCAACTACCCTCTTCTAGAACAAATGGTCGTTCAAACCGATTTGGCTCGGATGAAGGCCAACTGAACTTCAGTTCTAAACCACGGGTGACAGTTGTGGCCTAGACTGTGAACCGTGGGTGTCAGCAATGGTTCAGACTATAGACCGTAGGTCTCAACAGTGGTTTGAGCTGATTAGGCCAAGGAGCCCAAATTGAGTGGTTAAAACCACTGCTCTATCTTGGAGTCTGTCCAAGATCTTCCATATGGTCTTGTAGCATGTCCCATATGAGTAGTCACCATCGACATGACACATTTTAGGTGTCTACAGATGCCCCTTTTGAGATGCGTTGTGAGATTGAACAATGCATGAGAAAAAATACACCACCTAAAATGATGTCGAAGGTTGCATGATGATCATTAGTCTGATCAACATTAGATGCCCCAAGTCCTGCAAAAGGATGCGCATCCTAGAATCATTGCTTCCAACTCATTGGAGGCTTAATTTGAAAGGGTTTGCACTCGTCATCAGGCATTCGGGTAGCTTTGGTGCTACAATAGGAGTTAGGCCTATATAACCGAAAGGAGGAGAGCTACAAACAAACTATCATATATGCTATTTTACCCAAGCAAAGGGGTAAGCTTATGATAGTTATTGACAATGATTCGCAAGGATGAATGCAATTTTGACAAGATCAAGGGATCTTCTACTGATTTTGATTATGATTATGAAAGTATGACTACCCCCTCAAGTGACGAGTCGATGAGGGTAATGACAATTGAATGAAGTGATGAGGTCGCTTGACCATTATGAATGATCTGAACAAACTTAGAATTTAGCATTTAATTACTTGGCTAGGCTTAGTTCAACTTATGATTGCAATTGTTAATAGTAATTGCACATTTCTATCCCATGGAGCGGTCGGGCTGCAATAGCCTTCTTAGGGAATCAAAATGATACAATGCCAATTAGATTTATGTTGAATCAATTTGTCGATGATCTACTGAAAATATGTCATAGGAGAAATGACATGAAACGCCTCGTTCTCGTGGAGCGGTCCAGCCTCGAAGGCCTTCTTCGAGATTGAAAAGAAGCATATCAAATCAATGATGATAATTTTACCCCAAATGTCCTTATGGTTATTTACTCATCTCATCGGATTGCATGGAGCATCAGTCACTACAACCGCCAAGTGTCTAGGGTAAATAACTGAATACGAGGTGCATTTGGATTTTGACTTGTTTAATAATATTTTTTGACTTTTTGAGTTTTTAATTGATCCTGGTGCTTGAAAATCACCAAATTTGTTAAATTGATTGCTCTTATTGAGATTATGATCTATTAGGAATCATTAATTTGTCATTTAAAACCTTCCCACGATGGGATTTTGGTGCATTTAATGCCAGTTGTGAACCACGCTCACAGGCTGCAGTTAGAAATTTCAAATTTTGGGAACCATGGCTCAGAGCTACGATCGAAAAACCCTAATTTTGGGACCGTGATTGTCAGCTGTGGTCCAAGAAATTAGGAAAAGTATATAAATTTTCCCATTTGAAAATTGCATTATTATTCCTTGAAAGTGATTGCAACTGGAGAGCTCTGAGAGGTGAGGAAGCAAACTTGATGTGAAACGTTGCTGAAACAACTTCCTACGACCTCACACACATCCCGATGGTAGACCCTACGTAGCCTTCATCCAATAGAGGCATCGATGTAGGAAAGGTAACTCAAAACTGAGTCCTCGCACTCCTTACTAGTTTAAAATGAACCACATTAAATAATGGGTCCAATTAATCTCACTAAACTACTGGTAAAGAACCTCACATTAGTTTAGGCTAGATTAGGATTTTAATTTTTTTGGGTGCCAGGCTAGGAAGTGACCCTTTTAGGGTTACGTTCCTAGACCGTAGCTGGCAGACGTGGCTCCCAATTGTTAGATTGGGGACCGTGGCTATCAGCCATGGTGGGATTCAAATCCCAATGGTCAAATTTTTGACCATTACGTGGACCGTAGATTTGACCCGCGATTTCACAATTTTGAAAAAAAATTCAAATTTTTATTTATTTATTTATTTTTTTATTTTTCTTGGCAATTAATGCCATTTATTGCACTTCTGAGATGCATTTTTGGAATTTTTGATCACTTTTAGCATGTTTTTGTATTTTTAGCAATTTTTAGATTATTTTTAGTTATCTTTTTCCCTTATGCACTGCTTCTATTCAGAAATTGACCTCTAGAGCCCGGGAGCCGGATCTCCTCCGCACCCTCCATAGATAGCTCACTGACCAGGAGCGAGCGTGGTTCGGTGTGGTTGGTTTTGGATATGTGCTTGATCTACCCATGATCAGGGTAGACCAGGCCTACATGACTGCATTGGCCCGATGTTGGGATGCGCGGACCAACACATTTCACCTACCCATAGGTGAAATGATAGTGACATTGGAGGACGTCTACCGGATCTTCAAGATCCCGATCGATGGGGAGCCCATCACCTCCACTCCATTTACCAGTAGAGGAGCTATTTTTGATGCCATATTCGATGACCGTAGTGAGGATGCCTAGGGCAGGATTGACCATGGAGGCATCCACATCGGATATTGGTAGGGGAAGGGCATCTTCTCAGTCCGAGAGGTGGTCTTTATGCACTTAGTTATTCAGATTGTGCTTCCAGACTCCTCGAGCATGAGGATCCCCTAGAACCTCCTAGCCATCATCAGGAGAGTTACATAGAGTTCTACACTGTAGCCACTACTCTTAGCTTGGGGGAGCACACTATTAGCCCAGCTATATCATGAGTTATATCAGGTTACCCATAGGAGTCAGGTCGGTATCAGCTGTAGCCTACTGCTTCAGATCTAGGGTTGGCAGCACATTCAGATCGAGCGGCCCATAGACTTATCGCTCAGCATTACTACTATTCCTACCGCATACCAGTGCTATGCGATATGCTAGCCTCATGAGGAGGAGGGGTTCTAGAGTAGGTCTCACACTAGGGACCTAGACCATTACATTGCTATATTTGCATAGCTTTAAGCGGATGACATAGAGTGGCGCTCATATATGGACTACCCCGCATGGGAGGAGGCTGACGAGTGACTACGCTAGGTGAGGAGGGATAGGTGGTTACTCAACTACAAGGCCAAGATTCATGAGTACCAGTTCTACTCATGCATCCTCCACCAGTTTGGTATGGTTTAGGATATTCTAGTGCTTCCTACTATCTATAGGCACCTAGTTCTAGAGAGAGATCTATAGTGGGTCCAGTCGACACCGCTAGGGGATGAGGTTGATGACTTCTAAGAGTCAGGCATGGACTAGGCTGGCACCACCATAGAGTATGACACTTGGTGGTCACTCCTATAGTGGCAGGGAGAGGGGCCCCTTAATTAGATAGATGATAGAGCAGAGGCTAATCTAGATGGGTGCAACGTGCACCAACGTACCAAGGGTAGATGGGGCATAGAGGCCACCATAGGGGAGGCTCCTTAGGTTGAGGTAGAGGAGGACATAGCTGAGGAGGGTGAGGTACCTCCTGATAGTGAGGTTGGATAGTTACTAGCTCAGGTGGTGAGCTTACAGACTCATATTGGCACTTTGAGGAGCCAGCTATGCCAGAGGGATACAGATATTGCTATGCTATAGGTACAACTCATAGTAGCTCAGATATAGGGGGACTTTAGCTATGAGGGTAGAGCCCTCATCTACACAGACTACCATGGCACCTCTCATAACACCATCTGCTCTACTACCAGTAGGTCATGACCCTATGGCTGAGATCCAAAGGCTTCATTCCCTCATGGAGGAGGGTAATGATCGGCAAGATGGGTATGTAGCTCGCATCTCCCAAGTTGGAGGGCTACATCCGACTAAGTGGTTTGGAGGTACCAGAGGACACTCACACCATAAGGACCCATAGGAGTGGATCCCATACTAGGACCAGGGAGACAGGATGGTCTACCACCAGTTCGAGCCATAGGATGCACAGGACCGAGAGGACTCATAGGTCTTCGAGCACTCAGGGTGCTAGCTCTCAGAGGACTCACAGGGGTGGTAGAGGTGATGGAGGTGCCTCACAGATTGGGGGCATAGGCCCTATTTAGTACAGGTCTCAAAGATACTTTGTTGTACTATTTTTGAGTGTAAGGTCGAGGACCTACACAGTTGTAGCCTACGGGTATTTTTGATATACTCCTAATGTACTCTTTTTGGACACACACACACATATATATATGATATTGATCATTTTGGCTCATTATGTGTACTTGTTTATTTTTTATTTTATGTTTATGTTATGCACATGGATGCAGATGTTCATATTGATGCTATGCTTATATGATGTGATGTATGGATGACATGCACTAGATAGCTATTTAATTTTATGATGATGATGATATGCAGTGATCTAGATGCTTAGATGTGCTATTTATGATGGATGCATATGGATGTGATGTTTACTTTTAAACCATATTTAATTTTGCTTTATTGTATGCATTTAATTTATGATGATGTCATGATATGTTGGTGCAATGTATGTAATGCATTATTTACATGATGGTAATCTAATGTAAATGAACTTGTATGCTTTAATCACTTAAAACATAAGGAATGAATGTGATATGTGTTTAACAATCTAATGGACGACACCATAGAATGTGTAAAAATCATGAATGTAATTGAAAATCCTCATTACAAGAATTTAATCAATTAATCACCCATATATGAAATGCAATGATATGAAGCGGTATGATGCGAATGATATAATATGTCACTCTATATTCCTTTTGCAATTTGAAATATATGCACAATATAGTCAGTGGCCATCTAAATATCATTTTTGATATCCATCCGGTATCTATCCTATATCTTGATTGTGCTCAATGTAATGATGTATCACGGATTCGATACTTTGCAATTTGATGAATGAATGACTTTTATTTTTGATGGTTTGTGATCTTTGGTATTTTGTTGCTATTAGAGAAATTTTTGAGGTTTTCCATGAGACTCAAACACCCTAGTAGACTTATCAAAAGTTGTATACTGACCAAACTAGACTTCTGAAATGTAAGGCTTTTGCTAGGATAGGCCCTAACTGTTCATTATCCCTGTGTGTGCAAATGAGTATATTAAGATAAAGCATAAGCATACCCCGATGTCAAGTGGGATTCTTTCAGCCCATTGCTAAGATAGGGGGTCCTCATATGTTTATCCAATCCTAGGTTTAGATTTTAGTTGGACTAGACCACTAGGCGATACAAGACACCCGAAGCTAGCTCTTCCACATTCAAACATTGGTCTGTACATAAGCGAGGTGCTAATGCATCAGACATATCATCATGCGTAAGGTACAGTAGTGCTGACAATTCCATGGATTCAAGTTCACTCCCTTCTTTTCTTCAATTTTTTGGGATACTTGCTCATATAAAGTGATAAAAATCACTATTTATTTTTGTACTTTAGTGACAATAATCACTATTTATTTTGTACTTTCTTTTATTTTTCTTGAGCAAGGGATTTGATATTGATTTTACTTCCTTTGTACAATTTGTCTTCATTTGACTTGACTTTTTGGAATTTTACATTTGATAATTTGCTTCAGAAACTTCCTTTGGGGATTTTACTTTGGGGAACTATTTTTGGGATATCGATTTTAGGATATCGATCTATGATATCAATATGGGATGTCGATCTATGATATCGATCTAGGGTATCAATATTGAGGATTGATGTGGGATATCACTCTAGGATATTGCTCATTTTATCGTAAGCAAGGGATTCTAGGTAGGGAATGAACTTGTCCTTTTTCCAATTGCCAACATTTCCCATACCGTTCGTACAAGGGGATAAGCAAGAATAACTCTTTTCACCTCAGGATACCTGGTCCTGCTTCATGGCTTTCATCTTCCCCTAGTCCTTATTAGGATTGTTTAATTTGTTGATTAGTGATAGGATTCTGATATGCTAAGGGCTATACTAACTAGACCTCAACTACAAAAGCAAAGCAAGCTTTCTATCAACTCTTGAGAAGACCTCTAGGTATGGTTGAATGACCATAAAACCCTAGTATATTCTTCATAGCAACAATATGGGTTGTGTTGAAAAACATAATTACTCACATGAATGATGGATTATGATAAATGTAGAGGTGCATGATTGAAACACAACGTGGCATCATTTGTAAGACTGACAAACACAATCCATTCTACTACGGAATGCAATGGATGAAGAATGCCTACATGCAATGCAATGAAGTGAATGCATGTGTAAATGAAAATGCATAATGCAAATGCAAATGTTTTTGGATTTTATGCTTTACCATTTTTTTATATTTTATTGATTTTTTAATTTTTATGGATTTTGAGCCTTTATATTTGACCAAACGGTGAGTACATGCCTTTGGAGCCTTTTGGATTTGACCAAGTGGTTTTAAGAACCCTTGGAGCCTTTTAGGTTGACCAAAGAGATTATGAGCACCTTTGGAGCTTTTAGGGATGACCAAGTGGTTCTTAGGAATCCTTGGAGCCTTTTGGGATGACTAAGTAGTTTTAAGCAAACCCTTGAAGCCTTTTAGGTTGACCAAAGGGATTATAAGCACCTTAGAGCCTTTTGGGATGACCAAGTAGTTTTAAGAACCCTTGGAGCCTTTTGGGATTGATCGAGCGATTTTAAGCAAACCCTCGGGGCCTTTAACTGACATGACCAAGAGGTTTTTGGAACCCTTGGTGCTTTTTTGCTACGCTCTCAAGCATAGAACGCCTTAATATGGATGATGTTGAGAGGTTCAGGCTCTTCAACACCCCCTAGAGATGTTAGGTGATAGGTACCCAAACCAATATTTTTAGATATGATATAAGGTCCTAGCCAATTAGCCATGAATTTGTCTCGCATATCAGGTGGTAAATTAGAGTTATGTTGGTTCTCTTTCAACACAAGATCCCCAACTTCAAAGTCTCTCTGATGGACTTTGTTATTATAAGCTCATTTTAATCGCTCTTGATAAACGTGGAGATGCTCCAGGGCATTCACGCGATGTTCATCAAGTAACATCAATTGATCTAGGTGAGCTTGTCATACGGTGTCATCATCAATGAACTCTTTTAATGCGATGTGCAATGTTGGAATTTCCAACTCTAAGGGCATAATGGCCTCAGTGCCATATACTAGTGAAAATGGTGTTGCCCTAGTGGGCATCCGAATGCTAGTCCTATAAGCCCATAATGCAAGGGGCAGTTGGATATGCCAATATTTGTGGTTTTCATGGACCATATTTTTCAAGATAGCCACCACTATCTTGTTTGAGGCCTCAACTTGCCCGTTTGCCTACGGATAATATGGAGTCACAAAACTATGTTTGATTCTATACTTAGACGTCAAAGCTCTCATAGTTTTGTTCTTAAATGATGTTCCATTATCCAAAATTATCTTGGATGGAATCCCAAAATGACATATGATATGCTCGAGTATAAACTCTGCTATGCGAGCTCCAGTCATCATTGTTAAGGGTATTGCTTCCACCCATTTGGTAAAGTACTCAATAGCCATAATAATAAAAGTATGTCGACCCGATGATGGAGGAGAGATCTTATCGATAAGATCTAATCCCCACTGAGCAAATGGCCAAGCCGCTTGAATGGGTTGTAAGGCCTATGATGGCAAGTGCGTAAGATTAGCATGATGTTGACATTTGATGCATTTCTTGACATACACATTGCAATCCTTCTCCATAGTGGGCCAATAGTAACCCATTCGAAGGATGCGCTTGATGATGGCCATGTCGCTGAAATGGCCACCGCACGTACCATCATGAGCTTGTGAAATCACCCAAGATGCCTCTTGGGGCTCTAGACAATGAAGGAGAACTCCATCATAGCCTCGTCAGTACAAAATATCTCCTAGCAAGACATATTTAGTCACTTTCTGCTTGAATGTGCATTTTGTGGCATGTGACAATCCCTCTAGGATCAAACCAAGTTTTAAGAAGTCTTGGATTTGTGACATCCAACTCTGGTAAGCCTCAGCTTTGACTGCCAAGATGACTTGCTCCCCCTGCGTATCTACATGTGCAAATGTAGACTAGGAAACAACCTTGTGGTGAATGGTAGTACCACTCCTCGTCGGACTCTGAGAGGTTAATGACCCCCAGGGTGCCTTCTTTAGAAAGTCTTCAGCTCTGTAGAACCATTCAGCTTTTGGTTCCACGCTAATCATGTTGATTGACTCTTTATTATCAAAGGCTTCATGCTCCACTGCAGGATGCGAGAGCATTTTAACATGAATGGTAGTAAAATCGATAGATAGATTCTGAGGGATTAAGGATCCCAAAGATGCCATGGTGTCTGTGAACCTATTTGATGAATGAGGGATTGCCTCGATGTCATACCATTCCAACTTAGCCAAATATGTAACAACAAGATCTTTATAAGCTTTTAACATGGGACATCGACATTGAAAGAGCCCCTTAACTTGGTTGACTATGAGCAAGGAGTCACCAAAGATGTTTAATATTTTAATGTTCATGGTGATGGCTGTGTGGAGGCCCAGAAGTAGGGCTTCATATTCAGCATTGTTGTTGGTGCAAGGAAAGTCTAATTTGAATGACAAGGGCATTGGAGCTCCTTGTGGTATGACAAACACTATTCCTACACCACCCCCTTGCTCGCACTTTGAACCATCGAAGAACAAGGTCATATCAGCATTATTTTTTGGTTCTTCAGGTTTGGGAGCTTCGGATACGATGAAGACCGCATCATCCGAAAGCTCAATGGTCAGAGGCCTACTATTTGATAGTGGTGCCTCAACCAGCTGATCAGCTATGACTTGTCCCTTAATGGACTTTTGGCTTATGAATTCCAAGTCAAATTATGTCAGTAGCATGATCCACTTTGCAATACGTGTATTATGATATGTCTTGCTCATCATATACTACAAAGGATTTTGTTTTGATATTACATATGTCGTATGACTTAGCATATAGTGCCACAATTTCTTTGTAGTGAACACTACTGCTAAACACAACTTCTCCACATATGCATATCCTAGCTCATAACTCACCAAGGTTCAGCTAATATAATATATGGCTTGCTCTTTGCCTTGCACGTTCTTTTGGGCTAACATGGTCCCTAATGCAAAGTTGATTGTTGATATATACATAGAAATGGCACATCTAGCCTTGGTGGAGCTAGCATTGGTGGCATCACCAAGTATTGCTTGATTTCAGCAAAGGCTGCTCGATAGTCCTCATCCCAATTGAATGGGACCCCCTTGTGTAGCAGTCGATTCATGGGTCGACATTTATCTGATAATTGAGTGATAAATCACTTTATGGATGCTACTTTGCCCTGTAGGCTTCTTAATTCTTTGATGTTTGAGGGAGGATGCATCTCTAGAATAGCCTTGACCTTTGTTGGGTCAACTTCGATGCCTCATTTTGAAATGATGAATCCTAAGAGCTTTCCTGAAGTTATGCAAAATACGCACTTCTTAGGATTCAACCTGACATTATGCTCTATCAAGCGATCGAAGACCTTTCTTAAGACCTCAGCATGCTCAGAACGTAGTAATGACTTAGCCAACAAGTCATCAATATAATCCTCTAGGATCTTGTGCATATAGTCATGAAAGATATATGTCATGGCCCATTGATATGTGGCACCAACATTTTTAAGGCCAAATGGTATAACTTTATAGCAGAATGTCCCCCATGGTGTTATAAACATGGTTTTATGCTGGTCTTTGGGCTTAATCCGAATTTGATTGTATCCAAAAAAATCATCCATCAGGGAGAGCATCTCATGACCTATAGTTGTATCTACAAGAGCATCAATATTCGGCAACAGAAATGAATCCTTTGGTGTTGCCTTATTCAGGTCTCTAAAATCCATACAAATATGGATCCTTCCATCAAGTTTTCCTACAGGCACCATATTGGATACCCATTCTAGATAGTCGATGGAGATAACAAACTCTACATCCAACAACTTTTGCAATTCATCCTTCACCATTAAGGCTACTATTGGATGCATCTTTCTAAGCTTCTGCTTGATTGGCTTCTTTGACAGATCTAGCGAAAGGTTATGGGTAACCAATTTTGGGTCTAGACCTGGCATATCTTTGTAAGTCCAAGAAAAAATATTAGGTCTCTCTTTCAGTAGAGGAATGAGGGTGGCATGCTCATCGGGAGTGAGACTCTCTCCAAATTTAACCTTCCTTGGATTGGTGGGATCATTACTGATATCCACATCGAAGGTTTCCTCTATTGACATGTGTGATCCCTCCTCAAGCTGATGAGGCATAGGGATCAAATGGATGTCATCGATTGGGTTTATAGGTTTCACATTGGAAGCATCCTCAGCATGATAGACATCATAAGCATAGCCTAGCACAAAATGAAATGGTTGCAGCATTTCTTTATTAGGGAAGAAATCTTCAGGCTCAACAGGTGAGTCAACGTGATCCCAATCGATAGCATCTACATTTAAATGCAATGGTTTGGATGGATCGGTTGGATTGTGGAGTGGAGTGGTCAAATCAATGGAGACCATATTGATGGAATGGAATTGATCTCTAGGACCACATGGAAAAACATCTACATCATCGATATAGCTCCCATACCTGAGATCTAGCTCTATCGACATGGGCACAAATGGGTCCTCTCTATGCGAGCTATGGATGACTAGGTCCTCTCTATGCACTGATTGCAATATTGGATCATTCGGCTCAATGAGCTCTATGTACATAGGTGGGTCGGGAAACACCATGTGATAGATCACATCGAAGTTTGGTGGTCTTCCCCTAAGGTGAGGATTGAGATTGATCTCTCTATGCATATCCTCAGTCGTATAAGGTGCATTGCGATAACGTAAGTAGGGAGGTCCTAAGTAGGCTCTCTCTATCTCATCTTCTTCATCACTATCATAATACAATCCTTCATTTGCCCCCACTAGAATGGGATGTTCTAGAAAATGTGGCCCCATATAGGCTATCTCCTGATCACTATCATCGATGTCTGATAGAATCGGGTATAAACATCGTAAATACGATATTGCCTCATAAACTAGCTCAGCCTCATTCCTCAACTAATTATCAGGTGAGGACTCACTATCCACCAAGATATTCTCATGATACATCTCGGGTGGTGCTATGGTGATGTAAGACACCATCCGATTATCCCTCTAGAATGTAGAAGGATCAGGGTGATATGGGTTGAAATCCACATCATCCCCCAAACTAAGGTCTAGGAGATCTAAAGATGCTGTAAGAAAATCATCATGTCCTCATATTTGCAACCCTAGCCCGAACCTATCAGTTGCCAACTGATAATGCGGCTCAAGCGAGTCCTACATCCTTGCTCAAAAATACCAAGGCCATACCCATGCCAATGATATAATTCAAAAATGTGCATGGAATATTCAAGGTTGGATAGGTAACGAACATTCACTATGAATGGTTCGTCATCATCTTCATCCATGGGCATTCGAGTAGGAAGTTGATCCAACCCGTAGATGAAGTTCGTTTGATTGGGTGGCTCTCCCAATGGCACTACTGATCCAACTAGAAAATGATGAGCATGGGGTCGGCCCATCTCTTGTGCAGTCTCTAGGATTGGTCCAAAGGTGACATTCTACACAATATATTCACCTAACCCTGTGTTGGCCAGATGAACAGTCACCCATGGTGTGGATGACCCTACTGACGATGTAGGTGAGGTAGGCTGAGGTACCTCCTCGGCTTTGTCTTGGGCTTCTTCCACTTCCATGGGAGTGGGAGCCTCATTGGTGACTAGTTTGGGCACATGCTTATTTTCCTTTTTGCCCATTTTCACCTTTAGCTTCCTTTCATCCTGAAGCATTACTGATGCAATCGGTTTCAAAGAAGTTGTTGTAGTGTGCTCGGATCTGTGCGATACAGATGTCGATGGTTGAGCACACACTTTTTGTTTACCTCCTAGATTCTTAACCGGTGATGTTGGTTGGACGTCCAGGTGCATTTATGGGAGTATGAAACCCCTGGTAAATCAGCTAGGTTCACGAATTTGAAGGGCTCTTCATCTGACGGCACCACATGAACCTGTCCCTCATGAATGTATTTTACACATTGATGTAGTATAGAGGGAACGCAATGCATTTCTTGAATCCAAGGCCTTCCAAGAAGGATGTTATATTGCATGGTACCTTCGATCACGTGACACATCATGGGGATGGTCTTTAGGCCCACCTGAATAGGTAGGATGATTGTGCCAACCGTCGAGCATAGCGCATCGTTAAACGCTCTCAATGTGAATGCGGTGGGCACAATATGTGACTTGGGTAGCTTTAAAGGACTTAACGCCTTGGTCGTTATAATATTGATCGATGAACCAGTGTCGATCAAGACCCTCTTGAATGGCATGTGATTAACACACATGATGATATGTAACGGTGGGTTAGCCGTATCTGTAGGAACCATCCTGATTTCATGATCATAGAATTGGATCATAGGTTCCTAGCACTATTGTACATGTCCCACAAAATTGGTGAATGCTTGAGCATCCTGGGACTACACCTCGATGGACCTCAGAATATCCATGAGAGTCTCCCTATGCTTAGGGGACTACTGTATCAACTCATAAATAGACAACTTCGCAGGAGTTATCTACAGGCTTTGAACCAACCTACTTCATATGGTCACCACCGGTCTAGTTGGTGGGCCTAGAATATTTTAAACTGGCCATTGATTTGGCATAGCTTGTATCCTGATGGGAGTGCAAGGTTGATTTGGTTTCTCATACCTCCCATGTCTAGTAACAACATTAACCATACCTACGAACCCTTAGGTAGGTGGTTCAACGCGCACTTGGTTGACCTGACCAGTGTTGTTGCAATGGATTTTTATAAATCCCCATGTTTTAGTTATTGAGCACCAGCAAATTATTCGGCACTATAAGCTCACCTTTATCGATCATATTCTGCACTATATGTTTGAAGGACCAACACACTTCGATGTCATGGCCCTTCATGCGATGGAAGATACAAAATAGATCATCCTAATACCCCTTTGACTTGGGCTAGTTAGGATCGACCAATTTAATCTCGAGCAACCTGATTGCCTTAGCCTCACACAATTGATGGAATATTGATGTCAATGATTCCATCAAAGGCATGAATTGGAGAGGTGAGCATTGTTCCTTATTTTTGCCCTTGTAATTATTCTTGTGATGCTCGTATTGCATAGGAGGAGGTTGGGCCTGATAGTTCTACTTTTGTTTCCCCTTATCCTCTCTTTGGAGGTTTAACATCACCTGATTGACATGGGCCTACTTGCCTTGATGTTTCATGGAGCTCTTCTTGTGCCCCTCCTTCCTATTTTTGAGCTTCAAGTTGCCCTCTTGCAACTTGATATCCTCAATTACTTTGGCTTGTGCCAAAGCTTCCTCGAATGTCTGGTACTGTTGCAGTTGCAAAAATAATGAGATGTGCTTGGCACAACTCTTCATGAACATCTAGGTCAATTATATAGTAGGAATGGGGAATGGCAACTTTACCATTAATCTCCTCCACCTCTTTCTATATTCTAGGATTGGCTCATCATCATTCTGAGCTAGTGTAGCTAGATCGAAAAGGTTAGCTTACTTCCTGATGCCAAAAGAAAAGCGTTCAAGAAAGGCATCAGCCAGTTGCTCAAAAGTGGTGATATTATGCTTCTTCAGCTGATTAAACCACTCCTGGGCTGGGCCTGAGAGGGTTGTGATGAATGTATGCAAAAGCAAGGTATCATTGCTTGCAATCTGGAAGCATATGTCCAAAAATATTGTGACATGCTCTTGCGCATCTTCGTCACCTTTGAATTTATCTAGCCTGGGCATGTCAAAATGCTTAGGATATGGTGGAGTAGGCACCGAGGGGTCCAAAGGCTCGTTATGAATCTTGCTCAATGTCAGCTTTTGAAAAGTCATGCCTTGCCTCTCGATTGCTTTCACTTTCTCTGCTAAGACCTTATAGGCCTACGAGGATAGAAAGTCCTCCTCCCTAAGCTGACGTGGGGGTGGTCTTGGAGGTACATTCTTCCTCTATCGAGGTGGAGGACGTTGCTCTTCCTCCTCCTCAACCTAGGAGCTTTCAGGATATCCTTGATCGGCTCCATCTCCCTCTTCTTCCTCATATTGTCTTTGCCTCTGATCTTCGAACGGTGGTGGTCATTCTCTTTGTTGGGCACTAACATGAGTGTGAGTGTCTCTATGCTCCTGATGCATGTCGGCTTGTGAAAAATCCCTCCTATGAATGCGCTCTTTATGCTCAGCATGAGTGAATAAACCAGCCTTGGCTAGCCTATCCTCTTGTTCTACATGCTCCTTTTGGGTAAGGATGCATTCCTCATGCATACGCTGCTCATATAATCTTTGTCTAATGAGCCTTTGTGACTGAATATTCTCATCTTCAATGCGTTGCCTCTCTACGTGGGCATCCTCCAATTGATCTTGGAGGAGTTGTCATCTCTGCTCGGATACCAGTCTATGTGATCTATCAATGTGATCGGTCGTAAGAGGCCTCTGGTATGTGTGCTCCATGCGAGCGACCTTATGGGTTCTGTACCCATCTGGCGGATTCACTATGCTTTTGCCTTTGTCTATGAAGATGACATTGGCATCATGCTGAGTCTTGTGCTGTGTGCCACCATGCACGGATGGTGGATGCGAACCATGAGGGCGCTTGGAAGCCTCCCCATGTTCTCTGGTAGTCCTAATAATGCTCTCACCATGCTCACTCGGGGCACGAGTGGGTGGAGCTGAAGGCTTGTAGCCTAACTGCTCGAGGATGCTACCTAAACCATCCAACTATCTAGATCACCATGGCTCATGCGGTGGTGTACCATTGGCTCCCACCTTGGATATGTCGATAGTGATCTTGCGAGGTTCACTACGCGTGGGAGTGTGAACAGACCTATGCTCGGAAGTGGGCCTATCTGCATGCCCCTGAATGGGTGGATCTCGATCTCTTCTATACTCTGAATTTGGAGGTATGGAACCTCCTGTAGACCTAGTACGTAGGGGTACCAACTTGGCTCCCTGTATGACATACTCATCGGTCGATCCCATGGATGCACGTGCACTGCAATCTCGATAATGGCTTTCGAGTGGAGCACCCTCATGCTGAGAGGCTCCATGCTCTATCCTATGTCTAGAAGAGTGTACAAAAGCTCCTCTATTGGGGGTACGCTCAATGGTGTCCCCTCGTGTCGAATTGTCTCCTCTGATGCTCATCGAACGACATTCGGGAAGCGCATGTGGGTGAGGGTTCGACACATTTTGTTGTGAATTTGGTGGGGCTTGGTCATTGGCATCAGGATTAAGCCTTTTCTGACCTCCTCGTGTCTCCACCATGGTGTACCTAGTGTCTAGATTTATCTTTTATTATGCAAACAAGGTATACAATGGTGATTATCTCGAATTTAAATTTTTAAATGTGAGCCCTAAACTATTTGATGTTGTTTCATGATTTGTTGTATCAGTATTAGAAACTCTTATCATGTTTGAAAGCTTGTTGGATGATAATCTCAGTTTAATTGGCTTTCACCTGTATACTCGTAGCTCGACAACTTGGCTATGAACTCCAAGTCGCGTAATCCAACCTATAATGTGTGGTAATGAAGCCCACACATGGTCAGGGAGCACAGGTCCTCCTAGATCCTCACCCATTTTCACCTAGTCAGTGTCATACCCTCTGAAGAGGAGTATATGCAAATTTTCTAGGCTATGAAAGGTTCTCGGATCCGGTATTGGTCTAGAACATAAGGTACATGGGATTTGGGCCAATGGATGGAAATCACCTCCACCATCATTGAAACCCTACTAGTGGTTGGATGTCACTTCCAACTCACTAGCATTTAATTGAAATGTGGTGTGTGTGGTTCATTTTAATTGTTGCATGAAAATAAAATGCATCATACAACAATCATGCTCATTTCCTACATGATATGCAATGAAAGAACTTTTCAAATTCAGAAAATGCAAGCTACATACTACATGCTCTTTTCGACAATGCACCTTACGATGTAAATGGCCTCTAATTGGGCCTTAGACATGCAAACCAACACATAATTTAATCTAGCACATTGGATTCTAGGGCGAACTGCACTTAGAGGTCCGTTGTTCCTAGCAATGCCTAGCTAAAATATAGAAAAAGAAACCCTAAGGACCTAATCAACTTTTATTTTCTTTTTATCCTTACCTAGTTTAGGTTTCAATTTCTCTATTATAAAAAAACACAGAGGCAAAATATAGAGACAGAGAGTGTCATAAGGGCCTACCTCAGGTCCTCATCAGATTTAGCTTTGAACTCCTACTATCTATTGTTTCTGTTGTAAACCGTAGCTCTGTTGCACGGTTGCTACTATAGACCGCATCTTGAAGTCGTGGGCCAACAATGAGACCGCAACTGTCAACCACGGTTTGCACCTGATATCCAAAAACACAAAGAAGTCAGAAATCAAAGGCTAAAAATGTGGAGTTCCATCGTGATCACCTTCTGTGACCACCAAAATGGCCTCACACCTATGCTTCCTACTACGTAAATGAAATAAAAGAAACAAAATAGACACATGCAAAATTGACAACAAATGGGAAGAAGAAAAACACTTTTATTCCATTATAAAGAAGCCAATCCCAGTTATAGTTACGTCCCTCTTAGGGATACCATTTTGATACTCTTATTATAGTAGGAAAAAGAAATGTTCCCTCTTAAGGGTAAATGTGAGTTTTAGGCCCTTCGGGGTGACACGAACTGCTCTAGGGTGGAGTTGACCCTCTTCTCCGTGTTGAGGAAGGAATTGGATGGTTGAATCTCCTTTGAATCTGCTTTCCTATGGTCAAGAAACAACATAAAAGCATTAAAAGCATAGGCAGCCTCTCATGATGAGGCCCTTTAAGGAATGTGAACATAAAGATGCCATAACACTAATATAATCAAGAAAGTGGATAAAGCATGTTAAACCTATGCAATACTTGAAAATATTAATGGAAACATGTAACTAGAAAGCATAACTATCTATCTAGTAGATTGATTACATGAAATGAAGCATGATAACATGGAAATGAGCTAATTATATCCTACTTGCCATAATGAAGTAAACCTAATGAAAACCCTAATTCTATCAGTCAGAGTCTCTAAAATGCTAAATAAACCACTAAAATGCTTAATCTAACCTAATGAAATACAATGCAAAAATAACAGTAAGGAGATCTTTCACCGATTGCAAACCACAGCTCAGATGAGTGGTCTGTACTATACACCATGGCTATCAGCCATGACGAGCAATAGAGTAGCTTTTCCCTCCAAATCCAAGGTTGTGGGCTTGATCCTCCTTGTCAAATTGATGATCAAGGGTCGCCTTGATGTCCTCTGACTGGTTTGGTGGTTGAATTGCACAATTGGGCCTCCGTTTGCCCGAATTCGTGTTTCTTGGCATTCTAGCTCCTTAGGGCATCCATGACACAAATTGACATGATGCTTGATGAATTGGCAAGTAAATGGCAACAAAACTCTCTCAGTACACTCAGGTGAGTCTACAATCCGATAGGGCTTCGTTGCTTTAATCTCCAATGCTCACTTGATAGTTTACCCTAATTTTGAGGGGTACTTATAGGATTACCCAAGGGCTAGGGGTGGCTTCATGGAGAAGCCAAGATCAAGAAGAGGTGGTTGGGACAGTTGGATTGGAAGCCTCTAGAATATTTCGTCCTTCAACTACCCTCTTCTAGAACAAATGGTCGTTCAAACCGATTTGGCTCGGATGAAGGCCAACTGAACTTCAGTTCTAGACCATGGGTGACAGTTGCGGCCTAGACTATGAACCGTGGGTGTCAGCAGTGGTTCAGACTGTAGACCATAGGTCTCAATAGTGGTTTGAGATGATTAGGCCAAGGAGCCCAAATTGAGTGGTTAAAACCACTTCTCTATCTTGGAATCTATCCAAGATCTTCCATATGGTCTTGTAGCATGTCCCATATGAGTAGTCACCATCGACATGATGCGTTTTAGGTGTCTACTCAAGCCTTTTACTGGATGCTCATTGAAACCTACCCAATGTATTTTATATTGCTTCTTTTGGTCTTCCTTGAGACCTTTTCTTCAACCTTCTACTCTTGGAAATGTTGGTTGTGAGATCTTCTAGTTCTTTGATTATGCTAATTCTAGATTCAAGAAAGACTCTCCTAGTCCCTCTTCTTCTTCCAATACTATAATTTATTCAATGAGGTCTTCTCCTGATATCTTTACCTTCAATTTTTATTTAGGTGTTGGATTGATTTTGAAGAAGATACTCTTCCTAAATTTCTTGTAGGAAGTTTCCCAACTCACTGAATCTCCTTTCCCTACAGCAAAGTATTAGTACTAAAATCTTAATTTGCTTTTGAATCAAATACTCTCTTTCGGAGTCTTCTTCAAGATCAAGGATTCAATGGCCTTTTTTTAGTATCAAGGCTTCTATGGTATTTTTTCAATATCAAGGCTTTTGTGGCATTTTCTTTAGTATCAAGGCTTTTGTGGCCCTTTCTTCAGTATCAAAGCTTCGGTGGCCTTTTCTTTTAGGACAAAGCTTTTGTGATCTTTTCTTCAATATCAAGGCTTTTGTTGCCTTTTCTTTTGGATCAAGGATTTTATGGTCTTTTCTTTTGGAAAAAGGCTTCTATGGCCTTCTCTTCTTCTGTGAAGTTCTCAATCTAGCAATGTAGATCTCTAGTATCCTAACTTAACCATAACTCTTCTCCAAAAGTCTTCTTTTGTAGTATTCTTTTCTTGCACAAGGAACTAATCTCTACACTATAAAGGTACACTAAAATTTAGGCAATGAAGTTGAAGTCTTCTATATTTCTATTGTATAAGGTGTCCCAATCATCTGAGAATTAATTTTCTATAACTAAAAAAACTTTGGGCAATAGTTAACAAATTCTAAATATCTTGAATGATATTCACTAGTTGATTTGTAAATCTAGTGGATTGAATGTTGAGTCATCGTCTTTATGAGTTTTTCCTACAACTCTATGGAAATACTCTAGCCAAATGTAATCTCAATATTTATGGAACTGAGATTTCTTTCAGTACTCACTTGTGGATCTCCCTAATTCTACCACCTAGACTCTTCTAAGAGTTTTTGATAGTGGTTGGTCTAGCAGCATGACAGGTTGATAAAAAATCTAGGCTCAATGATAATGGTGGTTTTTCTATTGATCTACTATGGCTAGATCTAGCATGGATCTATTACCATTATTAGTTTTTGATGTAGTATGCAATGGGAGATAGCAATCACAAGATGCAAAATAATATGAAAGAAATTAAATCTACGAGATGACTGAAATATGCTATAAATAGAAATGATGGAAATGAATACAATGTAGCTATGGAGGAAATGGGCACTCCATGAACAAAGCTATTGGACTACATTGCACCCATCACCAATATATTGTGATCTCCATAATAATTTTTTTCTACTACCTAAAAACTATTTGCATCTTTCACATTTGTTAATTTTTTCCAACTTTCAAATAAGGAATATATAAAATCTTGTTCGGAAACATATAACCTATCAATAATCACACATATTTTCTTTCTCATCCTCATGAAATCAATGATATAGATGGATCTCTCTTGTGCAAGTTTAGTCAATTTGTTCATTTCTTGTAACATTGTAAGAATTCCACATAATGTTAAAAGAATTTCCAAGTCAGTCAAACAAAACAACATATTGTTTGCCTTATCAATTGCTCTACTATTTGCATACATAAACCCTGTTAAAGACTTAAATTCTATAAAAACTTTGAGTACAGGTTAATACAATGAAATCCACCTTGTATCCACATCTTTCAACAATTTTTTTTCTTTTGTAACTCCTAGTGCAAACTATTGAATCTCTACAAACCTTTTATGACTACAAGAAAAATAATAATGTATTTCACGAATGAGATCTTCCACTTTAGCAACATTATCAAAAGTGCTCATGATTTTATAAGTAAGATTCACTCTATGATCCATGCAATGAATTGGTATCATATATGGGGCAACTGAATTTTGGATTCGAACACATAGGTAATTTTTTTCCCTTGCATTATAGTAGCACCATAAGCTCCAATGCAAATTAAATTTGTGGCTATGTCGATATCATTCATTCTTGCAATTTTCTTTAAACTAGTCAAAACAATATTATAAATGTTATTTGCATTTGAAATTTCAATTATATTATGTAATCCTAGTAAAATAGGCCTTCTTACATGATTCTAAAATGTGTACACACGAATGCAATTCCAAGATGTGTTGTCCATAGTCGTCACCTCATCAATAGAAAGTGAAATAAATTTGGTATGTTTTACCTACTCCCTCAGGTCTTCCTTCTCAACTAATGATAGACATTTTTCCATTTTCCAACCACTTCAATCTGACCAATGAGAACTAGGAAATGTGCTTATAATCAATAAAATTGAACATAGATCTACCCTTTTTGGGAATACTAAATACAACAGTAAACTGCAAACTTTTTGAAGTTAAAATGATCTTCATCATTTTATAAAATTGGGTTTCAATCATTCCACCTTTCTCAACAAGGGATTGTTGTTGCTTTAAGTTATTCTCATAATCTATTGCATATATGATATGCATAAATTCTAATGCATCCTTCCACCTAACAAATTTTGTAATTTTACCATCACTTCCTATAACTTTTACATATACTTTGCTAGCATGTTTTTCTATTGTATCTTTCTTGGTTTACATCCTGTAATCCTTACCTAGTTTCCAACTACAAATTTTACATCTACATTCTTTTTTAATGACTTGGTTGTCATCAGTTAAGACCGTCTCAATCTAGGGAAAGTATTTTGCTCATTAATTCTTAAATGATCTTCCAATAATCCAATTAGAATATATATTCCTCTTTTTAGAATTTTTGCTTGAAGATTCATAAGGACTTTGTAGTGTATTTGATTTATCACTTTTATTTTCAACTTGCATATCTTGGCCAAGAATATCTTCAAGTGATTGTTGGATGTCATTGTTAAGATAATTTTCTTTAGAAGGCATCTCTTGGTCAACAGGGTATTCTGCATAGTAGCATACAATAATATTATTTACTATTTTTGGATTTAAAAAAACTCATATTGACAGGAAAAATTTTATATCGATCAACACATAGTGACAACTAACTATTTGAGGAAGAAAGTAGTATTGAAAATTATTACAAAATATACAACTAACTATTTATAAGTCAAAAATCATTTGTACCTAGAATTTGTACCGATGTCGATAGCTTGTTTGATTTCGGCATATGACTAAAATATTTAAGGATACTCTTTTCAGCATAACATTTGGCCCCCTTGTTTCCATTGTCGGTGGGTGACATTTTACTTGTAAAGAAACTATTTTTCATTTTAGAAAAGTAATAAAATGTTAAAGAGAATTTTTTTTATCAGTTAAATATATTAAGATTTATATTTCAAATGGATTTTAATAGGGTCCCAAAACCTATTTACAAAATGGTAACAAATGCCAAAAAAATAGAGAAACTCATAACAAGATGCTATCCTTCAAAAATTTCATACAATTTTTCTGTCCTCAACAGATAGCAAGAACAACAAATCTTGGCAAAACGTTGTGGAAAAACAACAGAAGACATTAAACATCAAAAAGAAGACCAACAACCTTCTAAAAAAAATAGGACACTTAACCCTCCATGCTAAAATTGGCAGTAACATCTTGGAATCCAACATTTAAAGTATCCTTTTTAGCAACATTATCTTTAACAGGGACGTCCTTAGGATTGGCAACCACCTCCTTCAGATTTTTAGTACGAACACCTCCTACACCTTCAGTGAAGTACTTCCTAAAAAACCATAAATTGAGAGCATTACGTAGGTCAACTAACTGGGTAATACGGTTTGTCATAAAATTGATGATGAACATCTACACGTAGAGATCGAGGTTGTCCTTTTCCTTCTCTTTTGACTCAATAACCACTAATTATCTTTGCATATTCTTCTTTTTCAATCAAACAAAGGAGTGTAGTAGTTTTTGTTCAGGCTTGCTTTCAGGTTTAGGTGAGGCACTTCTTGGTCTCTTCCTTACTTAGCAAATAGACTCGATAATTTTTTGCTTTTTCATGGACAACCTTGGATTACAAGAGGATTGAGGCATGGTTTGGGAAGAAATGGGTTTTAAGGGACTCTGTTTGAGTTTGGTAGGGAGAGTCACCACAATGCCCTCAGGGCAGTTAAATAACCAGTGTTTAAATAGGACATTAAAAATGCCACGGTGGGTGGGTAATTCTGAACCATTTTTATCCCTACAATGCTCAATGATATAACTAACAGAAATTTAAAAAAATTGGGGTATATTGACTACATTTACATCATGAAAGTGGTTATAAAAGGAGAAATAAAAACTACAGAGGGGCTTATCTAGATCATCAATAGTTACATACTCCATAATAGGCTTAAGGATGCTCCCCCACAAAAATGGTAGCTCATCATGCTGCATACCCAAATGAGCCCTTCTATAGAGCTCCTTGTCCTTGACATCCTTCAATTCGGAATCCCAATTGTGCTTCTCCCTCTTAATGAATCATCCTTTAGGTTGTTACCCAATCAGTTCAACAAGCATTTTGATGTCGAGGACATAAGTCTTGTTGTGGATGGTGACCCTATCATTGTCCTACATATCCATGAATTCTAGAGTAAATTCAAGGTCGAAAAATAGGAGGAAACCTTTACCTGTAATGATTTCCTTAGTAATTGAGTCCAAATAGACCTTTGATGGTTTGACAAAACACATGATCGGTGCATAAAGACAATATGCCTTTTAGATGAATAGTTGAATGGCACAACAATGGAAGAAATTCAAAACTTGGAAAATATAAAAAGAAACAACCAAGAAGGTAAAAGTAGCAACAAAACAACGGTAATTTTGACAAAAGTGTCACATAGAGTGGTGATTAGAGAGACTACATGCCCCAAGAAATCCTGGTAGATGCAATAATTCCAATCAATCATGTGAGGATCCGAACCAAAATCCCACAAGAGGTAAATACCACAATGATACAAAAAAATACGAGGTGAGCCACTTAGGAGGGTGATGATGTGGATGGATGAGGTGGAAATATGGAAAGGGGTAAAAAAAACTAGGAGGTATTATGGTGGTAGATAAGCAAAAAAAGAGTAAAGGTTGTGGATTAGGGATAGCAAAGGGGGAGACTTTTGACATGAGTGAGGACAGCAAAGACTCTACCTTGAAATATCGACAACCAACATCCCATTTCAATAAGAGTGAGGACAGTAAAGGCTCTGCCTTGAAAGATGGAAAATTGACATCCAAGGTTGACAAGACCAAGTAACACATGATGCCCAAGAATCGAGATAGTGTGGGGATGATTGATATAAAACTTAAGACACGTTGGCATGAGAATCATCAGGAATATGGATAACTTACTCCATGTCAACAGTAATTATGCTTGAAGTTGAAATTTCTTTATTAATGACTTGATCCAAAAACTGAGGGATTTCAGTGGTCCAAGTCATCAAATCAGAAATCCAAGTTCCAAAATTTGCTAAAATGTTAGCAGTTTTGTTGTTTTCCCTAAATGTGTGCTAGAAGATTATATCCTGAATTTTTTTGCTAATAATTCTAGCTTCTTTGATACAGTTCCTTAATTTCCAATAAGGGACTTTAGAACTTTTAAGATAATTAATGGTAGTGAGGGAATCACCCTTGACCAAAATTCTATTAGACAAGTCTTTGGCCAACACCAAGCCATGCCATAGAGCACAAGATGTTACTTCTCATAGGTTTCAAGATAATATTGTAATTAGAATAAATAGATGGTCATCACTAAAAAATAAATACATGTTTCCTACCATGTTTTATTGTGATTTTGTTAGTGTATGCCACTACTGCATTTTTTGGTGATAACACTCGTAACTGATAAGAGCATAAAAATATGCAATATACAAATTCAAATAAAATTTAGAGAACAAGTTCTCTATGCAAAAAATAACTAGAGATACATATATTCATAAAATAATAATTTACCAAAGTATTTACCTATTTATAATCTTATCACAGAAAAGTATATCTGAATAGAATAGGGAAAAATAGAGAACCTGGTGTAGAACGTGATCTGATAATCTATTCTGGTGCAAAATAGGGTCTGGATATTGGTGCTGAAGACATGCAAAACAAGGCAAAATAGAGAAAAATATGGGAAACAAAGAATTGAAATATTTTCAATAAATGATAAAAAAATAGCAGAAGAAAAACATGTAATTAGCTGATAGAAAAACAAATCTTATTACTATATTCAAAATGTCTTAAGAGAAACAGAGAACCTAGTGCAAAACATGTCTTGCTGTCAATCCTGGTGCAGCACAAGATCCAGAAATGAGCAAGGTCTGATCTATTATAGAATGGGGTCTAGTCTATTGCAAAAATGGGTTTATATATCAATCTATTGTAGAAATGGGTCTGGATGTCGATCTATTGCATAATTGGATTCGATCTATTGCAAAACTAGGTACGGATGTCGGTCTATTTCAAAACTGGATTTGATCTATTACAAAACTGGATTTGGATGTTAATCTATTGCAAAACTAGTTTCATATGTTGATCTATTGCAAAAAAAGGTCTGGATATTAGTTTGTTGCAGATATGGGTCCGAATGTCGGCATGTTGCAAAAGTGGGTCCGAATGTCGATCTATTGCATAAATAAATCCGGATATCCATCTATTGCATAATTGGGTTTGGTATATTACAAAATTATCATTGTTGTGTTAGTTTTATATAGTGATATACTTGGCAAACTTGGCAGGATAATTCTAAAATTTTAAATTTTTTGGGTGAAAAGTTTCCTCATTCTGGTGAAAAATGATGGTGAATTTTTATAAAAAACCATAATACTATTATCAATTGATGGTGAACTGAAACCTTAAAAAAAATTCAAAAAAATTGGGTGAAAGGACCGACCTTTGAATCCCTTAAACTCGCCAATTTGAGTTTTCAAAAATGCAAATATTAGCCTAAATGGCAAATATTCATCATTGTGCATAACCCTGGATAGTGGCCATAAATAAAACTATGTCTAAGTGTACCTAATGGAATCAATGTCCAAGTATATTTGAGATTTAATCGACTTAGTAATTTGGAAATGGTTGTAATGAAGTCAACCTTAGAGGATAGAAGTAACCAGGAACTAAGTGAAAAGCATTTAATTAGCAAAAATAGTACAAAACTAGTGGCTAACTAGAGAGAGCTAGTAGACAGACACTAGAAAGCTAAAGCCAATAGCCAACATTTTAGCTAAAACCAAAACTCAACAGTGGATAGCCAACCAAAACTAATAGATAGTCAAAGACAAAGCCAACATTCTAGCCAATTGAAGTCAACATTTGAGCCAACTAAATCCAACATTTGAGCAAGCTGAAGTTAACATTCTAGTTAAATATAATATTCCAAATCCAACATTCCAAGCATACTCCAAATCTAACATCTACTAGAGGTGTCATCTATCAAAATAATAAAAAAAAACAGCATCAAACCTGAGCAATCAAAGCACAACTAGCAAAGAAAATGTCTTTTAACAGTCTTAATGTGATCAGTTTCCAACAATAAGAGCAAACACCTCATATTTTTAATGAGGGAGGGAATATATGATAGGAAAGGAAATATTTATCTCTAAATATCTATCATTGCAGTAACAAGAGCATCACTCTACTGCCATAACATCCATCTCTAGCAAGTGCTCATTAATTTGAAAGAATTATTTATTCGTTGAAATATTCTGCCAGGTGGATAAAGTAAGTAACATTACCTTTATTAATTTGGTTAATTAAAGTCCTAAGTAAGGCATATTATTTAATTTTTTGAACCTTAGGAACTTTAATAATTAAGAGGGAGTTAAAAGGTTGTCAACATATTTGATATTTATTAAAGTTCTAAGATAAAGAATTGCAATACTTAGGAACTTTAATTATTAAATAGGGAATTATAAGGACTTCTACTATAATTTGAAATTGATATTTCAATTTTATTTTTTTAGTATTTACTAAATTTTGGAGTGATAATATTTTCTACTTCAAATAGGATTTGAAAATTTTAATTTGAGATTTGGTTTTTGAAATTTGAAGAGTTAGTAGATTTGAAATTTAAGTTTTTAGAAAATTTAAAGGTTAAATATTTTTTAAATTTAAGTTTTGAAGAGTTGGTCGGATTTTGAAAGTTTAAAATTTGAAGAAACTTAGAGAGTTAAAGTTTTTGAAATTTGAAAGTTTGTAAATTTAGTTGAGAGATCAAAGGTTTGCTACTTCAAAAGGATTTAGAAAGTTTCAAAAATTACATTTTTCAAATTTGAATGAGCTCCATTGTATCAAACAGTAAAAATTTTCTTTCTAAATCTCAATTCTTGAAAGGACCAAATTTTGCATCATGGAAGAATAAAATGAAATCAATTCTTATTGTAGAAAAACTTTGGGAAATAGTGAATGGGACAAAGAAAAAACCAAGTGAATATGAAAGAGAAATACAAAAATTTGAAGAGAGTGATGCAAAAGCTCTTATGTTAATTACATTTGGGATAATTGATGAAATCCAACCATATTTAAGTGAAGCATAAACTTCTACAAATGCATGGAATACATTATGTAAAATATTTGAAGAAAAAAATAAAGCAACAATTTTGAATTTACAATCCTAATTATATTCTTTAAAAGTTAATATGTTGGATTTTTAAGCCTTACTACCATGAAATATCATAGGTTCCAATATAAAATAGACATAATATTAGAGGTCAAAATAATAATATAAGAGAGGTACCTAGAGGAACCCGCTGCTGTATGGAGAGCGGGAAAGGTAGCGATCGAGCAGAGGATGGAGAGCGACTGGGAGGATATGGCATATAGGAGGCAGGACTATCAGACTAGAGTCCGGGAGGGACCAGTCATGGCACGATTGATGGGTTAGTGGTTGATGCATCAGGGTCCCAGGTGGATGGGTCAGACAGGCATGGTAAAGACCCTCCTAACAAGGAGGGACAAAAGGGTAGGCTAAACCTAAACCAAAAAGGGTCCTACGCTCAGTTCCTAAGGCCAGGATCCTCAATAAATCAACCCTCCCAGGAACTACTTCCTTGTGGAACAGACCTGGTAATCCCTGAAGACCTAATGGATAGCTACATGGAGCTTGAGCATTTCACTTTGATTGGCAAGTTTGTAGGAGGGAGACCAGACATGGAGACCATCCAAAAATGGGTGTTTTCCAAGTGGAAAACCAGTAGAAACATGGAAATCGTTGCTCTCTCTCAAGGTTTCTTCACCATCATACTCAATACTCAAGAGGACTACTACAACATCTTAGCTGGGGGACCCTGGTTCCTCGAACATAGGAGCCTCTTTCTTTGAAATTGGGGGGATCATTTTAACCCTAAAACTCAAAACATAAATGTAGCTCCTCTATGGGTTCAATTTCCAAACCTCCCTTTCTAGTTCTGGCATGAGGATGTCATTCGAATGATAGCCCACTCCATAGGTGATATCATTACCATCGATCCTTCCACCAAATTCAGATCTAGGATGGTCCATTCCTACTTCTGTATCTTCGCTAACTTGGAAACAGAGCTACCCTCCTTCATCAATTTGTACAAAGGATCCCATATGGTCAGGAGGCAACCCATCGAGTATGAAAACAAGCCTGCCTTTTGTACTCACTACTGCACCAAAGGTCATCTACCAAATCAGTGCCCTAGTTTGAGGACCCAGAACCAAAAGGTGGTAGGTCCAACCAAGGGCATGCAGAGGAACTAGGGTATCCCCCCTCTCAACAAGGAACCGTCGATAGGCACGAAACACATCTTGTGTAATCCTGCTCATCGAGCACCTCAGGATGCTGGCCAGAGTGCCACTATAGAATAATGCAATCAAACTAGTGATAAAGGAGAAGGATCCCTACCAGGCCAAAATTATTAGGAGGTGCTCCCAAAATCTTTGGCTCTCACCAATCCTAACATAGAGGATCCAGCAGCCCAAGTATAGCCCCCTCCTAAAATTGTTTTTCCAAATTCTTATATGGATGAGTACCTGGTGAGCAATAGAAAATCCCCAAATTTATTGAATACAGGAGAGGCACCCCCTTCTCCTTCATCTAAAAAATAAGGCCCATATCTCTCGAGAAGGATCATCCCCAGGAACACCAGGAGCAAGAAATAGGCAATAGACTATGGTAGTGAAAGGAAAAGAGGGAGACCCACTAACAATGAGAAAATAAACAAGGAAACAATAGAGGATATCACAAATGGGACCCAATCAACACTTTTCTTTGATGAGTTTGACAACGACAAGCAAGGAACCAAACCCCCCTTCCAACTGGTGAAGGGAGGTAGGAAAAACCCTAAACCCTTGAGATGAAGGTCCTCTCATGGAATGTGAGGGGCCTAAACGAGGTAGACAAGCACAGGTTTATGGCTAACCTAAGGAAAAGGATCAATCCTTCCATATTCATTATGCAAGAAACCAAGATCGACAAATTCTATTCTCAAAATGCTACCAAGGCCATTTGGGCCAATGGAGATTGCCTTATCAGTCCTGCTCAAGGCACGTCGGGGGGGCTTATGTGTCTTTGGTACCCTACCCTAGTCAAAGTAAGGCTTTTGTCATCCTTGAATAGGATCCTAAACATTTATTTTTATTCCAATACCAGTAATCAGTCTTGTATTCTATCAAATATTTACGCCCCAAACTCACCCATTGAGCTAGTCACGATGTGGTAAATAGTAACTCAAATGAGGACCACCTTTAACACTTTTACTTGGATCTTAGTAGGGGACTTCAACAGTCCTTTGCATCCATATGAAAATAGAGGATGCAATGACTCTTACAACAAAAACATCAAGGATTTTAGAGGGTTTGTCAATACCAATGAGCTCATAGATGTTTAGCGCAAAGTATCCTCTTTTACTTGGAGCAACATGAGGATTGATAGCAAACTCCTCCAGGTGAAGTTGGATAGGTTCATAATTTCTCAAGAAGCTATCCCATGGTTTGGTGATGCCACTTTGTTGGTCTTACTTCAGATTAGATCAGAACACAATCCCATCCTCCTTGAATTTGATAGGCCTCCCTCCTTCAAAACTCCTTTCTGTTTTGAAGCCATGTGGACGCAACACAAGGATTTCAAAAATCAATTGTCCTCTTGGTGGCATCAAAATTTCAGAGGGTCTGCCACTTCTCAGTTGGCTCAAAAGCTAAAGATGGTCAAAGAAAACCTAAAAATCTAGAATAGGGAGGTCTTTGGCAACCTTTTTTCCAATAAGAAATAAATTACTAAGAAACTTCAGGAGATAGAAAGGAGAATCGAAGCAGGGGATAATAGTAGCCCCACTAGGGAGGACGAAAGGAACCTCCTAGCAGAATTCCATAATATCTTAGCTAGAGAGGACACCTTCTGGATGTAGAAGTTAAGATACCTATGGGTCAAGGAAGGTGATACCAATACAAGGTTCTTTCATGCCTCCACCATGTGACACAGAGCATCCAACAATATTAGGGAGATTGTGTGCAGCAACAAATCATATTTCACTAACATTATGGATATAAGGACTGAAGCAGTGTTTTTCTTCTAGAACCTCTTGGGAAGTGCCTCGAAGGGTGATAGTCAATCTTAGGATACTCTTATTGCTAATATCCCCTGCATCATTCCTCAGGACTTAAACTCCAGACCGGTGGATCCCTTCACCCATGATGAAGTTAAAGAGGCCTTGTTTTCAATGCAACTTGATAAAGCCCCTGGACCAGATGGTTTCTCTCTGAGGTTATTCCAAACTATGTGGGATGTGGTAGGGAATGATGTATGTAAGGCTATTAGAGAAATTCAAGAAACCAAAGCCATCCCTCATAGTTTCAATTCCACCTTCTTGGACCTCATCCTAAAAGTATCTGCTTGCAAATCCATCTCTAATTATAGGCCCATCATCCTATGCAATGACATCTACAAAGTTTTGGCCAAGGTTATGGCCAATAATCTGAAGTCCATACTTCCCCTCATCATTGATCAATCCCAAGGTAGATTGATAAAAGGGAGGAAAATCCTAGATGGGATCATCTCGATCCATGAAACCCTGCATTCGGCCTCAATGTCTAAGAAGGCTACCCTATTTCTTAAGTTAGATATGAACAAAGCCTTTGATAGGGTTGACAGATATTTCCTCTAGAAGATCCTTCTCAAGTTTGGCTTCCACCCCCTATGGGTCTATCTCATCTAGGGCTACATTTCCTCTCCCTAGTTCTCAGTCCTAGTCAATGGCTCTCCCATCAGTTTCTTTCAGATCTCAAGAGGTTTACGCCAAGGGGATCCTTTGTCCCCCATCATTTTCATTATTCTTGCAGAAGCATTGGGAAGATCTCTCAAGGACGACCAACATTGGAAGAAGGTGACAGGTATCCTCCCTGCCTTAGATATTGATGCAATCACCCATCAATAGTTTGTGGATGACACACTTCTATCCACCATTCCATTAGTAGCTCAAGTTAAATCTATCAAACGAATCCTTGGACTTTATGAGAAGGTTGTCAGCCAAAAAGTAAATTACATCAAAAGCAAGAACTTTTTCATCAACACCCTAGCCAGGCATCAAGTTTAGATTGCAAGTATCTTGGTCTGCTCTATTGACTACCTTCCCACCACCTATCTTGGCCTCCTTATTTTTTGTGGGCATGCAAAGGAATGGATGTGGAATATGGTGATTGAGAGGATCCACAAAAAATTGGCATCGTGGAAAGGCAAGCTCCTATCCCAAGCTACCAAGGCAACCCTTACCATGGCATACCTCCAAGGGATTCTGACCTTCTTCATGTCTATTTTTAGATTGCTTGCCTCAGTTCTTCTCAAGATCGAGCAGGCTCAACAAAATTTCCTTTGGTCAGGCAATGAAAATAAGTCCAAGATTCCTCTAGTAGCCTGGGACAAAGTGTGCATAAGCAAAAATCAAGGTGGATTAGGGCTCAGAATAATGGCCATGATGAACCTAGTTCTCATTGCCAAACACACTTGGAGTATCCTAGTCGAAGAACCGGTTGAATGGGTTAGGATTGTCAGGAGTAAATACCTCAACAACACTCCCATTTTTTAGGGTGGAATTCCCATCGGGGGGTCAGATTTTTGGAAATCCATTGGCCAATCCAGATAGTTGATCTAAAATAGCATCAGGTGGATCCTTGGGTATGGTCAAAGTAAAGACTTTTGAAAGGATAGGTGTGTCCTAGAGGATCCTCTGTCAGAACAGACCCAACTGGTTCAACTTAAAATTTTCCTAGATAACAATGTTGGGAAGAAAGTCATTGATTTCATTGAATGGAGAAATGGCTCCCTACAGTGGAAATTCATCAATGCAGAAGGGCTAGAGATGGAGGTTGGCTTCCTGTCCTCCATCCTCAAGGACATAATCATCCCCACTAGAAAAGGATAGGATAGGTTGATTTTGAGGAGGACTGATGACGGGGGTTTCTCTATCAAAACTGCCTATAGTTTTCAATGCAAAGGGCTAAATTCGAACTTTCCTTTCAATGTGGTCTGGAGGAAAGGAGTTATCCCAAAGGTAAATTTCTTTTCTTGGATTGCTTTTCAGAACAAAGCCCTCACTATTAACAATCTTCATAAGAGGGGTTTTTCTTTGGCCAATAGATGCTACTTGTACGAGTCTGCCTGTGAGTCCTTTGACCATCTCTTCCTACACTATGGCTACACTGGGTCGGTCCTTGGTGCCATCCTCTCCACCTTCTAGATCCAATGGGTCTCCCCCAAGACCATCAAGGAGGCTTTCTTCCAATGGGTCAATCCTTTTAAAAACCCTAATCTTCATGTCCTATGGAATGCTTGCTTCCACCACTTTCTATGGTAGGTATGGTTGCAACACAATGGTTTGGTCTTCGGTCACCCCCACAGGGATCCTCCATCAGTTTCTCATAGGGACATCACCTTTGCCATTGATAATTCCAAGATTATCCCCAGACCTTGGCCCAAACATGTGTTTGAAGAAGGATTGTTCAAATCCTTGAAGCTATCCAAGGAGATTAAGGAGCAGGAGGATCCATGGGTCTCCAAGAAGAACGCTAGGTGGGTCAGGCCTCCTCACAGGTGGTTGAAGATAAATTTTGATGGGGCATCTCGTGGAAACATAGGGGTGGTCGCTGTGAGGGGTTTAGTTTGAGATCACAATGGAAAGCTTGTTATGGCTTTCTATGAAATCTTAGGGCATCAAACAAATCATGTCATAGAGGCTAGAGGACTACTGAGAGGAGTCGAGCTCATGACGGAGGATCCCCGTCCCTTGGTTGTTGAAGGGGACTCTTTGAACATCATCAAATACATTATGACTTCCAAGGATCTGGTGTGGAAATTTTACAATATCATCACTGAGGCCAGGAGCATCCTACTTTGGAGGAACCAGGTCTAGTTCAAGCATACCTATAAGGAGGGCAATGGTCTAGCTAACCACTTAGCAAACAAAGGTTTAAATTCCACATGTCTTATGGTGTGGCGTCAGTGTTTCCCATTGGACATTGAGAAGATCCCCAGCCAAGATATTATTAATATCTCCACATAAGAGTGATGAAAGTATCGGGCCTAGGTGTACGGGATTGGGGAGAGCCATGACACCTATGCCATTGGGTCCATTTGGCACTTTCGTCATGATGGTCCATGGCAAACATAACAAGAACGATCCTTTACCAAAGGCCCTTGAAAGGTAGTCTAGTAGGAGGATCAGGAGGATCTAGATGTGTAATGGAGGTTCCTGGGATGTGATCCTTTTTATCGTCTGGTGATAGAGATCTATATAATGGATGCTTATGTGTTTTTTTATGGTTTTTTCAATTGTTTTGACCCCCGTTGGGAGGGTTTGATGCAGCCCTCATGGGCATCACTTTGGGGTTTTTTTTTTTAGAAAGTTTTCATATGGTACCTAATGTATTAGCCCAAGGGGATTCTTCTATTGGTAAAGGATTCGGCCTCTCATGTTATAAGGTTTTAGGATCCTCTTAAAAAACCCGTTTTGTATATAAATTAATCTACTTACCAAAAATAATAATAATAATATAAGAATAGAAAAATATATGAGCAAATTAATATGTATATCGAGGCCTATATAATAAAGTAAGTAACATTCATTTATATATTAAAATATGAATATAAATGGTTTGAATCATTCATGGACTATGCATAAAGAAAAATTATAATATTAATTGCTCAAAAATGTATACCAGCTTTATTCCTTTTCTTCCTATTATAACAATGTAATCTATTCTCTTGGAACTACTATTGGATTGTCTTCTCATGGAGTTTTGTATTCAAAATATATCCATAGTAATATGACTCTTCAATTACTTGACTTTTTCTCTTCATATGCCAAATCTCATGACTCTTGGCTTGTCATCTTACCACTTGCATACAAGACTCTTCATGGACTACTGACTCTAAGACGCTTGCACACATCTACATGAATATTATACTTCTACATGCAATCCTAATCTAAAACACTTGTACACATCCTCATATTACATATTTTCACTCTTACATACATGACACTTGTGCACATTCTCTCAATTTACACTTGCACTCTAACTTACATGACACTTGTGCATTTCTTGCACATTGCCACTTACATAAAAGGGAAATATAAATCACACTTCTAAACTATAGACTCAACCCTAATATATATTTACAATTGCAATATGAAGGTACATTGGGGGTACATTAGCATGTACTAAATAATGTAATATTTCTCAACACCCCCATGTATTACATTATTTGGTTATTGAAGACTTTAGTCTTCATATTTATCTTCAATCTTTATGTGACCTTGCATTGTTCATGAACCTTTGCTTGAGATTCATCTTTAGCTCCTTTGAATTTATCTCTAAGTTATTTTTCATCTTCATTCTTTGATTCTTCAATAACTGAATCTTCATGAACTCTTGCTTCTTTGAAATCTTTTTCATCATCTTGAATCTTAGATTCAACTTTGGCTTCTTCGAGTTTTGCTTTGAGTTCTTCACCTTTATTCTCTGTCTTTGAATCACAAACTGCTTGAACTTCTTCTTCATATGCATAAATAACTTGAACTTTTCCTTTGTCTTTGATATCATGTGCTTCATTTGACCTAGTTTTCTTACAATATTGATATTGTCCTATTTCTTCTGAATATTCACTTAGAGCATCATAATAATTTCCTAAATTTTATGAACTTGGAATGCCAATATTACATGAAGAATGAAACATTATTTTTAGAGATGATTCACTTGATTCAATTGTATCAATTTCTTCTTTCCTTTTTAGAGTTTCAATCAACTCTTTTTGCTTTATATTTTCATCTTTATAAATTTCAAGTGAAAGCAATGCCATATACATTATGCTACCTATATCAAGAGGTATCATAATATCATCTTTTGAATTATCAATTGCTTCAATAAGTTTTGAGTGTAAATAGTATTCAAATATCTCAAAACTTTCATCCATGGCTTATCTATAGATGAATTGTAAACCCATGTCTAGCTTACCCTTAGGTTTTTCAATTAATTTCTTAATGCCAAATTTTATAACTTCTAATATTTACTTTCTAATTATGGACTCCATATTTCTTTTCATTAGTCAAAGTTTACAATTTGATTCCTATGAAGTAGTAATCCTTATATCTCCCAAATTAAATATGACTCAAATATAAAAATTTTAAATAATAATTCTAATAATTTGATGTTGAAAATATTTTAACTCCCTAATTTGATTTAAAATTTTCAAAATTTAAATACTTCAAATTTTTCAAAAACTCCAAATTTAAAAAATTAAAAGTTTTTAAATTCTTCCAATTTTCTAAAAAATTTAAAACTTTTAAATAACTATCAACCTTAAAGACTTCAAAAATTCCTCCAAATCAAAAAGCTAAAATATTATCAACTCCTTATATCTCCTACTCTTTTAATTGTTTACTTCATTAAATATCACAAAACTCAAATAATCAAAGAACTTAAATTAACCCTTATTCATTCTTATTTTATAACCTTAGCACTAAATATTATTTGAAACCTTATTTATTCCCTCCAAAAACTTTAACGCTCAATATAACATAATGATAGTTACCTAAATATGTTCGATGAGATTATAGCTAAGCTTGATTCAGCATTCAATGCTAAGGTAACATCAAATATTCATTTACATGCAATGAAATGTTGTTTTTTGCTTGCTCATTTAATTGTTCGTTTCATAGGTGTTTCACCTCACCTTGATATTTCATCTCAAATTCATATTTTTCTTATTCTAAATATGACTTCACAAGTGGTTTTCTTTCACCTCAGATCCTCTCATTTTTGGCTTGATTTCTTTGCAAGTGGTTTGCATCACCTTGATCCTTCGCCATGACTCCTATCATGTTTAGCTTAATATCTTCATAGGTGGATCAAAGCATTTCATTTTGGCTCCTCTCTTATATGAATATTTGTTGTTCACTTTTTTCAATATGATCTAATTTGAATTTAATTTAGGCAAATCTAGTTCACCTTGACTGGTGCAATATGTTCTACCTTAGGTGCCTAGAGCTTACTTTCCTTGGGTGTCCTCTTCCTTAGGAGGCTTGATTTGACTTAACTCAAGTGACTGGTTTACCTCCTCCTTCTCTTCTTACTTTTCCTTTTTGTGGTTGGTCCATCTCGATGTAGGTGATTGGTTCACCTATACCTTATTTGCTTATTATTCCTTTGTGCCTAGTCCACCTTGATACAGGTGACTGGTTTACCTCTACCTTCACTGCTTATTATTCCTTTGACTACTCTAGCAACTTATGTTAGCATAGAAAACTTTTCTTTAAGAATTGAATCTGACTTGTGCTTTCTCTTACATGTGCTTCCTTTAATGTATGCTTCAACTGTCTTAGAATACTTTCCTTTGACTACTTTGTATGCTTTCACTAGCTTTGTAAGTCTTCTCTAGTTGCATTGAATATCTCCTTTAACTATGTATATGATTCTACAAATACCTTATGTATGTATGTGTGTAGATATTTTGTGAATCTTCCTTTAAGCCTCTTTAATGGTGTAGACTTCTCTTGATTTCTTCTTAAATAATGCAAGTTTCTTTTTTTCTTCAATAATGTTGCTCTCTTCTCCTTCCATGGAGGTGCTTGTTGGTTTTTTAAGCCTTACTACCACAAAATATCATAGGTCCTAATATAAAATAGCCACAATATTAAAGATAAAAATAATATTATAATGAGTAAAATAATATATGAGAAAATTAATATGTATATCAAGGTCTATATAATAAATCAAATAACATTCATCTATATACTAGAATTTGAATGTAAATGGTCTGAATCATTAATGAACTATGCATGAAACAAACTTACAATATTAATTGCTCAAAAATGTGTATACAAGCTTTGATTACTTCCTTCTTCTTACAATCAAATATCGGATCTTTCTTTCTCATGGAGCATTATCTCCATAATATAGCCATAGTAATGTGACTCTTCAAGTACTTGACTATTTCTCTCCATATGATAATTCCCATGGATCTTGGCTTATCTTCTTGCCACTTGCATACTAGATGGACACTTGACTCTATTAGAATATATTACATTATTTGGTTATGCTAGATTACTTTAGGGGAAACTTATCTAGTTACTTCATGCAACATATTGAATGCACAAGTTTCAATGTGCAAGTTGTATATGTGCAAGTTGTCCCTTGCATAGTTAGGTAAAGTTTTAGCCAAGGAACCTATCTTCCTACATAAAGGGTCTCATACCCTTACTCGAATGTATTAGTTTTTCATTTATCACTAATAGATGTTTCTTTATCTCTCTCTCCTTTTTTTTTTAGTATGGAATGGTGCTAAAGCCATCGGTGGTATCAAAGCACATGGTGAATCAAGAGAGAAATAGGAAAAACTATCATTGTTTCTATTTGCTTGCATATTTACAAATTGAATCCATCATTGGGGACTGTTGCATCCAAATGCTGCAATCACATAAGCTCCAAGATCAAAGACCTTGGGAATGTCTCATCGAGTATTTGGGAAAAAATGCTAGGAGAGCCTTAATGAAGAAATTCTCAAAGGAGAAGCTCTTAATAGTGAATGACTTGGGACAATTTTTGTCATCCAACAACAAGCCCAAGAGAAGAATAATTTGGCAAGGAGCCCCAAATCCTAGAAGAAGCTCACCAAATCTTGGATATTTGAATATTACCTCTCATATCAAAAAGGTATCACTTCAGAGACAAATACTTCTCCTCGAAGAACAAGACACCAAATCCTAGGCTCATGAAATAAAGTTCAAGATCATCATTTGGTAAATAAAGGGCTATTTAGAATAGTATATAAAGAATTGCAAGATCCTACTTGAAGCAGCAACTTGGTGATCCTAGAAACCAAGATATACATCCTCTACAAAAGTTACAAAACAGCTATAGAATCTTTCCAAAATTTAATAAAATTTTGGTGCAAGTAGATTCATTAATTGGATTACTTATCAAATTTGTTAAAGCACCTGAATTTGGATTAAAGTTACAATTGGATTACAGTATTCAAAAGTGCAAAAAGAAAGGTTCTTTTTAAGGTTCATTTGCACATTGATTAGGAGTTGATTAGATTTTAGAATTTCTTCTATCAACTACCTATCATCTACTTTGGAAAAATAAAAAGAAGACAAAGTCCTACAATAATGATTGTAGTGAAATTACAGAATAATTATTGAAGGTTCATTTCATATTATTCTTGATTAGTTGCAGTAAATGTGACTAAGTGCATTATCTTGAGAGTTTATTGGAGTGATAAGGTGAAATTGTTAGTGCATTAAAAGTGAAATATTATTAGATTAATTTGCACTATTTTATTGCTCTCAAAAGGATTAACTTTTGTGTACATGAGAAGGGCACAAAATCAAAAATTGTCAAAGTGTCTAAAGACACTATTGGTGTGCAAAAAACTACAACACGTAGTGGCCAAGGAAATACATAAAAATATGGAGAAGAATACGGCTAACCAAAAACAAAAATAGAAGCTTCAAATATTGAGACTTGGTGAGTCTCAAATCCAAAGCATTATAGGGTTAATTGCATGGTACAAAGGGCAGAAATTACAGCTACAAAAAATATTCTATCTACATCATTAAGGGATTGTATTTATCATCAAAGTATCCAAGCAAAAAGGGTAAGGATTCTAGCCAAAGATACATACTCAAAACCCTCATATTTGCATTCAAAAATATTCTAACAAGACATAATTTTAGACCTACAAAAGAGTGCAAGAAAAGGTGCAATAAAGAAGGTTTTATATACATGTAAAGTTACATGGTATTGCATTTCTACAATACAATATACGTAGGAAGAGATCAGATTTAAAGGTTCCTCAAAAGGTACAATATCTATAGGTCAAGCCAGCCAAGGAAGAATGAACATTTGCACTCTTCTTCCACAACAAAATGAGCCACTCAAAGGGATCACTCTTCGTAGATCTTGGATGGATGAACCTATAATATAAAAGCCCACACAAGACTGTTATCAAGATGCATTTATGTAGATATAAAGGGAGCTCATCTATGAAGAGAAGGCATCAAATTCTACTTCCACCAAAATGGGATGGACAACATAACAAGAGGCTATCTACACTGTAAAGAAGCATAGAAATCAGCACGTTGAAGGTATAGACAACAAGGAGAAAAAGTGTTATATAAAAGGTCTTAAGCTTGGAGAAGATTTTCCTCCAAAGAAAGCACCAATATCACTTTTAGAATCACCATTCGAAGATCTACAGTGCCTCATCAAATCACTTGCAAAAGAAAATTTTGCTTGCTATCCAAGAAATGAAGAAAGCTAAGGAGGCATATGAAAGGAGTTATAATATTCTTCTTGGAAGCATTATAGCATAGGTATTCATGCAAGTAATTTGAATACCACTTGGCATAAACTTTCTAAAGTGTCATTCTATCTCTCAATGCTCAAAAAACCTCACACAGGAGTTACAAGGAATATTAAGGAAGGTGGTGCCACTTGTTATCTTCCACAAGCCCCACATGAGTGCTCATACATTACAGAGTGACCAAGAAGCATTATACAAGGAAGTTGGTATGTTACTATAGATGCAAAAGCAAAACACCAAAATACATAACAAGATAAATTGATATCAAGACTATATATTGCATAAAAAGAGATATTTTTATTAATATGGGGGGAGTCTCAGATCTCCAATGTTACAATGAAAGAATTGATTTCTTTGATACAAATATTTACAATAACTAGGGTTCTTTGAAACCCTAGTGAACAATGTTGGTGGTGTCTTTAATCTCTCTTATGATCCAACAAGGTTGAGTGGGCTTCGTGCTATCCAATACTGGGCCACTCCATCTTAAGTAGTTGTATAATGCTTATGTATCTTCTCAAACTTGCACATAGAAAATAATAACAAAGGATTAGTAGCAACTATGAGGGCTCCACTGTGTGAGGCCCTTAGACATGAAACAACAAACCCTAGTTGTGCAATAGAAATACTATAAATAGATATGAGAAGATTAAAATAAATATAACAATGAAAAGTTTACCTTGTTGAACTTGTCATTTTTTATTTGTGATAGTTGTTGCAGGAATTTGGTGCAACAGTACCCTAGCATCACCTGAGGACTAGTAGGGTTGCAGAGCTATGTTTTGAAATACCTGCGAGTGCTCAATGGTAGAAAAAAGTGCCTGAATGCATTCAGGAGCTAGGGTGAAGATCTATAGAAGTAGATCTAGCTAAGCGAGAGGGGTGGCAATGGATGTAGGGGCTATGGTGAGTGAGGATGGATGGAGAACTTAGGACAGCAAACACTTAGAAAATTTACTTAGGTTAAAAGACTTTGAGAAACACTTAGGGGTTGAGCCATCAAAATGGGTCCTATTAATAATCCACACTAGGGTATGTTAGGGTTTGAGTGACATGAATTGTGTGGCTTAGATTAAAACACATCAAAGGGTGGATATTAATTTTAGATGTGTGGCATGGATTAATGTGGATGGATGGCTAGGATTATGTCAAATCAGATGGTTAGGATTTATTTACATATATAATATTTATATTTATTAAATATATATATAATATAATATTAAAATATTAATATTAAACATTCCTTACATTCCTGAGATGAAGAAGGCACTGGTAAAGTATGAGTTGGATCTGTTGGAGTTTGTGGGGCTAGCAGAGGTAGCCCAAATTGATGTGGTAAGGGCAGACAAGGGGTACCTCTTTGCCTTAGAAGAGAGGTGGGATCTGTATAGGGGAACTTTTCAGCTCCCTACTAGAGATGTGACCATTATGTATACCACATCCTAAAGGTACCAGTGGTGGGGGTTCGTGTCAAGGTTGAACATGATCGGGGGCATAGATGAAGAAGATGTTTGGTGATAACTATAAGAGTATGAAGGTGGAGTGTGGCATAATTACCTACTTGTCCATATATGTGGACAAGGATTTGGATGCTCTCTAGGCTTTAGCGATGTTCATGTTGGCCAACATCATGGCCTCGAACAACACTGGCTATAGGTTCCCTTAGAACTTGATAGGGTTGGTTATTAATATGCTCACTATGCAGTAGGTGTATGCATGGGCTCCTACCTTATTAGTGTAGTCATGCTAGGATCTCTATGATATGATTAGGCAAAGGAGGAAGGGATTGGGATGTAGCTTGCTACTATAGTGTTAGGGATGGGAGCACTTTAGTGTGGCTCGATCAGAGGGTTTACCAACGGTGGTCTTAGGTAGGGAGTAACCCTATGCTAGGAGATGAACAATGGTGAAGTAGGTACATTCAAGTTGTCATATGTGAATGAGTGAGTGGTACCAAGATTTATGGGTTGGTGTAATGTCCCAAAAATAAATATTTATTGTAAATGTCTCCTACACTTAATTATAAAAGTGAAAAAGGGTTTCATGTGACTAGGAGACATAACTTAAGTTGTGTTTATTTATGTTTTATGTTTTTATGTTGTAATAAGGCACTTTAAGTGATTTTAGGGTTGGGAGATGTCAACTCCAAATTAGAACCTCACCCTATATAAGGGAGTGAGACGTCCCATTTTGGGCATGTTATGTTGATATCATAATTGAATATTGAAACCCTATAGGTTCCATGAGTTGATATTGCAGGTCTTGCTCATTCCCATAGTGCATTGGAGGTGCATGGTTAGGGTCTTGGCAATATCATTGCAGGTGTTATTACCCTAAAATATCAAAAATACAAAAAGAGGCATTTGTGAGGAGTTCATGGCATTTTTGGGAGCATTTGTGTCATGTGTTTTAGATATGTTGGCAGCCCCAAACCCTATGCTTGTATTTGGGGTCATTTTTGAGGAATTTTTTGCATTTGTTCAGCCTCGGGGTTAGTTCCTCCCACTTGTGGGAGTTTGTATCTGCATTTTGAGTTCCTTGAGGACCCATTTGTCCATTCCAACTGTTATATTAGTTTGGCAATATTTAATATATGATACTAGCTGATTTCTCCTCATACTTGTGTTATTTTATGAGTAATTTCTGAGTTATTTCCTTACTGTACTTAATTTTTGCATTTTCATAGTAAGAGTTTGTTGTTTCTAAAAAAGGGACATTACAAGGGGTATCAGAGCTGGAATCTTGTCGACCTGTGATTCATGGTGATAAGTGTGTTTATGTGGTGAAAAGTTGTGCCCTAGTGAAAATTGCAGATTTTTAGGGGATTCACGAATTTTTAGGGATTTTTTTTTCAAAAAATAAAAATTGCATATTTGGATACTCTTTTGACCAATTTGCAGTTCTGTGGTTTCAGAAATTTTTTTTTGGTGGTCAAAATTTTTAGAATTTTAGATTTCCATCTTTTCAGGGTTTGATAGGGTTTTATGCATCGTCCTCCTGTTCATCAGTATTTTACTAGGAGAAACAGACTCACTTTGGAAATGTCAAACAAGGAAGAGGTTGAGGAGCCCCAAAGGCCAGTTGATAGGACTGAGCAAAAATTTGATGCCCTACTTGACATGCTACAAAGAATGGTGTCCTTACAGGAGACAAATTAGCAAGAATTGAGGGCAGCTTTGGGCAACCCAAATGGCACAAGGAGGGAAGGAGAAAGGGGAGGCAACAACAATGGGCATGAGTCATCATCTAAATCACACCCTTCCTTGCCTAGGTCATCCAAGACTATGTTCCTTGTTCCACCACCTCCACCGGAGGAAAATAAGGTAATTGATGAATTAGATGAATGGTTTGCTGCTTATAGTAATAAATCTAAGGGTTTTAGGGCAGCAGTTTCTTTCGATAAATATTTGAAGATTGTGGGTAAATCTATTATTGAGACTAAAAGAGAGAAAAAGAAACCCTTTTTGCATCAAAAGGTGACCATTCCCTCATTTAATGGTCAATATGGTCTTACAGCTAGGGCATGGCTTCAAAAATTATAGAATTATTTTACCTTGGAGCCTATTTCTAAAGTTGATGCAGTTCAGATCGCTACACTCCACCTTCAGGGTAGTGCTTACTCATGGTGGCATCATGGGTTAGTAACCCAAGGGCATGGTGATATTGATACATTCGATGAATTTTGTACCAGGGTTTTGAACAGGTTTGAAAGGAGGAATGTGAAAGAGTATTTCAAGGAGCTTGCCACTTTGAAGCAAACTTCATCCATTCATGCCTATGTGGAGGAGTTTGAACAACTTTCAGTTCAGGTACAAAATATTTCACCCAAGAGGGTAATTTTTCTTTTTATACATGGTTTGTTGGAACCCATGAAGGGATTAGTTAAAGCTTTTGAACCAGCCACTCTTGAAGATGCCATTAAGAGAGATTTAAGCTTAGAATATGTTTTACCTCCTAGATAGAAATATTTTGCACATAGTCCACCTGCTAGACCACATTTTGTAGCCAAAAAAAAAAAAATTGGATAGCAGTATGGGCAGTAAGGAAACCTCATGCAGCAAGGTGGAAATGAGAGAAATTTTTATGGTAGGAATCCCACGCATGGAGAAGGTTTCAGATTTGGTTTTCAGCCACCTAATAAGCCCCCAAATGGCCCACACTTGACACAAGAAGAGAAATATGAGCTAAGGAAACAAAACAAGTGTTTCATTTGCACGTCTCCTTGGCAAAGAGGTCATAAATGCAGAGAAAGAGGTATGAAAATCATTGAATTATATTCTAATTCTAATTTTGATAATCCTGATTTTTATGAGGCAGATGAGACACCCTTGGAAGAGGAAGCACAAAGGGAGTATGAGGAAGTTCCTGAAGGTTCCCTAGCCACTTTAAGTGGGCTGAATCAGTTTTGCACTATTAAGGTACCAGGTAGATCTTTTGATAAAAAGGTTATTGTTTTAATAGATGGTGGTGCTACTTACAATTTTGTTGATGAGAAGTTTGCCACTAGAAAGAATATTCCTACAGCTATCATTCATGTTTTTAGTGTTGCTATTTACAATGGTGATCTTATCACATGCAACAAAGTGGTAAGAAAAATAAAAATTAATTTTGGCAACATGGAAGTAGATAAGCAATTCTTTGTTTTTCCCTTAAGAGGTATTCCACATATGGTTTTGGATGTGAAATGGTTGTATTCACTTGGTGATTATGTTACTAATTATCAAAAATTAGAATTGAAATTTGTGCTTGAAGGGAAATATGTGGTGTTGCAAGGAATCAAGGAAAATGGGTCAAAAGATTCTTGCAAAATTTTGGAGGTTTCATACAAAATAATAGAGAAGATGATAACGCATAAGGACGTTGAGTGGGTAGCTATAATTTTTAGTTCAAAAGGGAAAAAATCAGCCACCTATCATCCTCAAATTCAAGGTTTACTACAAAAACATCTTAAGGTATTTTCTGACCTACCTAAAGGTTTGCCACCTAGTGGAGGTTTTCAACATGTTATTGAATTGTAAGCAAATAGTAAACCTATCATAATTAAACCTTATAGGCATCCTAAGGTTTTCAAATATGATATTGAAAATACCATTGCTTATTTACTTGAGAGTGGGCACAATATTTGCAAATATGGGGTGAAGGTTGATCAAACTAAAGTTTCAGCTGTACAAAGATGGCCTATACCATCCAACCTAACGAAATTGATGGGTTTTGTGGGTTTATGTAGTTACTACAGGAGGTTCATTAAGGGTTTTTCTTCTTTGGATGCCCCCCTTACTGAATTAACTAAGAAAGGGGCCTTTTCATCGTCCAATGAGGCTCTTTTAGCTTTTCTAAATCTGAAATATGTAATGACTTCCACTCCTTTACTTGTTATTCCTAATTTTTCTATTGCTTTTACTATTGCTTATGATGCTTCAGGTGTTGGAGTTGGAGCTGTACTTATGCAACAAGGATGCCCCATTGCTTATGAGAGTAGAAAGCTCTCAAATGTGGAGAAAACTTTTAGCATCTATGATAAAGAGATGCTAGCTATCATGCATGCCTTGACCAATTCAAGCAATACTTAGTGTGTGGCAAGTTTGTGGTCAAAATTGATCATAACAGTTTGAAATACTTCTTGGGGCAAGTTGAACTGAATCAAAGATAGCATAAATGGGTAACAAAGTTGCAATCATATGATTTTGAAATTGAGTTTGTAAAGGGTAAGAAGAATTCAGTTGCTAATGCACTTTCTAGGCACCCTACTTTTCATTCTCTTTCCATTATTTCTGCTGATTGGAAGGTGAAAATTATGGCTGAATATGCAAAGAATGATTTTTGTTCTAAACTAATAAATGGGCAAGTTGAAGATGACAGGTTTAGCCATAAATAAGGACTGATTTTTTACAATGGAAGAGTTTTTTTAGTACCTAAATCAAATTTGAAACAAGCTTTAATTACAGCCATGCATGATGCTCCACTTGTAGGCCATCCAGGTTTCTACAAGACTTACAAACAGGTTAGAGAAAGATTCTATTGGAAGGGTTTGAAAAGGGATGTCTTATTGCATGTTCAGGAATGTGTTATTTGCTAAGAAAACAAGGGGGAACATGAATTTGTACCTGGTTTACTTCATCCACTTCCTATTCCCAATCAAAAATGGGAAAGTATCTCCATGGACTTCATTACTGATTTTCCCAAGGTATACATGAAGGATTGCATATTTGTTGTTGTTGATAGATTGACAAAATTTGCTCATTTCTATGCCATTTCAACAACTTGTATAGCCATACAAGTTGCTGATTTGTTTTTTAAAGAAGTTTTCAAATTGCATGGTTTGCCTAAATCCATTATGAGTGATAGGGACATCAGATTTTTGAGCATATTTTGGCAAGAATTGTTTAAGCTATGTGGTACTAAATTGACTCCTAGTACTAGCTACCATCCCCAAATTGATGGGCAAACTGAAATTGTTAACAAATGGCTTGAAGGATATTTGAGAAATTATGTTTCAGTTCAACAAAAGGCATGGGTTAAATGGCTGCACCTTGGTGAATATTGCTACAATTCTACTTATCATATGTCCATAAAAATGTCTCCATTCAAGGCACTTTATGGTTATGATGCACCACACTTTTTAGATCTGATTTTTGGTGATTCAAGGGTCCAAAAAGATAGAGACTTTGCAGCAAAAAATCAAGATATTCTTAATGCTTTGAAGGACAATATTCTTACGGTACAAAATCAACAGAATAAGTATGCAGATCAGCAGCATAGTGAGCGCTCATTTGAGGTGGGATACTTGGTTTATTTTAGGTTGCAGCCCTACAAATAGTCTACATTCAAAATAAGTGGAGCAAAAAAACTCAAACCCAAACTTTATGGACCTTACAAGGTGTTGAGTAAGGATGGATAGGTTGCATATGCTTTGGAACTTCCAAGTGGAAGTAAAATACATAATGTCTTCCATGTTTCTTGTTTGAAGAAGACCTTGGGCCAACATATTCAGCCATCTTCAGATTTTCCACCCCTTGATGATGAAGGAAAGCTCATTCTTGAACCTGAATTGATCCTTGAGACAAGGGAGAGAAAGCTTAGGAGTAGGACTATCAAAGAATATCTTGTGAAGTGGAAGGACTTGCCTATGGAGTATACTACTTGGGGAGGTGCAAAAATTTTAGATGCTCCAGCTTTGACTTTGCTTGAGGACAAGAAATTTGAGGAGGGTGGACTTGTAATGTCCCAAAAATAATATTTTTTGTAAATGTCTCCTACACTTAATTATAAAAGTGAAAAAGGGGTTCATGTGACTATGAGACATAACTTAAGTTGTTTTTATTTATGTTTTATGTTTTTATGTTGTAATAAGGCACTTTAAGTGATTTTAGGGTTGGGAGATGTCAATTCCAAATTAGAACCTCACCCTATATAAGGGAGTGAGACGTCCCATTTTGGGCATGTTATGTTGATATCAGAATTGAATATTGAAACCCTAGAGGTTCCATGAGTTGATATTATAGGTCTTGCTCATTCCCATAGTGCATTAGAGGTGCATGGTTAGGGTCTTGGCAATATCATTGCAGGTGTTATTGCCCTAAAATATCAAAAATACAAAAATAGGCATCTGTGAGGAGTTCGTGGCATTTTTGGCAACATTTGTGTCATGTGTTTCAGATCTGTTGGCAGCCCCAAACCCTACGCTTGTATTTAGGGTCATTTTTGAGGATTTTTTTGCATATGTTCAGCCTTGGGGTTAGTTTGCCCCACTTGTGGGAGTTTATATCTACATTTTGAGTTCCTTGAGGACCCATTTGTCCATTCCAGCTATTATATTGGTTTGGCAATATTTAATATATGATACTGGCCGATTTCTCCTCATACTTGTGTTATTTTATGAGCAATTTCTGAGTTATTTCCAAGCTGTACTTAACTTCTATATTTTTGTAGTAAGGGTTTGTTGTTTCTAAAAAAGGGACATTACAGTTGGATTGGCATCCACCCAAGTGATATGGAGGCCATGGTAGGGTACCATGTGAATGAGCGATGAAGAGCATCTACGATAGGTGAGGCAGGCTAGGTGGGTGGTTGGGCAGTATTAGAGTGAGGTTGAGTATATTTAGTTCTCTCAGGTGCTCTGACGGTTCAACCTGAGGCAAGGGGTTTTTAATTATTCGGTCCTCTATAAGAGGCATAGAGAGGATATAGGGCTACCATGTGTAGAGCCATGGAGGGTGGTGTAGACCCAAAATGGCCACATCCTTAGAAAATTTTTAAAAATATTTTCTAAGGTACGAAGATACTCCCAACCACTCAGAACATACTGTATTTCTAAGTGGCCAAGCACAAGATGCTCCCAGTAACTCATAATATAGTGTATTTCCAAGTGACCTAGTGCAAGGTGTTCTATGTCACTCAATACTTAATCTATTTTGTAGTGGTCCAACATAGATGTTCCATGTCACTGCCAACTCAGGTCAAATATGACATTAGTATTCTCCAAAATGTAGCCTAGCATACATTGTCCCATCTTGCACACTAAGTAACCAAGTTTTGAGGTGTTCCATGCCACTAGGTTCTATGTTTATTTTGAAGTGGATCAGAATAGATGTTCCACGCCACTAGTCAAAAAGGTCAAAATGCTCGAAAAGAAGCACAAGGCAGTGGCACAGCATGAAGTAATATTTTACACTCGTTCTTGAGCAGCCTAGAAACATGCTCCATTCCATGGTCAACTTGGATCAAAACTTGAGGAGCAGATATCGAGGAGCAAATTACAAAAAATATGTTCTACATCGCAAATGTAAAAGAAAGTTAAGTAGTTTGAAGAACTAAGAGAGTGGCCTGGTGACATGCTCCATTCTACTCAAAGCATAGTGCATTTTCAAATGTGCTCCACACTACTGGTCAAAATAGTTAAAGTAAGTGACAAGTATTTTAAAATAGTGGCTTGGTGACATGTTCTATGTTGCTCATCTGTAGAGCATTGCTAAGGTTTAATCCTAGTAATTTGTGTGTAAATCAACTATTGATATCATGCTGATATTTTCTTAGATATACAAAAGCGAATTCTTGGAAAATGAGAACCAGTTGGTTTGAGTAGGCATGCAAAGCATCCATAGATCCAAGAACCAAGAACCTGGATAGTTGCATATCTATGGTAATATGAAGTCCCCAAGAAAGATATATGGCTTAGATCTTGTTTTTGGCTTGGAGTCTAACTACCATTACAGAACAAGCAAGTTGCAAAGCTGAACTGCCATGGCGTGCAGCATCAAGCAGATTTTCTAAACTTTGAAGGTGAATGAAATGATACCACCACTATTTTTTGTTGATCTAGCACGATCTAATTCTTGTAATGTTCCACATTTTTTCTTTCATTGTAAAAACTATATATAGAGGTCAAACCCTCAATTTTTAGGGTTAGCTCTAGAGTGTTTGCTTGCCCTACTATGTAACATCTTTTGAAAATTAATGGAAGGAGCATTACTTAGATTTTTTACTCAATAACTACCATCTTCAATATCTTTAGTAAGAGGTTCAAGTTGTGAATTGCATTTCTACTAATGCTATTATGGTTAGTTCATTCCATTGATATTAGATTACTAGTTGTAAAGCAATTGAAATATTTTTATAGTTAGATATGTGCTTATAAGAGGTTTATTTTTGTTAAATCTAGATAATAATATATTTTGCTAAATTATATTTTTAGTATTGTGGATATTTAAATTACTTCTTGGAGTATATCTCTGCTTTGTGTTCTTATATGATGATTACTCTATTTTGAGTGTTGATTGATCTTGAGTGTGGGACACTAGAAATAATTTGTTGAAAGGTTTTCCCTGTGGATGCCTATGCTATTAGCTCTATCCGACCACTATTTGAATTATAACTTCTTAATCCTAAACCCTTTTCTAACCCTATCTCTTAAAACAATTATTAAGCTTAATTGAGTCAACACTCTATTAGTTGACAAGGAACTAGCCTACTCTAGAGGTTGATCTAGAGAAATCTTTATTCCATCCAATTTTGGGTTCTGATATGTGACTAGCGAGTGCAAGCCTAAACATAAAGCTAGAAGATATACAGTCATAGTATCAAGTCTTGCTTGATGTCAATTTGGATCCCAACAATTTTGGCATTCTCGGTAGAACCAATTTACAAGAAAAACAAGAACACGTCTCATATTATTCTTTATTATATATATATATATATATATATATATATATATATATATATATATATATTCTTGAATAAATCAAGATTTAGTGAATTTCTTAACTTTTTTAAGCGATGAGCAGTAATTCACCTGGTGACTCCCTAGTTTGTGAAACCATAAATTTATCCCTGTAGCTTGTAGTTTTTCATGAATACTAGGTCATCCGTAAGGAATAACACAGGATCCTTTTTATATTGTAAGCTCCCTTTTAGAGGGTCTACTATCATAAGATATTTAAATCAATGTTTTCATTCAGATGAAACTCCTCCTGAGGTACATCCTGTAGTACCCCCAAGGCCACCCCCAATAGGAACTACACTTGGAAATATGGCTCAAAATCAAAATCAAATGCAACTCCAAATCAGCCCTTGCATAAGTATCCTAGCTATAATACAATTGATCTCCTTAGACTGGCCCATATGCATGATATTTCCCAAGTTGTATCTAAGGCCATTCCCACCTATGATGGACCTAGTAAAACTACATATGAACATTGCCAAGATATTTTTAATTTGGCAGCAATCCACAACATAAATAATGAGGTTGTTATTGTCAGAATCCTAGCCCTGTCCTTTAGATAAAAAATTCTACATTGGTTCAGGATCCTATAAGACAATACCATTACCTTGTGGGTGATATTAGTAGAACCCTTTGTGGAAGAGTTCAATGAATCTACTGATCCTTTTTCCCTTCTCAATAAATTCACATCCATACAAAAGAATCATCAAGAAACTATTTTAGACTTCAACTTGAGGTTTAGTAGGACATGGAAGAGGATTCCTCCTAAAGATAGATCAGCTTTAACTCTCACTTTCATATATTACATCAGAGCCCTTGGAACAGAGTTATGTCTACAAACCCAAAAATCTGGAGTATATACCTTTCCATAGGTCTACAATGTAGCTATCCATGCTGAAAATATCCTCATCAATATGGGAAGATTACCCCCTAAATCTATGTTGCTCTAAAATTTGGAAACCCCCAATGCCTAAGGTCAAAAAACTGAATCATCTTACATGGATCCTCCTTTATCATATTCACTTTCATAGATGACCCCCATTCCTCACTCAAAAGTATCACCTATTGTAGTTTCTTTCCCACTGCTTCCTTCTCATATACCCCAAGAATCCTCTGTGTTCCTTGATATTCAAAATACTTTGAAAAATCTTAGCAACAAGATGAACTCAATGGAAAAAATAGAGATAGAGAGATTGAAGAACACAAGCTTATACTAAGAGGGGATATGAACATTATAAGATCAAATTTTACTTTTCTTTCCCAAACAATACTATCAAATGTTATCAATTGCAATATTAATAGCAGTAGAAAACAAATGCATAAATTATCACACATATGACAGACACAAATTTAATGTGGTTCACCCAATGTGAGTTATGTCCATGGAGAAAATATTTCTTCTAAATTTTCTCAACAGATATCATGGGAACCAAATCCCTATTACAATGTTTATGCGCTTTTGTCCAAAGTAGAACTTAATTTCGTATACTTTATTTTGTGGATATCTCTCCATAGGATAACTCTATCCCCTTTGTTCTGGTTTGTGGATCTCTCTTTAAAGGAGAACTCTATACCCTTTGTTATGGTTTATAGATCTCTCTCAAAAGGAGAACTATATCCCCTTTGCTCTAGTTTGTGGATCTCTCTCCACAGGAGAACGCTATCCCCTTTGCTCTAGTTTATGGATCTCTCTATAGGAGAAATATATTCCCTTTGCTCTGGTTTAAGGATCTCTCTCCATGGTAGAACTCTATCCCCTTTACTCTGGTTAGATCTAAAGCCTACTCACAAATCTACTCAAATTTTCCTCAATATTTTACTCTGGTTAGATCTAAAGGCTAGCTCAAATCAGCAACCAAACCTTCTCTCAATGTTGTTCCAAATCTACACCAAGCCTTTTCACAAGGTTACCACAAATCTACTCACAAATCTATCCAAATATGCACCAAACCTTGTTATAATACTAGCACAAATCTACTCCAAATTTGTACATAAATATATCCAAATTTGCATACATTACATGCACAAATATGTCTTAAACCTTCTATCTATCTCTACCCAAATTTACACCAAACCTCATTACAAGGTTAACACAAATTTTTCTCAAACCTCCTCTCTATTACTGCCAAAATCTGTACACATTATATGCACAAATCTACCTCAAATCTTCTCATAAAATCTTGCTCAAATACCAAATATACCTTAAACACGTGTGCAAAATAGCTCACAAAAAATACTCAACCAATCCCAAATATTGCACACAAATTATGTTCAATGCAATGCTTGTATCTCTTTCAGAAATGCTTTCTTCAACTAAGAAATCCAGACATATTATACCCAAAATTCATTCAAGAACATATAATAAACAATATGCAATTCCAATTCCAAATATGTTCTCTTCAAGCCAATACACAAATTGCTTCATAAAACTATCCTTTATTCTTTGCAAATTTATCTCAACATCAATCAAGGCTAGTGCATAAATTTGCTTCACAAAATTGGTCTATATTTCTTGTAAATTTGCTCTTAAGGATCAAGTACAATAATACACAAATTTCCTTCATGATATTGATCTCAAACATTTTCACAATTACTTTCAATGTCACTCAAACCAATGCTCAAAATGTTTCACAATGATGCACAACCTTGTCCTCAATTCTAGCATAATTGTTTCCACTTTCAACAAGGAAGCACAACTTGTTTCACAAACTATCACAAATATTTCAATCTCTTTTAACAAGGAAGCACAACTTGTTTCACAAAATCTATCACAAATGTTTCAATCTCTTCCAACCATGAAGTTCAAACAATGAAGCACATGTAGGTCTCAAACCCTAATACAATTGTTTCACTTTATTTCAACAATGAAGCACATGTAGGTCTCAAATATTTCCAACAATGCACACTAATCAACCCTTTTATCTCCACCTTAAAATTACTTTCTCAAAACACAACCACCTAGAGAAAGAGTTAAACCACCATACCTCAAAATGCTTGATGAAGATGTGCCCTCAAATACCTGTCTCAAAAATAAAATTCCTTTTTGCCACTTCAAGAGGTTAGCCAATCTTCTTTTCAAAACAATCACAAAAATTTTCTTCAAAGATGTGCTCAAAGATACTCTATAATTTCCATTTGGTCTTGCAATGATAAAGCTTTGAATTTAATACTAAAATCTCAACCTTCTCTTTTCTAAGGTGTGCCAAAATACAAATATCTATAGAATTAAATTACACCTTATTTATCCTTTCTAAATATCCAATAGAATATTTCAACTACACAAAATACAACTTATTTAAACACTAATTACACCTTATTACTCCTCAAAATAACACCTTAAAATATTTGCAATTTCCTTTTTTTTCTTCTAAAATATTTTTGAAAAATAAAAGCTTATTGCTCTTATGACTCCCTAAGTCAAATAGTGCGCACAATGACCAAACACAACTTATGCCTCCTAATAATTCAACCTTAGTCAACAAAAATTTTATTTTTGCGCTTACTAAAATTGCCACAGGTGAGAATCAACCACGACACCTCCTGCCTACTCGTGCGCTAGCACCGCTTGGGCTACTGCTAGGCTAGCCGCCCACACAAAAATGAATATGCACAAATTATGTTTTAAACCTTTCAGTGAAACCTTTTTGTCAATAAAATGTAAAAACCATCACTACCAAGTTTTGACCCTAATACCTACTGCCTGCCCTATGCCTTAGTGCTACCTAGACTGCCACTAGGCCAATCACCCACTTGAGAATAAATGCCCATGATAATGTCCTTATTCACACGTCCTCTCCCATTTTAAATTTCTTCTCGTTCCTTTATTTCTCACACTTGCGCATGAGGGAGATTGATTTTCATTAAAACAAAACACGCTTCCAAGTGAATTATTTTAATCCATATTTATATGGATTTCACCTTCTTTCTTTATGTTGGTGCTTATATTAAAATTTTCATTTGAAACCTTCAAACACGTTGGTGCCAAACCCATATTGAGTTTAAATTATAATATAAAAATATTATAATAAACTTTTTAACTTCCCTTGCAACACTTAAACCTTTGTCTTCAAACTTTTGTCCCAAATATTATAATATTATCTCTTTTAAGCCTTAGTCACTTGCTTTTTTTGAACCATGGTCTTAAACTTGGGCCTTCAAACCTTTTATTTAATTACTTAGAACTTTGTCCCTTGCATAATTATCCAACTTATAAACCTTATATTTTTTCCATGCCAAGCTATCTTTGACATCAATGACAACCAATGACATCTTTTCTTTTGACATCAACCTAGGACATCAATCCTTTGACATAAATTACAACACAATATACTCAAAATTTCTAAAAATCTCCCATTTTTTCATTGATGACAACCCTTTCTAAAAAAAAAAATTCAACCATTGGATTCTAAATCTGCTCCCCTTGATAATTTTCTCCTCCTGACTGAATTCTCTCCCACTTACTCAAATCTCTCCCCCTTTGACATCAATGGCAAAGAGAATCCTTTGGGGCTAAATATAAGACTCTTAGCTCAGCCCCCTCACCACCTCCTCTCCTTTAGGTGATTAATTTTTGGGCGGGAGTAAATATACTCCCAACATACAATGCTCTTCTCCTTTTTCAACACCTTTTTAATCATACCCTTTTTATCCTTTTGAGTGTCCCTGATCTTGCTTGACTCTATAAGTTTTGAAAATTATGTTCTACACCACTTGGCCTTATGCCCAATATTATTTCAATTGTAACATCTGATGTATTTCTTGGAAGGTGCAAATGATTTGAAGTTCCTCTTGGTGAAGCCATAATAATTTTTGTCATGAACCCTATAGTGGATCACTTTATGACCAAAGCAATTACATGAGTAAAAATAACCTTGAAATAAATATCCATCTATGAATGAGTTGAAGTTTCTCTTAGTGAAGCCATACTCCTCCTTTTCATGAACCCTACAATTCATAGCTTTGTGATCAAAACAATTACATGAAAAAATACCCTTTGAAGAAATATTTATTTTGTCTTAAAACATCTGGTCTCTTAGTCCTTTCTTTGCCTTATCTATGATGATCCATATTTCTTATTTGTGTTTTTTTTTTAATTTCTTAGTGAAGCTTCCATTATTCAACTTATCCACATAGGTCTTAGTTTCTTCTTCAATATCTTCCTTTGAAACTTCCTTTTCTTTTGAGCTTGAGATTGACTTGTCTTCTTGTTTCCCTTGTCCTTCTTCAAAACTAAGTCCTATTTTGATAAATGAAGATCTTTGTGTATTGATAATTTTATCCAAATATATTGAACTTTTTGCAAAATTGTGTAGCTTATCCTTAGAATCTTTCACTTCCATCCTTAGAGAAACCACTTCATGTTCTAATATTTCACATTCTAACTCTTTTACTTTTAACTGTTCAGCGATACCTTATTCAATTTTCTTTGCCTCTCCAACATTAACTTTTAAGTCGATGATATCTCGTAGAAGCTTTGCCATTTTTTTCTCATCACCTCATACTTGAGCCTTCAAACTTAAGTTTTTGCTTTTCAACTTAACAAGTTCCTTTTCTATATCAACTATGGTTTCCTCTTTCTTTTTTGAATATTTCTCTTCTTCTTAGTCTTCAAGAGCATCTTCTACTCTTCTACTTTATCTTCAATAGGATCATCTTATTTTTCTTCTATTGTTGAAATTAGAATTTCCTCTTTTTCACTATCTGAAAGGTCTTCATCATTGTCACTTGAAGCACTGCTTGTTATTTCAACATAAAAACTTGTCTTACATTTTTGAAATACCTTCTTCTCATGTTTCCTTTGATGGTGCCTATTTTTGTTCTTTTGATGACATTTTCTTTCTTTTTTTGAAGCCTTGAATATTGTCTTTATTTTATATTTTTTATCTTCCTCTGTCCTTATCTCATATCTTGTGAAATTTTCATGTAGCTCATTCATGTGTGTTCTTGTAAGATCTTCACTGCTACTATACCCAGTTTTTGAATAATGTTCTGCAAGGTGACCAAAGTTACCACAAATAAAACATTTGAGTATTCTTAGTTCCTTCTTATTCCCTTTTACAAAATTAGCTTTCTCTCCACTACTTGATTCATCACTTGAATCTATTTCCACTTCTCCTCTTAGAGCAACAATCTCTTTGAGAGAAAAATCAAATTCCTTTTCCTCTTTACTACTACTATACCCATTTTGTGGACAATAAAGTGCCATGTGACCAAGTTTACCACACTCAACACATCTCACAAAATTTTCTTCTTCCCTCTTTTTAGTATTAAGATCAAGTTTATCTTCCTTGTTCCTTTTATTTCATGGCCATGTGTGTTCCTTCCTTCTTAGGTTTTATGGTTCTTATTTTGCCTTTCCTTACCATGTGTGTTCTTGTAGATCTTCCTTCAATTTTTTAGGCTTCCATGAAGGAACCCACTTTGATACCAATTGAATAACACAAGCTTATACTAAGAGGGGGTGAACAATATAAGATCAACTTTTACTTTTCTTTCGCAAAAAATACTATCCAAAATTATCAATTACAATATCAATAGCAGTAGCAAAGCAATACACAAATCATCACACACATGAGAGACATAAATTTAACGTGGTTCACCCAATGTGGATTATGTCCACAGAGAAAATATTTCTCCTAAATTTTCTCAACAAATATTTTGGGAACCAAATCCCTAGTACAATGTTTATGGACTTCTATTCGAAGGAGAACTCAACCCCCTATAGTCTATTTTATGGATCTCTCTCCATAGGATAACTCTATCCCCTCTATTCTAGTTTATGGATCACTCTCCATAGGATAACTCTATCCCCTTTTTTCTAGTTTTTGGATCTCTATCCATTGGATAACTCTATCCCCTTTGCTCTAGGTTATGGATCTCTCTCCATAGGATAGCTCTATCCCCTTTGCTCTAGTTTATGGATATCTCTCCATAAGAGAACTTTATCCCATTTACTCTGGTTTGTGGATCTTTCTCCACATGATAAATCTATCCCTTTTGCTCTGGTTAGCTCCAAAGCCAACTCTTAACTCTACTCAAATCTACCTCAAGCCTTCTCACAAGGCTAGCTCAAATAAGCAACCAAACTTGCTCTCAATGCTATACCAAATCTGAACCAAGCATTATCATAAGGTTAGCATAATTATACTCCAACTCTACTCATAAGTCTATCCAAATATGCACCAAATCTCTTTATAAGGCTAGCACAAATATTCTCCTAATATGCTCACAAATCTATCCAAATATACACACATTACATGCACAAATCTACCTCAAACCTGCTCTCTATCTTTGCCTACATTTTCACCAAACCTCATTACAAGGTTAACATAAATCTATCTCAAACCTTATATATTATTGCCAAAATTTATACACATCACATGCACAAATCTGCTTCAAATCTACTCATAAAATCTTCCTCAAACACATTCTCAAATCTACCTTAAACACATGCACAAAATAGCTCACAAAAAATACTCAACCAATCCCAAATCTTGCACACAAATGATTTTCAACACAATGCTTATATCTCTTTCAGAAATGCCTTCTTCAACTAAGCAATTTAGGCATATTCTACCCATAATTTTTTCAAGAGCATATAATGAACAATATGCAATGCCAATTCCCAGTATGCTATCTTCAATCCAATACACAAATTGCTTCACAAAATTGTCCTTTATTCTTTGCATTTTAATACTAAAACCTCAACCTTCTCTTTTCTAAGGTGTGACAAAATACAAATATCAATAGACTTAAATTACACCTTATTTCTCCTTTCTAAAGAGCCAAAACAATATTTCAACAACACAAAATACAAATTAATTAAACACTAATTACACCTTATTACTCCTCAAAATAACACCTTAAAAGATTTGCAATTTCCTTTTTTTAATTTTCTTCTAAAATATTTGTCAAAAATAAAAACTGATTGCCCTTATGACTCCCTAAGTCAAATAGTTCGCACAATGACCAAACACAACTTATGCCTCCTAATAATTCAACCTTAGTCAACAAAAAATTAATTTTTGCGCTTACCAAAACCGTCGCGGGTGAGAATCAACCACGACACCTCCTACTTGCCTGCATGCTAGAATCGCTTGGGCTATCGCTAGGCCAGCCGCCCACACAAAAACAAATATGTACAAATTATGTTTTAAATATTTTGTTGAAACCTCTTTGTCAACAAAATGTAAAAACCGTCACCATCGAGTTTCAACCCTAAGGCCTGTTGCCTGCCCTACACCTTAGTGCTTCCTAGACTTCCACTAGGTTAGTCACCCGCTTGAGAATAAATTCCCATGATATTGTCCTTATTCACACATCCTATCTCCTTTTAAATTTCTTCTACTTCCTTTATTTATCACACTTGTGCACGAGAGAGATTTATTTTCATTAAAACAAAACACACTTCTAAGTGAATGATTTTAATCCATATTTATATGGATTTCACCTTCTTTATTGACGTCGATGCTTATATTAAATTTTTAATTGAAACATTCGAACACGTTGGCACCTAACCCATATTGAGTTTAAATTATAATATAAAAATATTATAATAAACTTTTTAACTTCCCTTGCAACACTTAAACCTTTGTCTTCAAACTTTTGTCCCAAATATTATAATATTAAAATATTATAATATTATATATTTTAAGCCTTAGTCACTTGCTTTCTTTTTGAACCATGGTCTTAAAATTGGGCCTTCAAACCTTTTATTTAATTACTTAGAACTTTTTCCCTTGAATAATTATCCAACTTATAAACCTTGTATTTTTGCCATGCCAAGCTATCTTTGAAATCAATGACAACCAATGATATATTTTCTTTTGAAAACCTATGACATCAATGACAACATAATACACTCAAAATTTCCAACAAACATCTCAACAAATAATATTTCCTTATGTCAAAAAATATCAAATACCTAGTCCCAGGAATAGCATTGGGGTTAGAGTAAATGTGATGCAAGAAGATACAGAGTTTTCTTCTAAAACAAGTCTGGTGAATGTATGGTGTATGGTGTGCGATAATCCCCATGACTCATAATCATGTGTTATGTACCAACACCATGTATAGCAGGATATGGAGAAGGTAGAGAGAAATAAAAAATGAAGAGTGAATATTCTCTAGCAACCATATTAGATCATGGTTGGAAAATATCTTGATGAAGATGGACCCATTTTTGTCATGACAAGGTTAGGCAAGAAAACACTGCAGGTTGATCTACAAAATATGGGTCAATTTCAAGTCCCCTCTCAAAATAAGAAGGACCCACCTTCTCAAAGGAGTTATACATTTCCTATCCCCTAGGCCAATGAAAATGACATGGTCCCTAAAGGAAAAGAAAAAGAGTTCAATTTTTCCAAAAGGTTTGACAAAGAAAATAAGGGAGAAAGCATGAGATCCAGGAATGAAACTCAAGAGAGGTTTAGATTTCCCTCTATAACCAAGAGGTAGAGAATTAAGGCCACACAATAGTATAAGAGAAAGTATGGTGAGCTAGAGAGAAGGTCTGAGAGACCTACCTCTACCAATTTGAATTATAACATTATGGAGAAAATAAAAATAATGCCCTCCAAGGCTAGCCTATATAATACTTTCTTTATTCTTGACCAAATAGACCTATTGAAAGCTTCTCTAAAAAAATATCCATAAAAATTAGACCACTACAATCCTCAGCATGCCCTCTAGGAAAGACAAGATGTCTTCTACTTCTTTAAATAACAAGCGCCCTCCCTTTTATGTTTCTCTAAGAATGGAGGGGCGTATTATCTACAACTGCATGATCGAATTAGGGACCTCCACCATAGTTATGCCCAAAGTAGTCTATGAGGAGATGGGAATGGAATATACCATATCCTACCCTAGAATTATGTATTTATATGGGACATAGTGAAGATAGTGATGGTAATAAAATATGTTCTAATGAGATTGTATAGAGCTCTAGAGGTAACCATCATGCAATAAATAGTGGTGGTGGATCTAGAGCCTTATTTTGGTTTGTGTCTTTCAAGAGAATTCACTTCCAAAGTGGGAGGATACATGTACATGGATAATTCTAGCATGGTGATCCCCTTCAAAGGGAAGAGGATAAGAATAACACCAGAGAAGCTTGTGTCTTATAATATTAAAAAAATCAAAGAAGACATGTGTAATATCACTCCTCTAGATGAATTTGAACTAGTGGATAGTTTTGAAGAGCTAGAGATTGAAGATGAGTTACCTTTCAAAGATGATTATAGTCAATTTAGGATAGGTATGGGTACATATAGAATTTCCATAGAGATAGAAAAAAGAATCCCTGCTATATCTAATAAGTCCCTAAGAGAAATAGAAACCTAGACCATGTACTTTCATGGTGCAAGATGTATAATTGGAGTTGGTGTTGGTGTACTATTGTAGTCCCAATCAGGAGCAATGAGTTTCTTGTATATGCTAACATGGTCATGCACTAATAATGTTGTAGAATATGAGGCTTTATAGCTCAAGCTAATGTAGGCTAAGATCATGGGTATCAATATATTGAATATATATGGTGACTCTGAACTAACTATCATTCAGGTAAGAGAGAGGTGTAGTGGTAAATAGCATTACCTAAAGGTATATAGGAATAAGGTATGGGATTTGATGGAATACTTTGATGCCCTAAATATTAATTTTATTCCCAAAATATAGAACATCTTGGATGATTCCTTTATAGTTAAGGGAACTAATTTCAACACTTCTACAGATATAGTAATTACAAAATATAAAGGGATCAAAATGATTTTCATACCTGCAATACCAAACAAGCATATTTTTTGGTAGGTGTTTGAAAGTGATGAACAGATCATTGATTTCCTAGTAAGTGAAGCCTATCTATATACCATTCAAGAGGAAAATCCAAAATAGATAGACCAACAAGATATCATATAGGTAAAGAACAATCATATACCTAGAGGATTGCCCACTCTAGAAAGTTTGTTTGACAATGAAGATAGTAAAATGATCAAATCCATAGAAATAAATTAAAATATCTACAAGGAAATTAAGATCGAAAAGGAAAAGAAGCTCAAATTTGGAGTTTGATGTTCTCCAGAAGAAAAGGATGATATCAAATTTCTATGCCTAAAATACCAAGACATTGTATATTAATCATATCAAGATCTCAAAGTATATGACAAGAATATCATCCAGCATACAATTGAGCTAGAACAAAATGTAAAATCCTTCAAGAATAAATAGAAGCTTGTGAATCCTAGAATCGAAGCTATAATGAGGGAAGAGCTATTAAAGCTACTAAAGTATAAGATCATATATCCAATCATTCATTCAACCTGAGTAGCTAACTTAGTCTTGGTAAGGAAGAAGAATGGTGACATCCAATTGTGTGTGGATTTTAGAAACGTCAATCAAGCATCATTAAAATGGAAAACACTCCCCTCCCTCAGATTGATAAAATATTGTAGATTGTAGTAGGAGTAGAGAGGTTCTCACTATTATATGGCTTATTTGGCTACAACCAAATTTGGATGAAATATGAAGATTAGTTTAAAATAGCTTTCACCACCAAATGGATCACTTTTTCCTATCAGAGAATGCATTTTGGTCTATCCAACATAGGGGTCACATTCCAAAGAGCAATGGATTATGCCTTTCAAGATCTGATCAACAAAGTCATTATGAACTACTTGGATGACATGACTATATTCTTCCATGATAAACAATACCACTTGACACATCTAGAGCAAGTATTTCAAAAGTGTAGGGAATTTGACATCTTTCTCAATGTAAAGAAGTCATTTTTTTTAGTTCATAAGGGAAATTTATTAGGCTATGTGGTATCTAAAGAAGATATTTCCATTGATCTAGATAGAATAAAATCCATTCTTGCTATTCCATTACCCATGAACAAGAAATCTTTGCATTCCTTTGGTCAGATAAATTTTATCATAAAATTCATCGGTGAAGCCTATATTAGAACCGTTGAAGAAGAATGCATATTTCAAATGGATTAAAGTGAGAAAACAAGCTTTTGAAATCATTAATAAATCCATTGCTATAGCTTCAATTTTAGTGAATTCTAACTTCATAAAATATTTCATTATGTATGCTTATGGATCTGAAGAGAGTTATGCATTAGTACTCACCCAAAAGAATGATGAAGGAGAAGAACACCCTATATTCTTTTGGAGCCAATGAATATCAGTTCAAGTATAATTTTATTGACAAGTATTTGTAGTTATGAAGTCATTAAAAAATTAGGTAATACTTGGTTCAAAGTAAAACCCTGGTTTATGTTGTTCACCCAGATGTTAGAAGTTTCATTTTACAAGGTGAACTAGGGGACAAAAGAGCTAGTTGTATTACCAATATCTAGGAATGTGATGTAGAAATTCATCCTACCAAACTGGTTAGGGGTAGAGCACTATTCCAAGGTTTTATAGAAGCAACAGTTATAATAGATATTACAGCCTGTCAGTCAGCAGTAGAAGATCAGACTAAAGAACTATAGTCCAGAGAATTAGACTAGGTTTATCAGATGACCAAATATTTTTAGACTGGAGTGTGTCCTTCTAATATTAATCCATCATAGAGGAGGAGATATACGCTTCAATATTTTAAATATGTCCTATTACCAATTATATACAAGAGAAACCTTTATGGATTCCTCTTAATATGCTTAAAAGATGATCAAAAATAAAAGGTCATAGAGGAGTTCCATGGAGGATTATCTGGAGGGTATTTCTCAGGAAGGGTTATAGCTTTAAAGATAATTAGGGTAGGTTATTACTGGCCTACCATTTTTGCTGATATCTTCATAGTTACAAGAGCTTGTGATGAATGCTAGTGGTATGTGGGAAGAACTAGAAATGCATCATTCCTCCTCAAGCCAATTCAAGTTGAAGAGCCTTTTTAGTAGTGGGGGCTAGACTTTATAGGGATTATTCTAAATTATTCAATAGGGCATAATACATTTTGAATGCTATTTATTATCTTACCATATGGGTAGAGGCTATTCCAATGAATAAATTAGATCAGGAGGTGATAATAGACTTCATGGAAAGTTTAATAACAATGTTTGGTGTCCCAGAAGCTATAGTGAGTGATAATGGACCAGCATTCATAGAAGCTAAATACATTGAGTTTACTAGCAAGTATGACATCACTATAAAAAATACCTCTAACTACTACCCCTAGGGGAATGGATTAGCAAAATCAACTAACAAAAAATTGCTTAGAATCTTGAGAAGATCATTAGAGGGTAACAAGAGAAGTTGGCACCTACTGTTGGAACAAGCTCTATGGGCAGATAGGATCACCATCAAAAAATCTATTAAAACCTCCCCTTTTTCCTTGGTGTATGGCAAAGAAGCAGTATTACCTATTCACTTTTAAATTCTAGTCGTTAATTTGGTAGACATAGAAGAAGATTTTTAATAGAATTCAATTAAAACCATGTTAACACATTTGCTACAGCTAGAAGAAAAAATAACTCAAGCATATGAGGACTTCCAAAAGCACTCATTTGATATCAAGACATGGTTTGACAACAAATCCAAGTTTACAGAGTTCAAATTTGGAGATTCTATCCTTAGGTGGAATGTGGAAAGAGCCAAACCAGGGCACCATAAAAATTTTGATTCCTTTTGGGATGGTCCTTTCAAAATAGTAAAGGTTAAGGAGACCAATATTTTCTAGCTTGAAGATCTTGAAGGAAACATGCAACCGATCTCGATCAATGGTTTTCATATTAAACTCTACTTTGATTGAGATATAATTTCATTGTAATATATGTACATATTTTTTGTATTATATATTTTTCCCCCTTTACTAAAAGTTTTTATTTTTGTAAAGTACTATATAAAAAAAAGGAGAAAAATTTTTACTTCAAAAGGTACAAGTTGCAAAATAAATTGACGGTGGCAGTGGAATGCAGCATGTGTTCCTTGTTGCTCTTCAATAAGCTAAGGTGGCATCAAAATACAACATGTATTCCATGTCACACTTAAATAAGCTAATGTGGCAGCAAATCACATCATGTGTTCCATACTGCTAAATCTCGTGTCCATTATAGACCAAAAACTGAACACTTGTGCTATGTCACTCTCTGATGAATGAGAGACCTATGAGTTATGACGTGAGTTTCCTGCACCACTCCAAGGAAAATAAATACACCAAAATGCATTGTAGGTTTAGTGAAGTGCTTCACACCATAACCAATCAACAATTGACATGAGGTCTCTAGCCGCCAAGATGCATACGTTTGAATTGAAAAGCATGCAAACAGACAGTTTCTCACATCGACCACATTAATGGTGGAAGGTATACATGCGAAAACATTCAAAATTTGTTTGAATTGCAAAGCCCATTCATTTAGCAAAGTGACACCTACCTAGTAGAAAAATCCAAAGGAATAGTAAAGCATTATTGGAAAATACCAAAGATGAAGAACACTTTGGTAATTTTCATGAAAAATGGTCTTCGAAGAGACCTAAGAAACATATCCATCAACAAATGAAGAGTTGGTCAATTAAATTGATAAAGCAGAAGCAGTGGCTGACACCATACTGGTTCTCACAGAGAGAACTAAGCTCAAAAATAGCATCAATGACAAATATCGAAGAGGCAAAACCTTGATAGTCCAAGGTACTTATGTTGTTCGCTCTTTCTTGTCTTTTTATATCTATGATTTGGTTCATCCTTATCCTAATTTAATAGTGGCCATTGTAAAATTATATGATCGTAGGGAAAAAGCAATAAAAATAGCTAAGGGTAAAGTCTTGTTTAACATCACTACCAAAGCTTTTCACAACCTTTTTGCTCTAGGAGTAGAAGCACTTGTAAGACCTAAAATTTTTAGTATAACTAAGCAAGTTGGATATTATTACCTACAAAAGTGTGCTCATGATGGGGAAATTTTTATGAAATGGGTTTATATCTAATTAAAAACCTTAAACCCAGGAGAGGATTACCCAATACCCCAATTCTAATTGAACAATTTTCCAATCCAGATCTTTTCTCTATGCTAGATTGTTTAGAGTGTTTGGGTTTTGACCAGTTTGTAAGGGAATTGCAAATAGCTACTACGTACTACATTTAAAATGAAAGTATGGATAAAACTAGAGTAGAGAAGTAAGGTATCAAGGTCATTTACTTTGACTGGCCAACATTTCTCACCAAATAAATGCATGAGCAATTGGTGAGAATGAAAAGGGATTCAGAAGCATCTTCATTTTGGCGTTGTTCTAATTTGATCTTGATGTTCTATGCTGTTGTAAGACACATGATGCCCTGGATTCCAATGAAAGAGAAGAATGACAAGGGAGAGCATATCCCTATGTATTACTGGACCACTCATTTGAGGAGTATAGAGTCTTTTTATAGGTTTAATATAGAGGGTCATATTTGAAAATTATATATGGGAAATGCCCTAGGTTATTGTCTGACCAAATAATTGTTAAGAGTACCAGGTTTCGAAGAAGAAGACTAGTATATTCTCACAAAGGGCACTATCATTAGACTTTATGGCTTCACTGGTAAGCCTTTTCTGCTACCCCATTTCACCACTAATATATTTTTAACCCTAGAATATCTGAGGCAATCAAATTTCATTAACATGAATTATAGCTCTGTTAAGTATAGAATATGTTTGTTGACTTACTCCCGTAATATCGATGATATAACTACTATTAAAAAGGGTCAAGGTGAACAAATAACCTAATACTTGGATAGTTTGGATCTATTTTACATCCCATAGAGGTGGATATATGACCCCGATGACAAATTCCTAAAGAGTAACATTGCCCTTAATGGAGAGAAAGCCCACAAGTTTGAAAATACTTTGAGGCCTCTTTTTGAACAAGGGAGGAATAACAAATAAAATTTCCCATTGGATTGGAATATTGCTAAAATAGAACAACTTCCCCCATGGCTAGACTTTTATGAGCAGGTGGTTGATTTTGATCCTAATAGCAATGAAATCCATGATTTAAATGAGTCTAAGATTAAGGAGCTTGAAAATAAGAAGTGGGATGAAGGTAAAATCATAGATTTATGGAGAATGAGAGTAAAAATTATCACATATAAATCTAGATTCAATCGAGTAATAGATTATGAGTTTTTTTATCGATATGACAAGCATATTAAAATGTGGAAAGCTAAGGATCCTAATAATCTGGTACTAATTTATAAGAAGACTCAAGAAAGAACATATTCTCCTTACCCACCTTTACAAGAGGAAGCTCAAGAGGTAGGGACTAGCACTCAATTAGCTGCTACTAAAGCTCCTAAAATATTTGTGCCCTTAATAGAACAATTGATAAATATCATGTAGGGACCCAACTTATAAGTAAAATGCATTAATCTGATGATAGGTCAGTAAACACATAAGTCATTCCATAAAGTTAGTAGACCCAAACACCTAGCCCTGGGTAGAGAGCCTCCTGAGGCTAATATAGATTGTAATAAAAAGGATGAAGAATTTGTGTTCACACTTGTGAGTTTCACTATTATAGCTACAACTAAGTCAAACCCTACTGCTAAAGATGTATTGCAAGAGGGGCCATCTGAAGAGGATACAAAAAGTGATAAGTCAGATAAGGGGAAGAGTGTGGAAAAGACCTATTTTATTTGTAGAGAAGTCGGTACAAAAAATGCAAAACCAAAGTGCAAAGGTGATTCTAGAATATCCTACATCTGTAGGAAAAGGTACGATTACTATCCATTCTTCACTTTCTCTTCCTCTTTCCCTAGAGAAATCTCCTTTCCCTTCTCAAGAAAATATCGAAACAAAGGTGCCCTCTCCCCCTCATAATTCACTACATGTCTCAATATCTAATACAGAGGGCCAAACAAATCCATCCCCTCCACATTCATCCAAAATCCTAGTTACATCATCTCTGATCATTCTACCTTTTCCATCACACCCCCTAGTATCATCTGAAACACAATTTGTTTCATCCACACAAGCTCATCCTTCCTTAAGTTTTGTTTCATTTCCCATGTATTTCCCTATTGAAACCATATAAATAACCATAGATTCAACTATGGTCACTACTACTCCACTATCATCATCTTCTGAGTCTGCCCTTCCATATCTCATAGCTTCTCCTCCTCCTACAATTTATCAAATGTTGGATTCCTTGTGAAAGTAAAAGGATGTTCCTCAAAATATTTAATATTTTTGGGTAGAAAAGCTATCCAAATATTCAAAAAGAATGGCTATGAAGAGAAGCACAATGTATGTTGATCCAGACATAAGGTAGAGAGCACCCAGATCTATTATTCCTTTGGTGAGCAAGCTTGAAGTAGAGATGACTATACAAGACTATAATCTATAGGAGTATACTAAAGAAATTGAGCAACTACCAGTTGAAGATGAGATAGTCATAGCAAAATTTCACCTAGAGACTTTCTATATCAAGATTGATATCTACAAGAAGAAAGTTGGAAATTTAGAGAAGAAAATAGAGAAGTTGGAGAAGACTATCAGCAACCAAAAATAGATCAAAAAGGTGATTAGGAATGAAGTTAAAAGCTATAAAAGCAAATACCAGGAGGCCATTAAGCTCAAAGATCAAGTTGAGGAGCAAAAAAAAAGAAAAATAAAGAACATGTCAAGGAAATACAAGACTTGAAGCATCAGGTTCAGATTGAGAAGGCCAAATTCTCAAGCTTCTCAAAAGCATGATTAAAGAAGGTAAGAAAAGAGCTTTGCTCTGAAGTCTTGGATAAATGCTTTAAACTACAACCCATAATAGATTATATGGATGATGCTAGCCATTTGATCCATAATACTAAAGAAGACCTAGATAAGTTCACTCAGGAGCTGCAACCCATGGTCATTCCTATAGAACAAATCTATAAACTATCTGATAGCATGTTTAATGAGGTTGCTAAACCGATTCCCAAAAAGGAATGGAATGTTTCTATATTGGTCACTAGAGTTATGGTCAAGAAGAATATATTTCTCTAGAAGGCTTTTTTCTTATATTACAAAGTGGAAACACAATTCAATATGTGGTAGATATCAACCAAGAAATGACTTGATATGGCTTCAAACGACTTTGACTTGAGAATAATACTCTACTATCAAAAGAAGATATCAAGAAGAGAGTAGCTTCAAGCATCCAAGATGAATATAAGGTTTATTCCTGGAAGGAGCCATTTGATCAATAACAGGTCTCTCAGATGATAATTGATTTAACCAAGCTTATATATTTTATGGAGAACCTGGTGAACAAGGGAAGCTCCAAAAACTATGAGGATACTGTTGAGTTAAATTTTATGCATAAATATCTTAATGATACTTCTAATTATTCTAAGGCAATTTGGATTCAAGATTTTCAAACTCTTAAACTAATGATTCGACTATTTGGTACTGATGCCGATAAAAAATATAAGCAGCAAGACTCACCAGAAGAAGAAGAGACTGACAAAGAGTAGGAATACGATGGTGAGAAAGAAGCTCATCAGAAATGGGAGGAATCAGATAGAGTTGTTGAAGATCCTCAAGAGGTGTAAGTCTAAAGTTTTATGTTTCAAATATTTTTATATTCATGAAAAGAGTGTTGTAATTATTTTTTATTCTAAAATTTTGAGAGAGCAATAATAAAAGCATGAGGCCAAAGAGCAGAGAATGAATTTTTCATAAAGGTCTTTTGATTATTTTGATTGGGCTTATAAGGGAGAGCGTAGCTCTCTTTTGCTTGACATGGAGTACTTTTCAGTCAAAAGGAATGGTGAATGTCATTTTTTCCAGTATGATCTCCATGTGAACCATTATCCTTTGGGTGGCTTCACAAAGTTTCCAAAGGGTAATGGTCATATAGAAATTATTCTATGAAGCATTGTGCAAATGTTTTTATTTTTTGACTCCTTATGTCCAATGGATAAGACTCTGAGTTTGTTGGCTTTGTAAGCAAATCCACCTAAGAGACACCAGAATGTAAGCCCAAAATAGCCACATCCTTAGAAAATTTTTGAAAATATTTTCTAAGGTATGAAGATGCTCCCAACCATTCAGAACATAGTGTATTTCCAAGTGGCCCAACGCAAGATGCTCCCAACCACTCAAAATATAGTGTATTTACAAGCGGCCTAGCGCAAGGTGTTCTACACTTCTCAATACTTATTGCATTTTGTAGTGGCCCCGCACAGATTTTCCATGCCGCTGTCAACTTAGGTCAAAGCTAATGTCAGTGTTCTCTAAAATGTGGCCTAGCACACATTTTCCCACCCTAAAGACTAAGTAACCAAGTTTTGAGGTGTTCTAGGATACTGAGTTATATGTGTATTTTGAAGCAGATAAGAATAGATTTTCCTGTAACCACTAGAAAGGGTCACACCCGATTGTGGCTTCTATTGTGATAAATGGCAAAGATATAATATGCATACAAGTAAATAAAATTGACAAAAAATGAAACAGTAAAAAAATGCTTTATTCCATTATATTTGAATTCAAAAACCCAATTACAAGTATGCCCCTATTAGGGATATTCATTTTGATACAATATTACAATAGTAGTGCTCAATTGTTTTCTCTCTTAAGGGTAGGTGTGATTTCCAAATGCCTCTCAGAATGGCATGAAGTGCTCTAGGGTGGAGGTGCCCTCTTCTTCGTAATGGGGAAGGAACTTGATGATTTTCTCTCCTTTGAAACTGTTCCCTATGGTCAAGAAACAACAAGAATGTCAAAAATATAGGCAGTCTATCATGATGAGGCCCTTTTAGGTAAATTGCATAATGACATCATTAACATGCATAATCAAGAAATGTAAAGAATGCTTCTAAGCTATGCAAAGTGAATCAAGATTCATGTAATAACATAAAGAAAAGTAGCAGCTACACTATGCATGGATCAAATATGAAAATTGAAGCATAAACATGCATAAAGAAAGCATTTTAGTCCTAATTAAAGCATAAGCATAAAATGTAAATCTAACCTAGTTCTACGGTCAAAAGTCTTCTAAAATGCTATTAAACTATGAAAACACTTAATCTAACCTAATTAGCTAGACATAAATGAAATTAGGAAGGTGGTTATACCTCTACTACAAATCGTAGCTCTAGTTCATAGTCTGCACTGTAAGTTGTGGCTGACAACTGTGGTTAGCACTCTAATAGGCTTACCCTTAATTCCAAGGGCAGTGGGCTTCACCTCCTTGTCCAATTGATGTTCAAGGATTGCCTTTAATGTCATTTTGATAGTTTTGGTGGTCAAATCACTATGATGGGCCTTCGTTTGCCTGGATTTGTGTATCTTGGCTCTCCTAGACTCCTAGGGTATCCATACTACAATTCATAATGAATCTTACCAAGTAGGTAGGGGATAAGTGCAATAGCTCTCTCTCAGTATACTCGATTGAGTGTACAATTTGATAGGGCTTCGTTGCTCAAATATCCAATGCTCTCTCTTCTAATTTACCCTAATTTTGAGGGGTACTTATAGGACTACCCAAGGGCTAGGGGTGGCTTCCTGGAGAATCCAAGATCAAGAAGGGGTGGTTAGGACAGTTGGAATGGAAGCTTTCGCCCTCTAACCACCTTCTTCTAGATCTAATGGTCGTTTCAACCGATTTGGCTTAGATTCTAATGCTCTCTCTTCTAATTTACCCTAATTTTGAGGGGTACTTATAGGACTACCCAAGGGCTAGGGGTGGCTTCCTGGAGAAGCCAAGATCAAGAAGTGGTAGTTAGGATAGTTGGAATGGAAGCTTTCGCCCTCTAACCACCTTCTTCTAGATCCAATAGTCGTTTCAACCGATTTGGCTTAGATTGAAGGCCAACTAAACTTCAGTTAATACCATAGGTCACAGTTGTGGTCTAGACTACAAACCGCAGTTCAGTTGTAAACCGTAGGTCTGGACTACGGTTCAGACTGATTAGGCCAAGAATCCCAAATTGAGTGGTTAGAACCACTACTCTATCTTGGAGTCTGTCCAAGATCTTCCATATGGTCTTGTAGAATGTCCATATGAGTAGTCGCCCTTGACATGACATGTTTTAGGTGTCTACAGATGCCCCTTTTGAGATGCATTATGATATCAAACAACATTGAGAAAAAATAGACCTCTTAAAATGATGTCAAAGGTTCTATGATGATCATTAGTCAGATCAATATTAGATGCCCCATGTCCAGCAAAAGGACGTGCATCCTGGAATCATTGCTTCTAACTCTTTGGAGGCTTAAACTTGAAAAGCTTGTATTCGCCATTAGTCATTCGGGTAGCGTTTGATGCTACAATAGGATTGGCCTATATAATCGAAAGGAGATGAGATAAAAACAAATTATCATATTTGTTATTTACCCCAAGAAAAGGGGTAAGCTTATGATAGTTGTTTACAATGATTTGCAAGGACGAACACAATTTTGATAAGATCAAGGGATCTATGATCTCTAGGATCTTCTATTGATTTTGATTATGATTTGATATTATGACTACCCCCTCAAGCGACAAGTCGATGAGGGTAATGACAATGTATTAAGTAATGATGTTGCTTGACCACCATGGATGATCTGAACAAATTTATATTTGAGCAAATTAATGCCTTGGCTAGGCCTAGTTCAGCTTTTGATTCTAACTATTAATAGTATTTGCATTCTTTTATCCCATGGAGCATTCGGGCTACAATAGTCGTCTTAGGGAATTGAATTGATACAAATCCAATCATATTTGTGTTGAATCAAATTATTGATGATTTGCTAAAAAAGAGGTCATAGAAGAAATGGCATGCAACGCCTCGTTCCCATGGAGTAGTTCGGCCATGCAGGCCTTCTTAGGGATTGAAGAGAAGCATATCAGATTGACAATGACAATTTTTGCCCCAAATGTCCTTATGGTAATTTACTCATCTTGTCGAATTACATGGGTCGCAAGTCACTGCAACCGCCAAGTGTATAGGGTAAATTACTAAATACGAGGTGAATTTGGTGTTTTAATTATTTGTTTTTTTTGTGAATATTTTGAATTATGCATTGAGCTTATTTATTTGGTTGGGAGGTGTGTCGCTCCATGAAAGTATTATCATAGCGACAACCTTGGTTGTACTTTATAATATTAGCCAGATTTTTAATTTTTGATTGGATCCCAGTGCTTGATTATCATCAAATTTCCAAATTAACTTGATTTTATTGCATTCTAACCCAATGGGAGGCATTAATTGATCTTTTTGGCCCTTCCCATGGTGGAATTTTTTAAAATTATCTACCAGTTGCAAACTGCGGCTAGGGCCTACGGTCTACGCTGAATATGAGAAGTCTATAAAAATTTCAAATTTCAAATATCTCTCATTATTCCTTGATAGTGACTTGCAACTAGAGCTCTAACAATGATAGCTGACTAAACTAAATTGTAACCTAGCACACTTTACCCGCATACCAACTCACAGCACGATGGCAGGGCACGAGAAAGCGTCTTCTAGATGTAGGGGACGAGGGGAGGGTAAGGTAACTCAAAAACCAAGACCTCACATCCATTACCAATAAAATAAACCCAATTAAGTAATCGGTAAATTAATCTCACTAAACTGCTGGCAATGAACCTCATCTTAGGCTGCGGTAGCTTAGATTTTTATTTTTTTGCATTTTTGGTCATAGTATCGCACCCGACCGAACTTCGATCAGAGACCACAGGTACCAGCTACAGTTCCCAATTGATAAATTGGGGACCATAGCTGCTAGTTGTGGTCAGCATTCAAAATATCAATGGTCAAATTTTGACCGCATGCAGACCGTAGGGTTGACCCATGGTTCGCCAACTTTAGGAAAATTTTGTAAAATTTTTAATTTTTCTAAATTTTTAGAGGCAATTAATATCATTTAATGCATTTTTGACCTATTTGATTGAAAAATTTGATTTGTAGGCTTGCATGATGACATGTTTTTGCAATTTTATCAATTTTTTACTGTTTTGATAATTTTCAGATCAATTTTTAATTTTTTTTGCATGTTTTAGTTAGATTTTTCCTTATTTTATGCTATTTATTTCAAAGATTGACCTCTAGAGCACGAGAGCCTGACATTTTGAAGACTCTCCATGGAGAGATTACTGATGGTGAGCAAGAGTGGTTTGGAGTTGTCGACTTCAGCTACGTTCTGGATCTACCCATCATTAGGGTAGATCAATCATATCTGACTGCATTGGCCTATCGTTGGAATATGCGGATCAACATGTTTCACCTACCTACAGGTGAAATGACAGTTACACTAGAGGACGTCTACAAGATCTTTAGGATCTCCATTGATTGTGAGGCCATCGTATGCTCCACCTCTGGGGCTAAGGAGTTTTTCAGTGAGCTATTGACCATAGAGGTGTCCACATCGGCTATTGGTAGAGGAAGAACATCTTCTCTATGCACGAGGGCATCTTCATGCACCTGGTGGTGTAATATGTGCTTCTAGACTCCTCGGGTATGAGGATTCCCTAGAACCTTCTAGCTACTATATGTAGAGTAGTACAAAGCTCTATCTACCAGCCACTAATCCTAGCCTAGGGGAGAACTCTATTGGCTTAGTTGTACCATGACCTATATCAGATTACTAAGCATAGTCGTAATGGCATTAGTTGCAGTCTACTTTTGTAGATATGGGGTTGGTAGCATATAAGAGTAGAGAATCCTAGGGAGCTATCCCTACACATTACAGACATTGATGATGAGCATTAGTGCTATGATGTCTGCTAGTCTTAGGAGGAGGAGGGCTTCCATAGCAGGACTCATGTTGGTGAGACCTAGCATTACATTACCCAATTTGTAGCACTTGGGTCAGATGATAGCCAGTGGTGACCCTACATGGATTATCCTGATTGGCCTAAGGTCGGTGAGAGGCTTTAATAGGCTCACTGATATAAATGGCTACTCAGTCGAAAGGTCGATATCAGAGATTTTTATTTTTTCTTTCACATTTTGCAATAGTTTGGCATGGTGTAGGACATCTCAAAGATCCCATTCACTTACAAGCACCTAGATTTGGAGAGGGATCTATCGTGGATCTAGCCTCCAACACTAGGTGATGCTCTAGATGACTTCCAAGAGATTGGGGTTGACGTAGCAGCAACCACTCCAAATTATTATGGATGGTGGTCTATGTTCTGCTAGTATGGAATAGGGCCTCTGGGTCATGCTGTAGATTAGGCAGGAGAAGAGGTGGATCCTGACGGACACAGGGTGCACCAATGAACAGAGGTCAGTTGGGGTGCACAGAGGCTACCGCTAAGGAGGCTCCCAAGATTTATCCTAATGAGGAGGCTCTAGAGTAGGGTGAGGTCCCTCCTGATAGTGTAGAGGGGCTACTCTTAGCACAAGTGGCTGACTTGCAAAGTTAGCTCGATAGATTCTAGATGCAACAGAGGGAGCATGATACTACTATTGCTACTTTGTAGGTGTAGTTGATAGAGATAGATCACCAACTAATACAGGTGGACCAATAGATTGCCAGCCTGACCACCCATGCTACTACAGTAGAGATCCAAGTTGGTGAGCTCACTCATGCTCATGACTTGGTAGAGTCACAGAGGGATGCGGTTGTAGCAGAGCAGGATCTACTCAGGGCACATAGGGAGGATCCTCCATCCTCTTAGTTTATTATGGGACCTCTGATGGCACCAATAGTAGTACTACCAGGTGGCTGAGATCCTATGGAAAAGGTTCAGTGCCTACAAGGTTTACTTATGAGTGCCAATGAGAGGCACACATCCAAGGTTGATCGGGTAGACCAGTTGGTTTGATACATTCAGATGTTGGGCATAGAGGTTCTTGAGGATCCATACACTATAGAGTCCTAACACACTAGATCTCAAACTATAGGATAGTCCACTGCTAGCTCAAGCCATCGCACCCATTATAGCAAGAGAACACATAGGTCCTCTAGTACGCATAGCAGCAATAGTCATACTAGGACCAAGGAGGCAGGGCAGTCTACTACAACGTCCAGTCATAGTTCCTAGTTTATGGAGGTGCCCATAGCACAAGGATCAGTTGGACGAGTGCTAGTCCTCTTTGGGTTAGCTGGTACTTAGGGCTCATAGTAGGATCCACAGCAGTCAGCAGTGCAGTAGGCAAAGCAGTCTCCTGAGTACAGCACTGAGGGAGGCAATGAGATCTCTGGTATAGGGGAAGTAGATCAGAGCTAGATCTCTACTACTACAGGACACATTTTTGGTGTAAGGTCGAGCACCTACACATTTGTAGCCTGTAGGTATTTTTGTACTTCTCATGTACTCTGAGACACACATTATATAGATGATATGATCATTATTATGGCTCATTATTGTGTATTAATTTTATGTTTATGTAATGCACATGGATGCAATGTTTATGTTATGTTGATGTTATATGACGTGATGTATGGATGACGTGCTCTAAATAGCTATTTGATTTATGATGATGATATGCAGTGATCTTAGATGCTTAGATATGCTTTTTTATGGATGCATATGGATGCGATGTTTTTCTCTTAACGCATATTTGATATTGCTTTATTTTCATGCATTAATGTACGTAATGCTTTATTTACATGATGCTAATCTAATGTAAATGAACCTGTATGTTTTAATCACTTAAAACATAAGGAATGAATGCAATTATGTTTATCAAGTTTAGATTTTAGTTGGACTAAGCCACTAGGAAATGTAGGACACCTGAAGCTATCTCTTCCACAATCAAACATTGGTCTTGTTCATAAGCGAGATGCTAATGCGTCAGACATATCGTCATGTGTAAGGTTTAGTAGTGCTGACAATTCCAGGTATTTAGGCTCATTCATTTCTATCCTTCAATTTTGGGATGCTTGCTCATATGTAGTGAAGTAAGGGAGTCGATTCCATCTTCTTTTTGAACTATATTTGGATCTTCATTTGATCTCTCTTCGAGTTGGATTTTGGATCTTCATTTGATCTCAGCTCAAACTTTTGATTTATGATCTTCATTTGATCTTCACTGTGAACTTCACTTTGAACTTTACTTTGAACTTTGATTTAAGCCTATTTTTTTATCTTCACTTGATCTTTACTTTTTGGCATTTACATTTGATAATCTTCTTCAGAAACTTTCCTTTTGGGAGATTTACTTGGAAAATTTGTTTTTGGTATATAGATTGAGAATATTGATCTTATGATATCAATACGAGATATCACTTTGGGGAGTCGATCTATGATATCGATCTAGGTTATCAATCATGAGGATTGATATTGTATATATCTTTAGGATATGCTCATTTTATCATAAGCAAGGTATTATGAATAGGGAACTAACCTATCCTTTTTCCAACTACCAACATTTCCCATACCGTCCGCACAGAGGGATAACAAGAATAACTCTTTTTGCTTTAGGATACCCGGTCCTGCTTCATGGATTTCATCTTCCCCTAGTCCTTGTTAGCATTGTTTAATTTTTTGCTTAGTGATAGGCTTCTGATATGCTAAGGGCTATACTAACTGAACCTTAGCTACAAAAGCAAAGAGAGCTTTCTACCAACTCTTGATGATACTACTAGGTATGACTGAGTGATCGAAAAAACATAGTATATCTCCATAGCAACATTATAGGTTGTGTTGAAAAACACAATTACTCACATGAATGATGGATCATGATAAATGCAAAGATGCATGATTTAAACACAAACGTGGTGTCTTTTGTAATACTGACAAACACAAATGTCATCTATTACGAAATGCAACAAATGATGAATGCCTCTATGCAATGCAGTAATGCGATGAATGCATGTGTAAATGCAAAATTCAAATGTAAATGCAAATGTTTTTGTATTTTATGTTTTACCAAAAAAAAAATTTGATTTTATTGATTTTATAATTTTTATGAGTTTTTGAGCCTCATAATTGACCAAATGGCGAGTACATGCCTCTCGAGCCGTTAGATTGACCAAGCAATTTTTAGGAATCCTTGGAGGTTTTGGGATTGACCAAAGGAATTATGGGTACCTTTGGGGTGTTTTGGGATGACCAAGCGATTTTGAGAATCCTTGGAGCCTTTGGGGTTGACCAAGTAGTTTTTCAAAAACTCTTGGTACCTTTTGCATTTGACCAAAGGGCTTACAGATGCCTTTGGAGCTTTTGGGTTGACCAAGCAATTTTTTAGAAACTCTTGGTGCCTTTTGAGTTTGACCAAAGGGCTTGCAGATGCATTTGGAGCTTTTTAAGATGATCAAGCTATTATAAGCAAATCCCCAAGGCTTTTAACTGACACAACCAAGCAGTTTCAAGGACCCTTGGAGAATTTTTGGGATGATCAAGCAGTTTTGACCAAACCCTCAAAGATTTTGAGGTTGACCAAAAGGGCTTATAGATGCCTTTGGAGCTTTTTACTTGACCGAACCACTAATAAAAGTGTTTGGAGCTTTTTAGGATGACCGAGCAATTACAAGAAACTCTCAAAGCCTTTGACTATGCTCTTTAAGCATAAAATGCCTTAATATGGATGATTTTGAGAGGTTCAGGGTCTTCAACACCCCCTAGAGACATTAGGCGATAGGTACCCTAACCAATATTTTTAGATATGATGTAGGTTCCTAACCAATTGGCTATGAATTTGTCTCGCATATCTGGCAGTAAATTAGAGTTCTGTTGGTTTTCTTTCAAGATAAGATCCCCAAATTCAAAGTCTATCTAGTGGAATTTGACATTGTAAGCTCATTTTAATCACTCCTGATAAATGCAGAGATGCTCCAGGGAATTCACGTGACGTTCATCAAGTAGCGTCAGTTGATCCAGTCGAGCTTGCCACGCAGTGTCATCATCGATGAACTCTTTCAATGCGACGCGCAGCATTGAAATTTCTAATTCCAGGGACATAATGGCCTTAGTGCCATATACTAGTGAGAACGGTGTTGCCCTAGTGAGTGCCCAAATACTAGTCCTGTAAGCCCAAAGCACAAGGGGCAATTGGATGTGCCAATATTTGTGGTTTTCTTGTTTCGTCTTTTTCAATATGGCTACCACTATCTTATTTGAAGCTTCAACCTACCTGTTTGCTTGTGGATAGTATGGAGTCACAAAACTATGTTTGATTCTATATTTATATGTCAAAGCTCTCATAATTTTGTTCTTGAAAGACGTTCCATTATTCGATATTATTTTGGATGGAATCCCAAAATGACTTATGATATGCTCCAGTATAAACTTTGTTATACGAGCTTCGGTTATCGTTGTTAAGGGTATTGCTTCCACCCACTTTGTAAAATACTCAGTAGCCATGATTATGAATGTATGTCAACCCGATGATGGAGGAGAGATCTTACCTATAAGATCCAATCCCCACTGAGCAAATGGCCAAGCCGCTTGAATGGGCTATAAGGCCTATGATGGCAAGTGCATACCATTAGCGTGATGCTGGCATTTAATGCATTTCTTGACATATGCATTGCACTCCTTCTCCATAGTGGGCCAATAGTAACCCATTCAAATGATGTGCTTGACAATGGCCATACTTCTAAAATGGCCATCACACGTACCATCATGGGGTTACAAAATTACCCATGATGCCTCTTGGGGATCTAAGCAATAGAGGAGAACTCCATCATGACTTCTTCAATACAGTATGTCTCCTATTAAGTCATATTTGGCCACTTTCTATTTAAATGTGCACTTTGCGGCATGCAGCAATCCCTTTGGTATTATACTAAGCTTTAGGAAGTCTTTAATTTATGACATCCAATTTTGATAAATCTCAACTTTGACTGCCAACATGACTTTCTCCCCCTGCATATTTACTTTTGTAAATGCAAACTCAGAAATAACCCTGTGGTGAATGGTAGTACCACTCCTCATGGGACTCTGAGAGGTTAATGACCCCCAAGGTGCCTTCTTAATAAAGTCTTCAGCTCTATAGAACCATTCATCTTATGGTTCTACACTGATCATGTTGACTGATTCTCTATTATCATAGGTTGCATGCTCTGCTACTGGATGAGAGAGCCTCTTGACATGGATGGTAGTGAAATTAGCAAATGGATTCTGAGGGATTAAGGATCCCAAAGATGCCATGGTATTTTCAAACCTATTTAATGATTGAGGGATTGCCTCAATGTCATACTATTCCAGTTTGGCCAAATATGTGTCAACTAGATCTTTATAGGATTTCAATACGAGACACCGACATTGAAAAAGTCTCTTGACTTGATTTACTATGAGCAAGGAATCACCAAATATGTTCAATCTCTTAATATTCATGGTGATGGTTGTGTGGAGGCCCAACAGTAGGGCTTCATACTCAACATTGTTGTTGGTGCATGGAAAATCCAACTTGAATGACAAGGGCATTGGAGCTCCTTGTGGCATGAAGAACACTATTCTGGAACCACCCCCTTGTTTGCACTTTGAACCGTCAAAGAATAGAGTCATATCAGCATTGTTCTTCGATTCTTTGGGTTTGGGAGCTTCAGATACGACGAAGACTACATCATCTGAAATAACTATTGTTAGAGTCCTACTATTTGACAGTGGCACCTCAACTAATTGATCTGCTATGACCTGTCCCTTAATGGACTTTTGGCTTATGAATTCTAGATTGAATTTCGTAAACAACATGATCCACTTCGCAGTATGCGTATTGTGATAAGTCTTACTCATCATGTACTACAAAGTATTTTGTTTGGATATAACATACGTCGTATGACTTAACATATAATGTCACTATTTCTTGGTAGTGAACACTACTGCTAAACACAATTTTTCCATGTATGCATACCCAAGCTCATAGCTCACCAAAGTTCAACTAATGTAATATATGGCTTGTTCTTTGTCTTGCACGTTCTTTTGGGCCAACGTGGTTCCCAATGCAAAGTTAATTGCCGATATATATAGTAGAAAAGGCACCTCTAGCCTTGGTGGAGCTAGCACTGGCGGCATCGCCAGGTATTGCTTTATCTCAGTGAAGGCTATCTTGCACTCATCGTCCCAGTTGAATGGGACACCCTTACGTAGCAGTCGATTGATAGGTCATAATTTATCCTATAGTTGGGTGATAAATCACTTTATCGAGGCTACCTTGCACTGAAGGCTCCTTAATTCCTTAATATTGGTGGGAGAACGCATCTCCAAAATGGTCATGACCTTTGCTAGGTCTACTTCGATGCCTCTCTTGGAGATGATGAACCCTAGTAATTTTCCAAAAGTTATGCCAAATATGCACTTCTTAGGATTAAACCTGATATTGTGCTCTATCAGGCGATCGAAGACTTTCCTTAAGACCTCTGCATGCTCTTCTCATAGAAATGACTTGGCTAACAAATCATCGATATAATCTTCAAGAATTTTTTGCATATAGTCATGAAAGATGTATGTCATAGCCCACCGGTATGTGGCACCAACATTTTTTAGGCTGAATGGCATAACTTTATAGAAAAATGTTCCCCATGGAGTTATAAACACAATTTTGTGATGGTCTTCAGGTTTAATCTGAATTTGATTGTAACCAGAACAACCATCCATTAAGGAGAGAATTTTGTGACCTATAGTTGCATCTATGAGAGCATCAATATTGGGCAATAGAAATGAATCTTTGGGTGTTGCCTTATTTAGGTCTTTAAAATCCATGCAAATACGAATTCTTCCATCGAGTTTTCCCATGGGTACCATATTGGACACCCATTCTGGATAATCAATGGAAATCACAAATTCCACATCCAACAGCTTCTACAACTCATCTTTCACCATTAAGGCTACTGTTGGGTGTATTTTCCTAAGCTTTTTCTTGATTGGCTTCTTCGTCAAATCTAGTGAAAGGTTATGAATAACCAATTTTAGGTTTAGACCTGGCATATCCTTATATGATAAAGCAAACAAATTTGGTCTCTCTTTTAGTAGATGGATGAGGGTGGCCCGCTCATTTGGAGTGAGACTCTCTCCAAATTTAACCTTCTTTGTGCTGGTGGGATCATCACTTATATCCACCTCAAAGGTTTCCTCTACCAACATATGCGACACCTCCTCAAGCTGGTGAGGCATAGGAATTAGATGAATGTCATCACCCAGGTTGAGTGGTTCCATGTTGGAAGCATTTTTAGCATGATAAACATCATATGCACAGCCTGGTGCAAAATGGAAAGGTTGTAACATTTCTTCATTGGGAAAGAAATCCTCAGGCTCAACAGGTGAATCAGCATGATCCTAGTCAATAGCATCTTTGTTAAGATACAATGATTTATATGGATCTGTTGGATTGTGAAGCGGAGTGGTCAAATAAATGGAGACCATATTTATGGAATGGAATTGATCTCTAGGACCACACAGACTGACCTCTACAAAATCTGCACAGTCCTCATACCCATGATCTGGCTCTAATGGCATAGGCACAAAAGGGTCTTCCTTGTGAGAACTATGAATAACTAGATACTCCCAATGCATTGAATGCAAAATAGGATCATTCAACTCACAAAGCTGCATGTAGGTCTATGGAAGGGGATTAACCAACTGATGGATTCGATCCAGTTTTAACCATCTCGCTCTTAGATGCGGACCAACATGTAGCGGCCTATATACCTCATCAATGTTGATGGGTTGATGGCAATGATGCAAATAAGGAGGACCAAGGTAGGCCCTCTCTATCTTATCTTCTTTGTCACTATCATAATATAATCCTTCATTCGCCCCCACTCTTGGAGGGTGTTCCTCTAAGTGAGACCCCATAAATCTCATTTTTTGCATACTGTCGTTGCTAGCTAGAAAAATCAAATAGTTATATCTCATGTACGATGCTATCGAGAAAACTGGCTCGATCTCTTCCCCTGGATGATAAACATTGGGAAGGATCTCTTTGGTATCTAGTACTGATTCCATAGGTAGTAAATGATGTGCATACAAAGGCCTTAGATAAGCGCCTTCGACTTCATCCTCATATTCATTATCATTTATAGAATCTTCATCTACCTCATAGCCTGGTCCACTCATATCGGAGGTGGACTTCGCTCCATATTCATTAAAAATATTTCCTAACTCGATATCGCTTGTAGTAATGGGGTTGCACTCCTGCATGTCTATGTTGTCGACTGCCTCATGGGTTTGGTGTCCCAGTTGATCTCTAGGGTTTATCTTTTCCTCAATCTACTCAAGGAGCCCTTCATGATGATCTTCGAGTGGGTCAATGGTGATGGTAGATATCATAGGGTGATTCCTCCAAAATTTGGAAGGATCTAGATGATATGGATTAAAATACACATCGTCCGCCATGCTGAGGTACAAACAATCTAGGTATGCTACGAGTAAATCATCCTACCCACGTATCTGTAACCCTAAACTGAATCTATCAATGACTAACTAATAATGAAGTTCCAGTAGAGTCCTTTGTCCTTGTTCAAAGAGACCAAGGTCATATCAATGCCAGTGATATAGCTCAAAAATCTACATGGAATACTCTGGATTAGACAAATAATGAATGTTTACTACAAAAGGTTCCTCGTCATCTTCATCCATGGGCTCTCACATTATAAGTTGATCTAGACCTGCATAGATGAATTTATTATGGTTAGGTAGTTCTCCCAGTGAAACCATCGATCCAACTGGATAACGATGGGTGGATGGTTTGTCCATCTCTTGTGCAATCTTCAAGATTGGTTTGAAGGTCACATTTTGCACAAGGTACTCACCTAATCTGGTATTAGCGAGATGTACCATCACCCATGGTGCGGATGATCCTATGAAAGATGCAGGCGAGGCAGGCTGAGGTGCCTCCTTGGATTTGTCTTGGGGTTCCTCAACTTCCATGGGAATGGTAATGTCCTCGATGATTGACTTGGGCTCAAGCTATTTCTCTGTTTCACCCATATTCACCTTTAATTTCCTATCATCCCGATGCATGACTGATGCTGACGACTTCAAGGAAGTGGTAGTGGTATGCTTCGATCTGTGTGACTCAGATGGCATTGGTTGAACATGCACCACCGATTTACCTCCTGGTTTCTTTGTTGGTGACGACGGTCGAACATCTAGGTGTGTTGATGGGAGTATGAAGCCCCTAGGAAAATTTGCTAGATTCATAAACTTAAATGACTCCTCATCCGAAGCCACTAAGTGAACTAGTCCCTCATGAATATATTTCATGCATTGATGCAGTATCGAGGGGACACAATGCGTTTCATAAATCCAAGGCCTACCGAGTAAAATGTTGTACTGCATGGCCTCTTCTATCACATGACACATTACTAAAATGGTATTCAAACCCATCTATACAAGTAGGATAATTGTACTAACAGTTGAACATAGTGCATCGTTAAACACTCTTAATGTAAATGTAGTTGGCACAAATGTGATTTAGGTAGCTTCAAATGACTCAGTGCCTTGGTCGTTATTATGTTGATCGATGAGCTAGTATCAATCAAGACCCTTTTAAATGACATGTGATTCACACACATGATTATATGCAATGGTGGATCATCCATAGTTGTAGAAACCATCCTTATCTCATGATCGTAAAATTAGATCATCGGTTCTTGACACTATTGTACATGTCCCACAAAATTTGTGAATACCTGTGCATCCTGGGCCTGTACTTCAATGGACCTTAACATGTCCATAAGATTCTTCCTATGCCTCAGGGACTATTGAATTAATTCACATATTGATAACTTCATAGGAGTTGTCTGCAGGTTTTGGATCAACCTAATCCTTAGGGTCACCACAGGTCTTGTTGGTGGGCCTAGAATATTCTATGTTGGTCGTTGATTCAGTGTGGCTTGTATCTAGATAAGAGCATAAGGTTGATTTTTTTGTTTGTATCTCCCGTGCCTAGTAACAACATTGACCATGCCTATGAACCCTTGGGTAGGTGGTTCAACTTGTACCTAGTTAACTTGACCAACGTTGTTCCGAGGCACCTCATGATTTGGTAAGGGGTTCTTGTAAATCCCCATATTTTGATTGTAGTGTGCCTACGGGTTGTGAGGAACTACAATATCACCCTTGTCGATCATATTTTGCACTAGGTCTTTGAAATACCAATACACCTCAATGTCATGTCCTTTCATTCTATGAAAGATGTAAAATAGATAATCTTGAAACCCCTTTGGTTTAGGTTGATTGGGTTCTATCATATTGACTTCGAACAATCTAATTATCTTAGCCTCACATAACTGATGGAAAATCATCATCAGTGATTCTATCAATGGTGTGAATTGGCAAGGCGAGATTTATTCTTTGTTTTTTCCCTTGTAGTTATTGCGCTTGTCATACTGCGTAGGGGGAGGTTGGGCTTGATAATTCTACTTTTGTTGCCTCTTGTCCTCCCTTTGGAGATTTAATACCACTTGATTTACATGGGCCTACTTGCCCTGATGCTTTGTGGTACTCTTCTTTTGTCCCTCTCTCCTATTTTTGAGCTTCAAGTTGCCCTCTTGCAACTTGATGTCCTCAATCACCTTGGCTTGCGCCAAAGCCTCTTCGAATGTAGCATACTATTGCAGTTGTAGCAGTAACGATATGTGCTTGGAACAACTCTTCATGAAAATCTAAGTTAATTATATGGTAGGAATGGGGAATGGCAACTTCACCATTAATCTTCTCCACCTATTTTCGTATTGTTCTATCGGCTCATCATCGCGCTGAGCTAACACAGCTAGATCATAAATATTAGCCTATTTCTTGATGCCAAAGTAATAGTGTTCAAGAAAGGCATCATATAATTGCTCAAATTTTTGTTATACTATGATTCTTTAGCTGATTAAATCACTCTTGGGTAGGCCCTAAAATTTTCATGGTGAACGTGCACAACAATAAGGCATCATTGCTTGCTATCTGAAAGTAAGCATCCATAAAGCTTGTTACATGTTCTTGTGAGTCTTCATCACCCTTGAACTTATCTAACCTAGGCATGTCAAAATTCTTAGGGTAGGACAAAGTAGGCATTGAAGGATCCAAAGGCTAGTTATGGATTTTCCTTAGAGTCGGCTTTTCAATAGCCATGCCTTGTCTCTCAATGGATTTAATTTTCTTAGCCAAGGCCTTACAGGACTCTGAAGATAGAAAGTCCTCCACCTTAATTTGACATGTAGGTGGCTTAGTAGGTATTGTCTTCCTTGTACGAGATGGAGATCTTTGCTCTTCCTCCTCTTTAGCTTGAGAGCTTTTAGGATATGCCTACTCGTATCCATATCCCGCTGTTGCTTCATGTTGTCTCTACCTTTGATTATTGAGCGATGGTAGCCACTCCCTTTGTTTGGCAGTAACATGAGTATGAGCATCTCTATGATCTTGATGCATCTTAGCTTGTGATAAATCCTTCCTATGCATCTACTCTTGATGCATCTCAGCTTGTGATAAAGCCTTCCTATGCATCTGCTCTTGATGCTCATCTTGAGGATATAGGTCAGCCCTAGCTAGCCGATCCTCCTATTCTATGCATTCCTTTTGCGCAAGGATACGCTCCTCATGCATGCGCTACTCATATAACCTCTATATTATGAGCCTTTGCACTTGAATATTTTCATCTTTGATATGCTACCTCTTTAGGTGAGCATCCTCCAATTGGTCTTGGAGAATTCGGCATTTTTTCTTTGATGCCATTCGATGTAACCTATCAATCTGGTCAACCGTGGGAGGCCTTTGATACCCCTTCTCTATACGAGTGACTTTATGGGTTTTGTACCCATCGAACTAATATGTTGTGCCTTTGCCTCTATCTATAAAGATGGCATTGGCCTCCTTCTGTGTCCTATATTGTGACCCACCATGTACAGATAGCGGGTGTGTGACATGCGGGTGCTTAGAAGCCTCCTGATGTTCTCTAGTAGTGCGGATGACACTCCCACTACTCTCACTCAGGGCTCGAGTAGATGGAGTAGAAGGCTTGCATCCTAGTTGCTCGAGAACACTACCTAGGCCTTCTATCTGCCTAGACTGCCATCGCTCATTCAATGGTGTACTGTTATCTTCCACCTTTGATATGTCAATGGTGATTTTATGTGTTGGACTATTCATGGGAGTATGGTTAGTTCTATGCTCGATAGAGAGCCTATCTGCCTGCCCCTAAATGGGTAGGTCTCTAGTCCTTCTATACTCATAAGGTGGAGCCATAGATCCTCTAGTGGACTTAGTATGTAGGGGCACCAATATGGTCCCCTACACAATAAAATCTTCAGCCGAAAATGTGGATGCGCATACATTGAGGTCATGGTAATGGCTCTCAAATGGAACACCCTCATACTAGAAGGTTTCCTATTTGACTCTATGCCTAGAGGAGTGTACTGAAGCTCCTCTATTTAGGGTTTGCTTTGCTGGCTCCCCCTATGTCGATTTGTCTCCTTGAATGTTGGCCGAACGACGTTCGGTTCACTCATGTGGTTGAGGATTCGACATGTATTGTTGTGAACTATTTAGGTGTTGGTCATCAACATTGGCTTTGGACCGTTTATGACCCCAGTGTGTCCACCATTGAAGAACATGGACTTATATTGAGAGGGGTGGTGAACAGTATAAGACTTAACCAATTAATAATTTTAACTTTAGATAGTAGTGGCATCAACACAACATTAATCAAGACAAAAAGCATCACACATTGAAGACCCATTTTTAACGTGGTTCACCCAAAATGGTTGGGCTACGTCCACAAAACTTTTCTCTAAAAATTTCCTCAAAGTTCTTTGGGAATCCTTCCCAATTACAATATTTATGAGCCTCGAACCAAAGGAGATACCTTCCCCTAATCAGAATTTATGAGCCTCTGCTCAAAGGAGATACCTTCCCCTCTACTCTGGAAATGATCCCTCAGAAGATCAACTGCCTCTACCACTTGCTACAGCATGTAGAACTCCTTTCCACCGAAGACCTCTTGTCCTCAATGCTTAGCCTAAGAGACCTCTATCCTCTATGATCATGTCCACAAAAACTCAGCAATCTCTGCACACAAGTCTTCTCAAAGACTTGCTAACTCTGTCCTCAGGTTCTTCTCTAAGAACCACTGCAACTTCTCCACAAGTTCTCTGATAGAACTATCAAACTCAGCTCACAAGTCCTCTGCTAGGACCTATCCAAATCTGCTCACAAGTCCCCATTGAAACCTGTCCAAAATTGCTCACAAGTCCCCACCAGAACCTGTCCTCAAACAGCTCACAAGTCCCCACCAGAACCTATCCAAAACTCAGCAAGCTCACCAAAAAAAAAAAACTTTCTTAGTAGGAAATCACAAGGTGAATTGTTAGAGACCCAATGTGATTTTTCAAACTCATAGAAGCATAAAGAGAATTTTTAGAGACTCAATATGTTCTATACTCAACTCCCAATCTCAAAACTCAAATCAAATCAACTCAGCTCAAACTCAATCTCAAATCAAAACTCAACTCAAATCAACTCAGCTCAAACTCAATCTCAAATCTGAAAACTCAACTCAATATCTGAAATGGATAGGATAGAATGCTTTCTTTCAAGAACATGAAACCCCAACAATTTCCAACTATGCAAAGAATCACATAACAATGATACTCATGTTCTTTTCACCATCAATTAGGGCTTCAACAACAATGCTCATCAAACAAGGTTCAATCAACACCATTCAACTCAAAACACAACCTTGAAGCATTTCACAATCAACATCAAGAAAAGGAAACAAGTAGAACTCCTTTTCTCTCCAATATTGTTTGAACAAAAAGCATCCACCAACTCAAATCACAAGAGCACACACAACTTTTCAAATCATCAACAAAGGAGTAAGCCCAACACTTTAACCAAGTAAAGAATAGCTTGATTATTACCAATTTAATGAAAGCAAATGTCAATCTCAAAGCTGCCCACTTAAGGTTTCACAACTTCACACAAGAAGCAATTTTAACCTTAAAACATCATGCTTTCATTTCCATAATCAACCAAAAGCCCTCTCAACATTACAAGAAAAATTTATCCCTTATACACCTTATTTCTCCCTTATAGTCTTATCAAAAATAAAATTTATCTCTCATAAGAATGCAATAAGATATTTCAAACAACACCTTCAAAAGAATATTTTATCAAAAATAAAACAAGCTTTAAACTCCTTATAACTCCTAAGTTGTTTTTCCCTCTAATAAACTTCCTCCATCCGCAAAATACACTTAGCAAAAATTAATTTCGAAAGTACCTTGGCCAACATCAAAAATCGTGCTATGGAGAAATTGCACATGAATTCTAACACCACCCGTTGCATCCACTTCACGATATAAAACCCTTTCACGTTATTCGAATGTGGAACCTCCCGTTCGGGTAGCGCGCCAACAACCTAGCCGCTACCGGTGTGCCAAAGGTGCCCGGTGAGGTTTAAACCTCACACTGTTAGCCTTGTTACTTCTGCGCCAAGGATTAAATAAAACAACAGTGCCTCCCTTTCTTATGACGTGAACACGAAGACAAAAACCTTACGATGGATTTACGACAAACGATGAGGACAATAAAGATGAACAACATGTTTATGAAAACGGCGAAGACACAATCGAACGACGGGTTTACGAAAATGGCGAAGACACAATCGGAGAAGAAATCCGAACAACGGATCACAAAATCATAGTGAGGAAGAAATCAAACAGCAGATCATGAATTCATAGCGAGCAACTCTTTTCAAAATGTGGATGGGATAATTCTTGATTTTCATCGAGGGAGATTTATATGCATTTTTACCATAAGCTCTTGACGTCGACAAGGATTTTAACACATCGACGGAGGTCTTGGCTAGCGCCCACAATCTTAAAACATAGCGCCATGGGTTAGGAGAACCCATTGCAAAAAATAATTTAATATTTATTTAAAAATAATTAAAGGGAACCTTAACAAGGTTTTTAATTATTTAAATAAATACTTCCTCCTAGACCCAAATGCATTAAACTAATGCATCCACCTGTAATCTTTAAACCTACCAACTTGGGGTTTACAAAAGACCTTTGAAACTATCATGTCGTAACCTTCATCAAAACAAATTATTTGACATCAAATCAAATTCCTTCAAGAGATTCTTGACATCAATGACAACTTATACACTTGAGCAAAGGCAATGTACCCAAAGTACCCAAAATTGCCAACAATCTCCCCCTTTGTCATTGATGGCAAACCTTTACTGAAAACACTTCTCAAGAGCCAAAACTGAAACCAATTGTGCTAACAACTGACCAACTATGCCCACAACTGAGAATCTTCCTTTGAAGTTTTGCTCCCCTTGACTTGAAGCTCTCCTCTTCACTTTGAAGCTCTCCCCCTTACTCATATCTCTCCCCCTTTGTCATCAATGGCAAAGGGTCACCTTTGGGGCTCGGGACTAAGAATGAGCCTCTTAGCTTAGTCCCTCCCCCACCTCCTCGATGAGGTGATTAATTCTGGGGTGGGAGTACAACTCCCAATTTCTCCCTTAGATACTCAAACATATCTCTTGGAAGAGGTTTGGTGAAGATATCTACAATCTGCTCTTTAGTAGACACATACTCTACCTTGACCTTCTTGTCTTGCACTTTCTCCCTTAGAAAGTGATACTTGATGGAAATATGCTTTGTCCTTGAGTGCATTACCGGATTTTTGGAAATACTTATGGCACTTGTATTATCACAAAGTATGGAGATGGGTTGTTCATGCTTGACTTTGAAATCCTCCAAGGTGGTTTTCATCCATAAAACCTGTGTACACCCAGCCACTGCTGCTATGTATTCAGCCTCTCCTATAGATAAGGAAACTGAAGGTTGTTTCTTACTTAGCCAAGAAACCAAACTCTTTCCTAGAAAGAATGCTCCACCACTAGTGCTTTTCCTATCATCAATACTCGCTCGCCCAATCTACATCTCGTATAAGCCGTGAGAGTGAAATCATCACCTTTGGGATACCAAAGCCCAAAGTCCATAGTGCCCTTCAGATATCTAAATATCCTCTTAAATTCCATAACATGAGAATCTTTAGGAGCTACCTAAAATCTTGCTACTAACCCAACTGCCTGCATGATATCTGGTCTGGTTTCCATGTTGACAAGGACCGCAAATGATGTTATAGGGCCTTTTTTTTGGTCCCCACTAATATTGACAAGATTATCAAAGCTCAAAGCCCCAATATTTTATGCCATAACCAACTCTAATCTTCTTGAGTTAGAAAACACTTTTCCTTTTTAACCCCCCTAGCAAGTAAAAAATTTTTGGGGGTCTTGGAAGCAGCAATGAGTTTTCCATTTTTTTCTTTACTTATCTCACATCTATCCGAAAAGAAAGATACTATGTGCCCTTGATCACAAAGTTGACTCACACTTAGAAGATTATGTCTTAGGCCTTCTACATAAAGCACATTTTCTGTTTTGGATTTCCCATCCAAACTAAGAGTCCCTTTACCACTGATTTTAGCTGACTCGTTATCTCCAAAACCGATTGTTCCTATGTTTGTTTCTTTTAAGACCAAAAAATTTTCCTCTTCACGAGTCATATGTTTTGAACAACCACTATCAAGATACCATTTCTCTACTTTGTCTTGAGCATGAAAAGCAGTTTGAACTATCATTGACTTAGATTTGATCTCATTTCTCTTTTTAGTGAACTCAAGGCTAGATCTATCCAAACTGCACATCCTTGCTATATGCCCAAAATTATTGCACTTGTAACACATGACATCTTTATTCATAAGAGGTGCAAAAGAGTTAACATTTTCCTTACTATGGCTATTCACAAACTTATTGCAATGCATAGCTTTGTGACCAAATTTCTTGCAGGAAAAACAATAGCCATGGAAAGTATTATGTAACCTATTTTGATGCCTTGGATGATTGTTCTTCTTGTGACCAACTGGAATCCACCGCTCTTCAGGATGAAGATTGATCTTGCTCGAAGCCCCTATTTCTTGAATGGTGATACCATCCTTCTTTTGCTTTTCACACGGAGTATTCTATCTGAGAGCCAACTGTTCCAACTTCACTCTAAGAGACATAACCTCTTCTTCTAGTTTCTCACAATCAGCTTCCTTTCCTTTGAGAACCTCTTCAGAACCTGTTCAACCTTCTTCCCTTCTTCAACTAGAATTTTGAAGTCTATAACACTTTGAGACAATTTTGATCTTGCTATCTCTTCTTCCTGACATTGATGCTTGAGAACAGAATTCTCTTCCCTAAATTTCTCAAGCTTTCTTAAAGCCAAGAAGAATTCACCTTTGAGATCAAACTCAACCTCTTCATCTCTTTCTAAATCTATATGTTCCTCTGATAGATCCTTCTCCAAGCTGTTAGGCTCTTTCTGGAGAGACCCGCTCTGATACCAATTGAAGAACATGGACTTATACTGAGAGGGGGGGTGAACAGTATAAGACTTAACCAATTAATAATTTTAACTTTAGATAGCAATGGCATCAACACAACATTAATCAAGACAGAAAGCATCACACATTGAAGACCCATTTTTAACGTGGTTCACCCAAAATGGTTGGGCTACGTCCACAAAACTTTTCTCTAAAAATTTCCTCAAAGTTCTTTGGGAATACTTCCCAATTACAATATTTATGAGCCTCGGCCCAAAGGAGATACCTTCCCCTAATTAGAATTTATGAGCCTCTGCTCAAAGGAGATACCTTCCCCTCTGCTCTGGAAATGATCCCTCAGAAGATCAACTACCTCTACCTCTTGCCAGCACGTGGAACTCCTTTCCATCGAAGACCTCCTATCCTCAATGCTTAGCCTAAGAGACCTCTATCCTCTATGATCACGTCCACAGCAACTCAGCCACCCCCCCAACCCACCACCCCCTCCCCCATCCCCACCACCAAAAAAAATCAATCCTCTACACACAAGCCTTCTCAAAGACTTGCCAAATCTATCCTCAGGTTCTTCTCAAAGAACCATCGCAACCTCTATCCTCAAGTTCTCTGATAGAACTATCAAACTCAGCTCACAAGTCCTCTGCTAGGACCTGTCCAAATATGCTCACAAGTCCCCACCGAAACCTGTCCAAAACTGCTCACAAGTCCCCACCGAAACTTATCGTCAAATAGTTCACAAGTCCCCACCGAAACCTATCCAAAACTCAACAAGCTCACCAAAAAAAAAACTTTCTTTGTAGGAAATCACAAGGTGAATTGTTAGAGACCCAATGTGATTTTTCAAACTCATAGAAGCATAAAGAGAATTGTTAGAGACTCAATATGTTCTATACTCAACTCCCAATCTCACAATCTCAAATCTGAAAACTCAACTCAAATCAACTCAGCTCAAACTCAATCTCAAATCTAAAAACTCAACTCAATATCTGAAATGGATAGGATAGAATGCTTTCTTTCAAGAACATGAAACCCCAAAAATTGCCAACTATGCAAAGAATCACATAACAATGATACTCATGTTCTTTTCACCATCAATTAGGGCTTCAACAACAATGCTCATCAAACAAGGTTCAATCAACACCATTCAACTCAAAACACAACCTTGAAGCATTTCACAATCAACATCAAAAAAGGAAACAAGTAGAACTCCTTTTCTCTCCAATATTGTTTGAACAAAAAGCATCCACCAACTCAAATCACAAGAGCACACACAACTTTTCAAATCATCAACAAAGGAGTAAGCCCAACACTTTAACCAAGTAAAGAATAGCTTGATTATTACCAATTTAATGAAAGCAAATGTCAATCTCAAAGCTGCCCACTTAAGGTTTCACAACTTCACACAAGAAGCAATTTTAACCTTAAAACATCATGCTTTCATTTCCATAATCAACCAAAAGCACTCTCAACATTACAAGAAAAATTTATCCCTTATACACCTTATTTCTCCCTTATAGTCTTATCAAAAATAAAATTTATCTCTCATAAGAATGCAATAAGATATTTCAAACAACACCTTCAAAAGAATCTTTTATCAAAAATAAAACAAGCTTTAAACTCCTTATAACTCCTAAGCTATTTTTCCCTCTAATAAACTTCCTCCATCCACAAAATACACTTAGCAAAAATTAATTTCGAAAATACCTTGGCCAACATCAAAAATCACGCTATGGAGAAATTGCGCACGAATTCTAACACCACCCGCTGCGTCCACTTCATGATATAAAACCCTTTCACGTTATTCGAACGTGGAACCTCCTGTTCGGGTAGCGCGCCAATAGCCTAGCCGCTATCGGTGCGCCAAAGGCGCTCGATGAGGTTTAAACCTCATGTTGTTAGCCTTGTTCCCTCTGTGCCAGGGATTAAATAAAACAATAGTGCCTCCCTTTCTTCTGACGCGAACACGAAGACAAAAACCTTACAACGGATTTACGACAAACGACGAGGACAAAAAAATGAACAACGAGTTATGAAAATGGCGAAGACACAGTCGAACGACGGGTTTACGAAAATGGCGAAGACACAATCGGAGAAGAAATCTGAACAGCGGATCACGAAATCATAGCGAGGAAGAAATCGAACAGAAGATCACGAATTCACAGCGAGCAACTCTTTTCAAAATGCGGATGGGATAATTCTTGATTTTCATCGAGGGAGATTTATATGCATTTTTACCATAAGCTCTTGACGTCGGACGAGGAGGTCTTGGCTAGCGCCCACAATATTAAAACATAGCGCCATGGGTTAGGAGAACCCATTGCAAACAATAATTTAATATTTATTTAAAAATAATTAAAGGGAACCTTAACAAGGTTTTTAATTATTTAAATAAATACTTCCTCCTAGACCCAAATGCATTAAACTAATGCATCCACCTGTAATCTTTAAACCTGCCAACTTGGGGTTTACAAAAGACCATTGAAACTGTCATGCCGTAACCTTCATCAAAACAAATTATTTGACATCAAATCAAATTCCTTCAAGAGCTTCTTGACATCAATGACAACTTATACACTTGAGCAAAGGCAATGTACCCAAAGTACCCAAAATTGCCAACAACCATTATGTACCTAGAGTCTAAATGTATTATTATTAAGCAAACAAGGTATACAACAATGATTATCTTGTTTTAAGTTTTAAAAGTGAGTCCTAAACTATTTGATGTGTTTTCAATATGTGTTGTATCAGTTGTAGAAACTCTTATTGTGTTTTTGTAAAACTTGTTGGATTTTATTCTTGGTTTAATGGATTTCACCTGTACACTCATAGCTTGACAACTTGGCTATGAACTCCAAGTTGCGTAAATCCCCCATGTGTGGTAATGAAGCCCACACTTGGACAAGGAGCACATGTCCTACCAGATCCTCACCCAATCTCACCCAGTCAGTGTTATACCCTTTGAAGAGGAGTACATGCAAATTTTTTAGGCTATGGATGGTTCTTGGATCCGATATTGGTCTATGTATCAAGGGTTCATAGGATTTGGGCCAACGAATGGAAGTTACGCCCACCGTTGTTGAATCCTACTAGTGGTTGGATGTCAAGCCCAACTCACTAGCATTTAAGTGTTTCATGGTGTGTGTGGTTCTTTTTAATGTATATAAAAGAAATGAATCATATAGCACACATGCTCATTTTCTAAATGCTATGCATATGAAAGATGTTTTAGATTCAAAAAATGCAAGCTACTCTAGATGCTCTTTAAGACTATGCACATTACGATGCTAAATGGCCACTAATTGGGCCTCACACATGCAAACCATAAACACATATCTATCAAGCACGTTGTAGCCTAGGGCGGACTGCAATCAGAGGTTCATTGTTCCCAGCAACACCTTTCTATTAAAAGCAAAGTACGAAAAGCAAACTATGACAATTGATTTACTAGTTTTTAAGTTGCTTTCCTAATTTGCATTCAAAATTGACCTACTGTAAAAACACAGAGAATGGAAAAGTGATAGACCTACCTCATGTCCTACACTATTTGGAATTCTGGAATTGTCTGTCTGTGTTGTCAGCAAGAAACCATAGGTCTAACCTATAGTTCTGACTGTGAACCTCGCCTTGTATCTATGGTTCAGTTGTTGGGCCATAGCTAATAGTTGTGGTTTGTACCTATAAATACAAAAGCCAAAAAAACACAATCAGATCCTAAAAATACAGGGTGCCACCGTGATCGCCTCTGTAACCACCAGAAAGGGTCACACCCGATTGCGGCTCCTATTGCGATAAATGGTAAAGATATAACATGCATACAAGTAAACGAAATTGACAACAAATGAAACAAGAAAGAAATGCTTTATTCCATTATATTTGAAGTCAAAAATCCAATTACAAGTACATTCCTCTTAGGGATATTCATTTTGATATAATATTACAATAGGAGTGCTCAATTGTTTTCCCTCTTAAGGGTAGGTGTGATTTCCAAATGCCTCTCATAATGGCATGAACTGCTCTAGGGTGGAGGTGCCCTCTTCTTCGCAATGGGGAAGTAAAATGATGGTTTGCTCTCCTTTGAAACTATTCCCTATGATCAAGAAACAACACGAATAACAAAAATATAGGAAATCTCTCATGATGAGGCCCTTTTAGGTAAATTGCATAATGACATCATTAACATGCATAATCAAGAAACATAAAGAATGCTTCTAAGCTATGCAAAGTGAATCAAGATTCATGTAATAGAATAAAAATAAAGTAGCAGCTACACTATGCATGGATCAGATATGAAAATTGAAGCATAGACATGCATAAAGAAAGCATTTTAGTCCTAATTAAATCATAAGCATAAAATGTAAATCTAACCTAGTTCTATGATCAAAAGTCTTCTAAAATGCTATTAAACTATGAAAAAACTTAATCTAACCTAATTAGCTAAACAAAAATGAAATTAGGAAGGCGGTTATACCTCTACTACAAACCGTAGCTCTAGTTTGTGGTCTGTACTATAAACTATGGCTGACAACTATGGTTAGCACTTTGATAGGCTTGCCCTCAATTCCAAGGGTAGTGGGCTTCACCTCCTTGTCCAATTGATGTTCAAGGGTCACCTTTGATGTCCTTCTGACAATTTTTGCAGTCAAATCACTATGATGGGCTTTCGTTTGCCTAGATTTACGTATCTTGGCTCTCCTAGACTCCTAGGGCATCCATAATGCAATTCATCATGAAAATTGGAAAGTAGGTAGGGGATAAGTGCAATAGCTCTCTCTCAGTATACTTGGTTGAGTGTACAATTTGACAAGGCTCTGTTGCTCAAATCTCCAATGCTCTCTCTTCTAATTTGCCCTAATTCTGAGGGGTACTTATGTGACTACCCAAGGGCTAGGGGTGGCTTCCTGGAGAAGCCAATATCAAGAAGGGGTCGTTAGGACAATTAGAATGGAAGCTTCCGCCCTCTAACCACATTCTTCTAGATCCAATGGCTATTTTAACCGATTTGGCTCGAATTGAAGGTCAACTGAACTTCAGTTAAGATCACAGGTCACAGTTGTGGTCTAGACTACAAACCATAGGTCTCAACCATGATTCAGCTATAAACCGTAGGTCTAGGCTACGGTTCAGACTGATTAGGCCAAGGAGCCCAAATTGAGTTGTTAAAACCACTGCTCTATCTTGGAGTCTATCCAAAATCTTCCATATGGTCTTGTAGCATGTCCATATGAGTAGTCACCCTCGACATGATGCATTTTAGGTGTCTACAGTTCCACATCGCTGGTCAAAAAGGTCAAAATACCCAAAAATAAGCACAAGGTAGTGGCACAACACGAAGTAAAATTTTACACTATTTCTTGAGCAGCCTGACGACATGCTCCATTCTATGGTCAACTTGGGTCAAAATTTTAGGAGTAGATATCAAGGAGCGCATTACGAACAACATGTTCTATGTCATGAATGTAAAATAAAGTTAAGCAATTTGAAGAACTAAGTGACCAATCTAGCTACATGCTCCATTCCACTCAAAGCATAGTGAATTTTTGTATGTGCTCCAAGACACTAGTCAAAACATTCAAATTAAGTGACAAGTATTTTAAAATAGTAGCCTGGTGACATGTTCTACGCTGCTCATCTATAGAGTGTTGCTAAGGTTTAATCATAGTCATTCACATGTGAATCAATGGTTGAGATCATGCTAACATTTTCTCAAATATACAAAAGTGGATTCTTGGAAAATGAGAACCAATTGGTTTGAGTGGGCAGGTGAAGCATCCATGGAGCCAAGAACCAAGAACCTAAGTAGTTGCAAATTTATGGCAAGATGAAGTCCCCAAGAAATATAGATGGATTAGATCTTGTTTCTAACGGCCTGGAGTCTAACTGCTATTATAGAACAAGCAAGCTATAGAGTCGAGCTACCATGGCATGCAACATCGAGCAGATTTCCTAGATTTTGAAGGTGAATGAAATGATACCACCACTATTTTCTATTGATTTGGCATGGTCTAATCCTTGTAATGTTCCACCTTTTTTCTTTCATTGTAAAAACTATATATAGAGGTCGAACCCTTGATTTTCAAGGTTGGCTCTAGAGTGTTTGCTTGCCCTACTGTGTAACATCTTTTGCAAATTAATGGAAGGAGCATTACTTGTATTTTTAACTCAAGAACTATCATCTTAGATATCTTTATTGAGAGGTTCAAACTGTGAATCACATTTTTGCTAATGCTATTATGGTTAGTTCATTCTACTGATATTGGATTACTAGTTGTAAAGCAACTAAAATGTTTTTATAGTTATATTTGTGCTTACAAGAGATTTATTTCTATTAAATCTAGATACTGATCTATTCTACTAAATTATATTGTTATTATTGTGGATATTGAAATTACTTCTTGGAGTATATCTCTGTTTTATGTTCTTGTATGAAGATTACTCTATTTTGAGTGTTGATTGATATTGAGAGTGGGACACTAGAAATAATTTACTGAAAGGTTTTCCCTGTGGATGCTTATGTTGTTAGCTCAGTCTGGACATTGTATGAATTATAACTTCTTAACCCTAAACCCTCTTCTAATCCTATCTCTTAAAACAATTACTGAGCTTAATTGAGTTAACACTCTTTCAGTTGACAAGGAACCAGCCTACTTTGGAGGTTGATCTAGAGCAATCTTCAGTCCATCCAATGTTGATTTTTGAGTTGTCACTAGTGGGTGCAAGCCTAATCAGAAAGCTATAAAATAGACATTCACAGTATCAATTCCTCCTTGATGTCAATTTAAAATCCAATAGGTATCTTACAAGGATGATGAGGATATTGGTCTCCCTAATATGGATGATGTGGGTACTATGATAGAGTACAATGCATGGTCTGCTACACAGCCACAATGGACACCAACTCTAGTAGTAGCTAGTGGAGATGGGGATGAGGTTGAGAGTGAGGGAAGCCATGAGGCCCAAAAGTGGTAGAGGCACCTTATATTTGATAGTCAAAGGAGGAGGACGAAGGGTGTGATGAGGTAGGCTCCTAAGAGTGGAGGAGACAGTGGATATGGGGAGGATGTGGAGGAGACTCCAGATGGACCTCCATTTCAGGGTGAGGAGGATTGACTAAGGCTATAGTATTAGGTGGTAGAGTGGGATACGATGGTGATGGCTTGATATCAAAGGTTCACGAGGCTCCAAGCATATATGATAAAGAGGGAGCACCAGTATAATTTTGATATAGCACGTCTTCGATCTTGACAGAGGTATATCAAGGCTTTGGAGGATAAGTTGATAGAGCATCATATTCCTCTTCCAGATCCTCCAACCTCATCTATATTTGAGGTTTCTAGGCAAAGCGATTCTAGGCATAGTGCTAGGTCTAAGACTCCTTCTAGGTCATAGGGGTCCTCTTGGAGGACATAGCTAGTGCTTAGATGCACTTTTTGTATATGAGCCTTGGTGCTCCATTGTATGTAGCCTTTTTTTACTCATTGTATATGCGATATTTATACATATATATACATGGATTTTACCTTTTATGTTATAAGTTTGTGTGAATGCTTTATGTGGAATATTTTTTATGGAATGGTATTTATATGGATGATTAATGCATATGATATGTTATGAATGATTAATGCAAGTGGAAATGTATGGATGATTAATGCAAATGTTCTAATAATTATTTATAGCTTAGATCTTGCTTGGCCATGTTCTAGCATTGTTGTTTAATCAGGGGCACCAACTTTGTGGCTTATGTGGGGTGGATGACTCATGAAGTGACATGGAAGAAGATATGGATGTTGATATGGAAGAAGATATGGATGTTGATATGGAAGAACTGACTATTTTGTAGAGACATAGACATACTAGTGGCATCAAACAAACTCACTAAAATGACCTAATCCCTTTAGGATCAAATGTGTGTGCAATGAATTCATTTACCAAATCAAGAGTATGGTAATGACTCGAGGTAATCAAGAACCAATGTGTGTACAAGTGAGTTTATTAACTCATATTGAGTAAATTGGGTGTGACCTGTTATGGATGAAAACAAGAAGCTAGCTCATTTGTATGTGTGGTCAGATATCTCTTTGAAATAAATGTGTCACCACACATGAGTGTACTCAACTGCCAGTCAAGCATCTATAGCTCCAGTGGAGGCTAACTCCATAGTCCAAGAATTTTGAACTTTTAAGTTTTGGGTATGATTACCTAACCATCTGATTGGACATGTAGTATGATCCTTACAACCCAATGATCAGTGGTTTGTGATGTAAAAATATTTATATTTTTTGTTAGGGATTTTTCCCTACACTTTCTTTCATTTTTGGTATTGTGATAGTGGTGAGAACCATTTTTTTTTATGGACTATGTTGCATGATGGGACAGGCGAGGACTACCCTTATCATTTCGAGGTTCAAACCAAGTATGGTTTTATCCCTCTTTGACACAAGATGTTTTTAATATGTGAATTTGTGGTTGGTTCAAGAATGTTTTGGAGTCAATTTCCAAAACTCAAGAATTTCTTAGTTAAAATTGTGTCTTACCCCTAAAGGAAACACGACATGTATTTAGGAGGTTGGTTAAAACACTAGGAGTGGCTGAGTGACTGAAAATATCTAGGAATTATGAAGATATGAAGGTTTTGCAAATGATAATTTGACTTGGTGGAATTGTGTGGATGATGTTGTGAAGGTGCCCTTGATTAATGCAACATGACTTTATTGGACCAATTAATATCTTAAATTTAATATGATCCCTAATATGAAATACGAAATGTGGATGGATGACATGCAATTTGTGAAATGCAATGTATGAAATGAAATGTGTACAAATTAAGTGCAATATTTTTGAATGAAATATAAGCAAATGAAGTGCAATGTTTTTGTGTGAAATGTATGCAAATGAAGTGTAATTATTTTGTGTATTAGCCATGTATATATATATATATCACATTATGCATAAAATGCTCTCAAGTGTATAATATTAAGTGGTTCGGGTTCTTCCTCTCCCTCTAGACTAGCAAGCCTATAAGTAGAATTACCCACTCTTTGAGTGATAATGTATGGACCCAACCAATTACCCATGAATTTATCATGAAGATATAGCAATGCATTAATTTTTTGTTGATTCTCTTTAAGGACAAGATCTCCTACTTGTAATTCACATAGATGAACTTTGGCATTGTAAGCATACTTTTGACGATCTTGATAAACTCGTAAATTCTCTAAATCATTGACTTGCCTCTCATCAAGAAGTGTGAGTTGGTCAAGACGTGTTTGTCTAGCAATATCATCATCTATGAATTTATGAAAATAAATTAATGAGGGGATCTCAAGGTCGAGAGGTATGATTTCTTTAGCTCTATAGACCAATGAAAATGGGGTTTCCCTAGTAGGTATGCAGATTCTTGTTCAATAAGCCCATAATGCCAAGGGAATTTTGGTATACTAATCTCTATGATTTTTGTTAACGAGTTTCTTGAGAATAGTAATTAAGGTCTTGTTGGTAGCCTCAGCTTGTCCATTTTCTTGTGGGTAATAAGGAGTTGAGAAACTATGTTGAATTTTATATTTCTCGCAAAGTGCTTGAACATCCTTGTTATTGAAAGACTTGCCATTGTCAAAGATGATTTTCAAGGGTATACCAAAATGATAAATGATGTGGTGAAGTATGAACTCAACAAATCTAGGTCTTGTCATAATGGTTAAAGGAATTATATCAATCCACTTTGTGAAGTATTCAGTGGCTATGATTATGAATTTATGTTGTCTCAATTAAGGAGGTAAGATTTTACCAATTAAATCTAGACCCCATTATGAGAAGAGCCAAAGTCTTTGAATAGGTTGTAAATATTGTGATGGCACATGAGTTAAATAAGCATGCTCTTAACATTTCTTACAATGTTTAGCATAAGTACAACAATCACATTCCATGGTGGACCAATAATAACCCATGCATAAAATATGCTTTGACATGACCATCCTACTAAAATGGTCACCATAAGTACCATCATGAGCTTAAGCTATGGCTCTTTGTGCCTGACTAGACTCAATACAACGAAGGAGGAATCCATCATAACCATGCTTATACAACACATCCCCCAAGAGAACAAAATGAGCTACCTTTTGCTTGAAAGTGTGTTTAGCAGATTGAGACATATCATATGGGAGTATTATAAACTTGAGAAAGGCTACTATCTGGCTTGACCAAGGCTCATATAGATCCGACTAGATAAAACAAACATCCTTTTCATCCTTAGACTCAGCACGGATAATTGTGGATTTAGAAATTGTTGAGATAATAAGAGGTTTTTCCTCTCCTAAGGAGTATTTTGGAATTAGTGATCCAAAGGAGGACATTGCATCTGCAAATCTATTAGTCGAGCATGGAAAACTATTGATTTCATACCATTCAAACTTATAGAGCAATTTCATTGCTACTTCATGATAAATTTTAATGGTAGGTTCTTTGCATTGGTATTCTCCATCGATTTGCTTGAAAACAAGTTGAGAATCACCAAATATCCTGATATGCTTAATACTCATGGCTATAGCTAATTGAAGACCTAGGATTAAGGCTTCGTACTCTGTAGTGTTGTTTGTGCATTGGAAGTCAATTTTGAATGATAAAGAGATAGGTACCCCCTGGGGTGTATGAAACATAACTCCAACACCTTGACCTTTCTTGCACTTAGAGCCATCAAAGAATAATGTGATATCGATGTCTTCCTTTGGAATGACATCTTCTTCTTGTTTAGTGATAGCGAATACCAAATCATTTGGGAGCTCTATAATCAAAGTATGATCATTAGGTAGTGGAGCTTTCACAAGATTATTGGCTATGACCTAACCTTTAATGGACTTTTGTCTAATGAATTGAAGGTCAATTTTTTTAAGCGACATTATCCATTTAGTGGTGCGGGTGTTATTGTAAATGTGAGACATCATATAACGCAAAGGATTTTCTCTATCTATGACATATGTTGTGTGACTAAGCATGTAATGTCGAAGTTTTTTTAGTGGAAAAAAAACACTTCTAAGCACAATTTCTCCACATAAGCGTATCTAGTTTCATAGCTTACCAATGTTCGACTAATGTAATAGACAACTTGCTGTTGATTTTCTTCATTCTTTTGTGCAAGCATTGTCCCTAGTGCAAATTTCATTGCTGAAACATAAAAACAAAATGGGACCCCCGGATGAGGAGGAGCTAAGATTGGTGGAGAAGCTAGGTATTTCTTAATGTCATAAAATTCTTTTGACATTCATCTATCCAAGAAAATTACACCCCATTTTGTAGCAAGTTATTGAATGGCCTGCATCTGTTAGAAATTTGTGCAAAGAAACGACGGATTGATTGGATCTTTCCTTATAAACTATGTAATTATTTTAAATTTTTTAGGGGAGGCATCTCTAGGATGGCCTTGACCTTGTTTAGGTCTACCTCAATACCTCCTTTAGAGACAATGAACCCTAATAATTTACCAGAGGTAACACCAAAGACACATTTCTTGGGGTTCAACCTTACATTATGCTCTATTAGTCGATCAAAAACTTTCTCCAATACACCATTGTGCTCTTGTCGAGTTTTAGATTTTTCCAAGATATCATCCACATAATCTTCGATAATATTATGCATGTAGTCATATAAAATGTATGTCATGGCATGTTGTTAAGTGACACCTACATTTTTAAGGCCAAATGGCATCACTTTGTAACAAAAAATTCCCCAAGGTGTAGTGAATTTTGTTTTGTGTTGATCATCAGGATTTATTCTAATTTGGTTGTTAACTAAAAAACCGTCCATGAGAGAAAGCATTTCATGGCCAGCACAAGTGTCAACAAGAGTATCAATGTTTGAGAGAGAAATATCATCCTTAAGACACACTTTGTTAAGATCTTATAAATCAATGCAAACACATATTTTCCATTAGGCTTATGAACGGGTACCATGTTTGAGAGCCACTCATGATAGTCAATGGATACAATGAAACCCACATCTAATAACTTTTGGAGCTCTTCTTTGACAAAGAGGGCAATGGGAGAATGCATCCTTCTAATTTTTTGTTTGATCAACTTAGCATTAGGATGTAAGGTGAGATTATGGACAACCAAGCTAGTTTCAAGACCAGGCATGTCTTTATAGGACCATGTGAAAATGCCCTTCTTCATCTTGAGGAGATAAATTAATTTCTCTTGTTGATATTTGGATAAGCTTTTGCCAAGCTTGATAATTTAGGGATTGTCTTTATCTGAACTAAGGTCCACATTGATGGTATCTTCAATGGACATGTGGGAAGCTTCCTCAAGTTGATGGGGTGTTGGGATCAGACAAATGTCATCTAATACATCATAAAAATCTTCTAACTTTTCATCCTCTACATATACATGGAAAACCTTAGGATTCAAAGGTGAAGGTGGAGGTGAATGTGGAGGGGATGGAGGAATGTAGTTGGTTGAAGCCCTTAACAATTCCTTAGATAAGACAAACTCAAAAAAGGATGGAGGTGAGAAAATCTAGTCCATATCAATAATGCTCATGTCAATTGGAATTAGATTTGCCAAATCGTATGGATTACAGAGCAGGGTAAATAAGTCAACAAGATTCATTTTGAATTAAGAGAAAATGGATGAGGTTGGATGGGATGAATGGAACCTAAGAACCGATGCTAGGAGCTTGGCAACTTGGATAGCAGCAAACAACACAAATAAATACACTTAACTAAATGCTATGTACATGCAATGCATAAAAAGGAAATGTTGTTTTTGTTTGATTTTTTATTTTTTTGGAAGTGGTGAAAACCACTATTTTTGTTTTATGTACATATATTACAATTTTAGCTTATGAAATGGCTTAATGATATGGAGGAGGTGGTTCACTAGTAGGGTTGGCTTACTCTTGTAGAAGAAGCAAGTGAAATATGGGCTTATGGATAGGGAACATTCTAAGATAAAACTCATCTTATTCAGTATGGGGAATGATAAGCTCTGATTTATCTTCAGATTCATCCAAAATTATCAACATGAGTTCGAATTCTTCATGGATTTCATCATCAAAGTCATCGGGGTGGAGGGCTTCTTCTCTTGAATTTAGATTAATTCCTTGGAATGCTTGTTCAAGATAATATGTGGTGGAAAGTGGAGTGTAACCTAAGCCTGAACATTCATGAATTTCTCGATATGAAACATTGATAATGTTGTGCATTCCCTATTCATGCAATCCTAGGCCATGACCCTACGAATTAACTATGTGGAAATAACGAGATGGAAATCTTGACATGTTTTGGATATTAGCAGGTGTCAATTCTTTGGATTCTTATAGGGGAGCTAGATTTGACGAAGAATCAATCTCTCCATATACAAAATTTATGTTTTTGGGAGATGAACCCATGTCATATACCGCTCCTATAGATAAAGGTGGGTCACATGGGAGATCGAAATCCTTAGAATTTGGAATGGTGAGTAGTGTGATAGTGATGTCTCGGACCACATATTCACCAATACCATGATTAGTGATGTGTATCTTGAGTTGGTATGATGTGGAAGGACCATTATTGGATAATAGCTTGGGGAATGATGGATATGAAGATGTATCACAATCTATCAACTCAACTTGTGAAACATTGGCTAACAAATATGGATTGGATTATGTTGTTGGGAGATGAACCCATGTCATATACCGCTCCTATGGATAAATGTGGTTCACATGGGTGATCAAAATCCTTAGCATTTGGAATGGTGAGCAGTGCGACAATGATGTCTTAGACCACATATTCACCAATGCCAAGATTAGTGAGGTGGACCCTGATTTGTGATGATGTGGAAGGACCATGATTGGATAATGGCTTAGGGAATGGTGGAGATAAAGATGTCTCACAATCTGTCAACTCAACTTGTGAAACATTGGCTGATGGTGATGGATTGGATTGGGAAGGTTTTTGAATGGATGATGATGACGTGGAAGGCAAGGATGTGGATTGACTTTGACCACATGTACATGTAGTCAATGATGAAGATGATGAGGGCATGGAAGCTTGGTTGGGATTGGTGATAAGGGACTCCTCAAGAATGGGGGCTTTTGATGAAGAAATGGACGAAGTGGTAGATGAATTGGTTGATAGTGATAGGAAAATATGGGTGGAAGGAAGCATGGATTCATAGGGATTTGATATGAAATTGCAATACTTTAATGGTTCAAAATCTATTGGTATGCAATCTACTTGTCCCTCATGAATGTATTTTAGGCATTGATGTAGAATGAAAGGGACACATCTCATTTCTCTCATCCAAGGTCTTCCAAGGAGTACATTGTATGCCATGGATCCTTCCAAGATGTGGAATATTGTGTGCAATTTTTTGACCCCCACTTCGATGGTCAAAACAACAATGCCAAATGTGAACATAAAACATCATTAAATGCTTACAAGGTGAATGATGAATTGGTGATATGAGATGGAGGAAGGTTCAAATGATGAAGGGCAAACATAGTGATGATATTGATGGAGGAACCGATGTTAATTAGAACTCTTTTGAATGACTTATTTTCAATTAGAGCCATGATATGCAATGGAGGATCTATCGATTCTGATGATATTGGCTTAATATCAGTCACAAAATGTAATGGAAGACTTCATGCATGTTTGAATTCTCCCTACAAAGTTTTGGAAGTCATTATGATCTTGAGATTGTAATTCGATGGATTTCAAAATATCCATTAATGCCTCACGATGTGGGAGAGATTTTTTAATGAGCTCGTATATTGACAATTTAGCAGAAGCCATCTTTAGGCTTGTGGTTAACTAGCTATTCAATGAGATGATTGGTCATGGAGGATGATTGATAGGATGAATGGGGGGATTTGGTTGGTTGGGAATATGAATTGGCGATGAAGGATTAGGGAAAATTTGTATGGGAGGTGATGTGGTAGGTTGTGATACACTTGATTGAGGTTGTTGCCTTGCATTTTGCTGGTTATTTTGTTGATATTTAGTGACCACAAGAATGGCATATACAAAACCTTGGCATTATTGGATGTGATTAACTTGATTAGGAGGAGTTTTGGTGTTAGCCCCTCCCATATGTTGGTTGCACCTCTTCATGATGAGGAAGTGGTGTTTGAAAAATACCAAGATTTTAGTTTTGTTGAGCAAGGGGGTTGTCAAACTTGATGGCCCCTAAGTAAACAAGGTCTTGAACTATGTCTTTGAATACATGGAAATTATTGATATCATACCCATTTTGCCTATGGTAAGGACAAAATAAATATTTTTGATAATGTTTTCCACGTTTAGCGAGATCATTTGGTCTGATTTTGGGCAATGCAAGTTTATTTGTGTCATACAACCTTCAGAAGAGGGAAGCATATGACTCAAAAAATGGGGTGTATTGGTGATTCTATCAAATATACTATCATCGGGGATAGTTTTCCACAATTGGCACTATGCTTTGCATAGATTGAGATACTAAGGGTACCACATGATAAGCAATTTGTTGCGGTGGTTGTTGCACTGATTGTTGTTGAGCCATTATCGGTTGGCTCATGACCACTTGATTAACATGATTAGGCTAATTGGCCAAAGTTTCCAGTGTTGATTTTGATTGTCCAGAATAAGTGCTTTTGTATTGGCTCTTATTTTGCCATTCCTTTTTCTAGGCTTAAGTATGTTTTCTTGGATTTTTATCTCCTCGATGACACTAGCCTATGCTAGAGCTTATTCAAATGAATGATATGTCTATAATTGAATAATACAAGATATGAGTGAATTAGGGAAAAATGGTTCCCCAAATTATGATAAAAAATATGCATATCTATGTCCTATCGTGTATGAGCATCAAACGGAAGCATGCAAGTAAGGTGGAAAAGATAGCGAATAACAAGAAATAATGCAAAGTAAACCAAATCCTTATTAATTGGGCAGATCAAATACAGTTTAAAAAATGTACCCTTTGAGGTTCCAAATGGATAATACAATTTTTTACGAATCGGGTGCCCAAGGATCAAAATCTTTCAAGTAACTCGAGTGCACATCCAATGTCTTTCCTTGTACATAGAATCGAGGTGGGTGGGCCAATGCTGCTACCACTTGTATATTTTATATTTATGTCCTATGCTCATTCCTAATGCATTGTAAGGACCTGCACCTACACACAAGGAAACCATAAATATCAAATAGCAAGTTTGTGTGATGAAAAACATGCAATCCCCATAGAGGCCAAATAGATAATAGTGATAATAAGCATCAAATAAACTCCAAATGACTTGAAATTGTAGAGGGATGTAAAAAATAATATTTTATGAATATATCACTAGAAATTTTATTGATATTGAGTCTGATGGTGCCTCGTAATTGTAGTGAATGTTCGCAATCTGCAAAACACAAAGTGAACAATTTATGGCCCTATACACATCCAAAACACATGAAAATTGTATAGAATACATAAAATTATATTTTAATAAAACCCATATAATCATATTTGTAAAATAAATAATATTTTGGTTGTTTCTTTAGATGACCACCAGAGACCTGCATGAGACCCTGCAAAACACTAAAATTATAATATCTCAACCAATATAGCTCAATATGATGTGAAATACGAACTGCAGCATAAATATAATATATAGAAAACAAAAAATTATAAATATTCATAAAATTGTTCACATATTTCTATTCATAACAGGGTGGGACGAATAAGACAATCACAAATTAGGGGGCGCCCGGGGGTGGGATGCCCACCATTTTTGCCTAAATTTTACCACCAATTCCATTGGGAAATGGTCCAAAACACTATAGTATGTAATTTTGTCAAATTTGGTGAGGGAATTCACTTATATGGTTTGGTTATCTGACATATTGCGCCCACTAGTTCACTCGTAAACCTCCTTCGCTAGGTAGATATTCCAAGGGAAAAATGAGCACAATAGGGTGAAAGGAAATCTTAGCAGCACTCCATCGCTTTGTCCTCAAACTCCTTCCCCCTATTGTATGGAAAATACATCCACTTTATAGCCCAATAAGGCTCATGGGTCAAAGGGCATGCACGGGCATGCAGGGCAAGAGGCACCACTTGGCCACCAGGGCGGCATGCGTTGGAGGGAGAAGAGAATCTCCCAAATTGGCCTCATTCATGGAGCATGTCATAAGCTTTACTACGTACTCTGACTTGTGGGCAATAATATTTAGGAATCTGATCGTTACTAGGCATCATTTGTCCAGTTTTGACATTTTACCAATCAAACCTGCTATTCGCTCCACCCTGGGATGAATGATACTATTCACTCCAGGGTGGGATGAATAGGTTTTGTATTCATCCCAAGGTGGGATTGATGCAGGAGCATCCAATGAAAGGCAAAATATAGCAAAGTTTAAAAAGTTTTGCGATATCGTGACATGTCGGCCGAGAAGAAAATATGTCGCGATTTCGCGACATGTCGTGAAATCGCAACCAAAAGCCGAGAGAAGGCTCGAGAAAGAAAAGTGTCACGATATCGTGACATGTCGCATTTTCATGACCAAAAAATGAGAGAAGGCACAAGAGAGAAAAATGTCATGATATCGCGACATGTCTCATTATCGCGACTAAAAGAGAAGAGGAAGAGCAAGAGAGAAAAGTGTCGCGATATCACGACATGTCGCATTTTCGCGACTCAGGAAGGAGAGAGAAGGTGCGGAGCAAAAATGTCACAATTTCGTGACATGTCATGAAATCATGATCAAAGGAAGATAGGAAATGCCAGAGAATAAAATGTCATGATTTCGTGACATGTCGCAAAATCGCGACCGAAGGAGCAGAAAGAAAGCAAGGAAGAAAATTGTCGCGATATCGCGACATGTCATGATTTCGTGACCCAAAACAGAGAAAGAAAGCAGAGAGCCAAGTTGTCGCGATATCGCAACCCGAGAGGCAAGGAGGAGGCAGAAAGGAAAGATGTCGTGATATCACGACATGTCATGATTTTGCGACCAAAAAGGAGAAAGAGGAGCCGAAAAGGAAAGATGTCGCGATATCGCGACATGTCGCATTTTCACGACCAAGAGACAAGAGAAAATGCAAGGGAGAACAAGTGTCGCGATATCGCGACATGTCGCATTTTCACGACCAAAAGGCGTGGGAAGGCATAGAAGAGAAAAGTGTTGCAATATCATGACATGTCGCATTTTTGTGACCAACATGCGAGAGGAGGCGCAGGAGAGAAAAAGTGTCAAGATATCACATGTCGCATTTTCATGACTCGCAAAGGGCAGGAAGGCCAAAAAGCAAAAGTGTCATGATATCGTGACATGTCGCATTTTTGTGACTCGCAAGGGGCTGGAAGGCAGTGAACCAAAAATGTTGCGATATCACGACATGTCACGTTTTCACGACCAAACAAAAGGAAAGAAAAGGCAGGCAGTTACAGGGGCCATTATAGAGGAAATCATCGAGCGATGGGTATCCCAAACATCATCATGGGTTGATAGGCGGACAGAGTCTACAGTGGCAGCACTGGACATGCACATGGCACCAAGGTGCAATGAAAGTAGATGAAGATCAAGAGTCGAAAAGAAAGATGTTTCGAAAGCTAAGGCAACGAAGAGACACGAGAAATGAAACGAAGGGTCAAAAAATGGAAATGGAGAGTCACACCAGAGATTTTAAAAGGGGAATTGAAGGTATGCATAAGGGGTCAGAAAACTGTGCAAACAAATTTGCAGACGTGAAGGCAAGAGGGCCATTCTGGACCTGTTAGGCTATTTTTCTTCTAGGTGGAAGATGTTGTAATAGAAACTATCTTTCAGGATAAAGGAGTTTATTTGGCAGACTACTGCCATTACTGTAATATTTTTTTTTATTTGTTGAATGAGAATATAGAATTGGTGTGAGCGACTTGGCTCACCATCAAGTGGTATCAGAGTGGGAATTCTTGAGTGTGTAAACAGATCGTCGAAAGTGAGCCAGTTTGCACTAGGATCTATGGAAGAGCAGGAGTTCCTGAGTGTGTGAGCAGATCACCGAAAGTGAGGCAGTTTGCACCAAGATCTAGGGTTAAGATTTGTGAGAAGAGAAAGAAGCTATGGTCACAAGGAGAACCTTGTTGAATGAGGAGAAAGGACCAGACCAGAGGAAGAGCCTGTTCCGCACAAGGTGCAAATGTTTAGGTAAGTTCTGTAATGTTATCATAGATAATGGTAGCACAGATAATTTGGTTTTAGGAGAAATAGTTGCTAAGTTGAAATTGAATAAGAGGGTGCACCCGCATCCATATCGGATTGCATGGTTGCAAAAATATCATAGAGCATTAGTTAGTGAGCAGTGTGTAGTTAAATTTTAGATTGGAACTTATCAAGATGAGGTTCTGTGTGATGTTTTGTCTATGGATGCTTGCCATTTGTTGTTGGGGAAGCCATGGCAATTTGACAGACGTGCGGTGCATGATGGGCATGCAAATACTTACTCTCTGACGAAAGGTGGAGTACGCCACAAGTTGAAGCCAGTGAAGGAGATGGATGAAAAGAATTTGTTGACAACAATGAGAGTGGAAGTTGTGGGATTTGAAGAACTTAAGGGTTTGTACCCTACAGATCCAAATTTTGTTGAAGCTTGAAGAGCTTGTATAGCCCTAGTTAAAAAGAAGGTGACATAACATAGAGAAGTGAAGGTCACTTCTCAATCCACCCCGATTGTTTGATGCAGGAGCATCCAACGAAAGGCAAAATATAGCAAAGTAGAAAAAGTGTCATGATATCATGACATGTTGGTCGAGAAGAAAATATGTCACGATTTCGTGACATGTCGTGAAATCGTGACCAAAATACGAGAGAAGGCTCGAGAAAGAAAAGTGTCACGATATCGCGACATGTCGCATTTTTGCGACCAAAAAATGAGAGAAGGCATAAGAGAGAAAAATGTCGCGATATCGCGACATGTTGCATTATTGCAACTAACAGAGAAGAGGAAGAGCAACAGAGAAAAGTGTTGTGATATCGCAACATGTCGCATTTTTGCGACTCAAGAAGAAGAGAGAAGGCACGAAGCAAAAATGTCACGATTTCGTGACATGTCGCAAAATTGTGACTAAAGGAAGACAAGAAAGGCCAGAGAATAAAATGTCACAATTTCGTGACATGTCGTGATTTCACGACATGTCACGAAATCACGACCGAAGGAGCAGAAAGAAAGCAAGGAAGAAAATTGTCACGATATCGTGACATGTCACGATTTCGTGACCCAAAACAGAGAAAGAAAGCAGAGAGCCAAGTTGTCGTGATATCGTGACCCGAGAGACAAGGAGGAGGAAAAAAGGAAAGATGTGATATTGCAACATGTCACGATTTTGCGATCGAAAAGGAGAAAGAGGAGCTGAAAAGGAAAGATGATGCTATATCGTGACATGTCACATTTTCACGACCAAGGGACGAGAGAAAGCGCAAGGGAGAACAAGTGTCGCGATATCACGACATGTCGCATTTTCGCGACCAAAATGCATGGGAAGGCATAGAAGAGAAAAGTATCACAATATCGTGACATGTCACATTTTCGCGACCAACAGGCGAGAGGAGGCGCAGGAGAGAAAAAGTGTCACGATATCGTGACATGTCGCATTTTTGCAACTCACAAAGGGCAGGAAGGCCGAAAAGCAAAAGTGTCATGATATCGTGACATGTCACATTTTTGTGACTCGCAAGGGGCTGGAAGGCAGTGAAGCAAAAATATTGCGATATCACGACATGTCACGTTTTCACGACCAAACAAAAGGAAAGAAAAGGCAAGCAGTTATAGGGGCAGTTATAGAGGAAATCATCAAGCGATGGGTATCCTGAACGTCATCATGGGTTGACAAGTGGACAGATTCTACAATGGCAACATTGGACATGCACATGGCACTAAGGTACAATGAAAGCAGACGAAGATCAAGAGTCGAAAAGAAAGACATTTCGAAAGCCAAGGCAACAAAGAGACATGGGAAATGAAACGAAGGGTCAAAAAAGGGAAACGGAGAGTCACGCCAAATATTTTAAAATGGGAAGCAAAGGTATGCACAAGGGGTCGAAAAACTATGGATATAGAGTTGCAGACATGAAGGCAAGAGGGCCATTTTGTACCTGTTAGGCTGTTTTTCTTCCAAGTGAAAGATGTTGTAATAGAAACTATCTTTCGGGATAAAGGAGTTTATTTGGCAGACTGCTGTCATTACTATAATCTTTTTTTTTATTTGTTGAATGAGAATATAGAATTTGTGTGAGCGATTTGGCTCCCCATCAGGGATGACTAGGTTTTGTATTCATCCCAAGGTAGGAAAAATAGAAACAAGGTGTTCAAAAGGTCCTAAAAGTGGTCTGGAACCTCCCAAAACCTTGCATTGAGTGGTTAGGACCATTGTATACCTGTTGAGGGCTGCCCTAGGGGCCTTGGTCTATCATTTAGCCATTGCTTATGGTAGCATAATCGGATTGACCATATTTTATTGTCTATAGATGTCCCTTTTTTGTATGTGTTGTGTGTAGTATAACACCGAGAAAAAATATATGACTAAAATGTTCAATGATTAGGTTTACTCAATAACCTACCAACTTTAGATGCCCCAATCCTGTAAAGAGCATATCCTTGCTTCTAATAAGCTAAGGAACTTGCTTAAGCTTAGAAATTATCTTTCAGGAAGAGGCAAGGTCTATGATTCCATGATTCCAATAAGGACAAGCATTTTCATTTTGATATTTTGTGCTTGTTTGCTGCCCCAAGTAGGAGCGTGATTGTCTTTGTCAAATATTCGTTGAACGAATGCAATTTACCTGATTGAGTGTGTGCTTATTTATTTTAAACTGAGTATGACTACCCCCTCAAGCAATGATTCATTGAGGGAATGACTCATGAGAAAAGTGATGAATCACTTGACCCAGATGAATTTTGTTAAGGTTGCCTTTAGTTGTATCCATTGGAGAATGTCATAGTTTTGAAAGGATTTTAATGATGCTATGGAGGTTTCCTAGAAGAAAAGAGTTGAAAAATTCATTCCCATGGGGTGGTCTAGCCATAATGGCCTTCTTGGGGAGTAAAATAGTAACTTGTATATGCATCCATGAGAAGTTTGCATTCCATATTGACCCTAAATTAATTCCCTCAGATTTGACTTATTTTTGGTGGTTTTTGGACCCTTTTCTTTACTGCTTCCTAGAGGAAACGAATGAGAAATCCCATTCCCGTGGGGTGGTCTGGCCATACTAGCATTCTTACGGATTGAATTAAGGTTCTTTTCAAGCATCCAAGAGTGTTATTATTTGCCTCTTGACTGATACAAAAATTTTGACCAAAATAGAGCTATTTTTGTGGGATTTGGGACCCTTTTGGTGCATTTTAAGTTGTTTTACCCTATAAATTTTGTATTTGTCCTAGGGTGGAATGAATACAAATTTGGTATTCATCCTAGGGTAGGAAAAATGGCCAAAAGTGTGTTCGTCCCACCCTGGGATGAATAGAACTGTTGTAGGCCTATATAAATCCCAAATGCAAGTTTTGGGCTCATTATTGCATGTTTTCTTTGGCGATTTCAGAGGTGAGGAAAAAGAGGGTTATTTTTCTATAGTGAAGCGCTATCAAAATCACCCTATAGCCACCATGAGTCAGCAAGTAGAGGCATCCAATAGAGAAGCCTATGCGAGGCGGGTATGTGGTGACTCGACTTCCTCGTTATTTTTTATTTTAAAATTACAATTTTGTTTTACTGTTTATTTGATTTGTATAAAATAAGTAATTAAACCTATTTTAGCTAGAATGCACCAGATTTTTACCTTATTTGAATATTTAGTAATTAAACCTAAAAATATACCAAAAATTTTTGAGTTTTGTATTTTGTTTTTAAACATATCACATTACGAGAAAGGTAGTGAACCCTAATGTAGCTGTAATATGTCAAATTTTGTTGATTTTGTATTTTATTTAAAAACATATCACATTACGGGATAGGGAATGAAACCCTAATGTAGTTGTAATATGTTAAATTTTGAATTTTGTGTTTTGTTTTTGAACATATCACATTACGAGAAAGGTAGTGAAACCCTAATGTAGTTGTAATATGTCAAATTTTGAATTTTGTATTTTGTTTGAAAACATATCACATTACAGGATAGGGAATGAAACCTTGATGTAGCTGTAATATGTTGTATTTTAATTTTTTTTTGTATTTTGTTTTTCTAGAATTAAATTGTTGTAGTGGATTAGTTTAGCATTTGTTTTTGGGCCTTTTGGAGGTTGTTGTGAAGCATGATGAATGTTGGCTTATTGCTGCTCTTATTTATTTATTGTTTTACCAGGTGGTGAATACTTGCTATCACACACCAAAGCTCTTAAAGACCACCCAATATGCCTTTACTGAGCTAAATAGGAGTGGATTGATGCCATGGGGCTCAAGTAGGTTACCCGATTAGAGCCTGTGATAGGCTATCGGGCCTACTTGACCGCTCTTATTAGCCTATGGGACTCACGCACCAATACCTTCCACCTACCCATGGGGGAGATGATGGTGATGCTAGAGGATGTCTATCATATTCAATGGATTCTGATAGAGAGGAGACTAATCCACTCGAAACACCATGACTAGAGAGGTGTAGTGCCGACGAGGTACTTTGGTGGGGATGCAGATGCGGTAGATCTAGACTGCCTGAATGGAGGGATACTGGTGGGGTTTTGGTATGAGAAGAAGGTATTGGGGATGAGGCATGTGCTACTGATGATTGTCATCTCTAATATGCTTCTCTTGGATTCTTCAGGAGCTAGGTTCCCTTGGAACCTACTGGATCTGGTGTACGCCCTAGCGAGGTGCACCAAGGAGGAGCCTTTATTGATGGCTTGGGGGACTACACTATTGGCATAGTTGTATGATGAGTTGTATGAGATCCACTTCCATTGATGGAAGGGCTTAGGATGCAACTTCTTGTTGCAGTACTGGAGGTGGTAGCACATAGCTGTGGAGTGACCATATGGACTATCGTGGATGACCTTGGTGTAGCTAGTAGAAAAGGAGATAGGATACACTATCCTATGGTAGAGGGCATAGGAGAGAGATCAGAGTTGTCACCATGCAAACGATGTGGATCACTATGCCAATGCATTCTCATGGCTATCGCTAAGGCAGGTGGTGTGGCAACCATATAGGGACTATCCGGACTAGGTGGATGCTCTGACAGGTGAGATGGGGTAGATGGTTGATTGCACAACATGGTACTGAGTGGTAGTACTTCCCATTCACTCAAGTGATGAGGTAGTTTGGGCTATAGTAGGAGTTTCTCAGGGAGCTAGTAGTATATCAGCATCGCAGGGATGAGAGAACATTGGAATGGCCAGTAGTGGAGGAGGTGGGAGAGGAGGTAGACCCTGTAGTAGACATTCCTGACGTGGATGATTCTAGGACTACAACAGAGTATGACTCATGGTGGGTGATGCGCTAGTGGCAAGGCATAGGGGATATCAAAGGTGAGGCAACTGGGGGAGCATATGAGGCATGATGCTCTAGAGGACCAAGAAAAGGTGGATGAGCCACATGGGCATCACCAGCAGGCGAATGAGCTAGTGAACCTGATAAACCTAGGGGATCATGGTGATAATGGGAAGGGTAATTATTAGGGGTTACAGGTGCAACGGGGTACACAAGGTGACCAATACTTGGAGCTACAGGCTGAGTTGATCAGGGTCAGAGAGGAGAGGGATCACCTTCGGGTACATACATAGGAGGACCATGTCGATATATCCTCTCTATGGGTATAGGTGAAAGCATAGGGTTCGAGACAGGAGGGGTCCAATATTGGGAAGGTAAAGAGGTTGCGGGCATAGGTTCTACAGCTACAGTCAGTGATGGAGACATACCAGTATCAGGAAAAATGAAGGTAGGCTTACGTGGATAGACTAGAGATGGATATGGTGTGCCTTGGAGGGTGTATTCTTGATTATGGAGAGACTAGTGGCTCACATCAGACTTGGTAGAGCAAGATGATGCAGTCATTCTAGGTGGAGGACTGACAGGGCTAGTGGCAACAGGCTTGGGGGATCACAACAAACCTAGACTATGGGTGGTAGTGTGAGTCGTAGCACCGGTCCTGCATGACCATGGTGATGGATATTATTGAGACTCTTTTGACTTTTTTGTATTGGTGGGGTCTGAGGACCCACTGTATTGTAGCCTATGGGCAATTTTGGAAACTATGATGTATATTTTTGCCCTATCTATATATATATTTGAGATTTTGGTATGGTCATCATGCATTTCTTTTATTGTTTTATGAGATGGATGCAATGTATTTTTTTATTTATGATGGTATGTTAAATTCTAATGGTTGATATATGGATATTTTTATGTGATTTGTTGTAATACTAATGGATGTTGTATCATGTATGCTTCTATGATGTAATGCAATTGTGATTGATGTTTATTATGTATGCATATGGATGTTTTTGTGTTATGATTTGCTGCTATGTATATGCGTGGATGTACAATGAAATGGATGAATTGCATGCTTTGATATAATGAACTGTGACTAATGATTTGATCCACTATGTTAGCACCATAGACTGTATAAATTACATCATTTCCTTTTGTTTCTTTTTGTACTATTTTTATGCAATGGATATATGGAAATGTATTATTATAAAGCGATACAATGGACTAAATGAAATGAGATGTTAGAGAATGTAGATGAGGTTTTCTTGAGACTCAAACACTCTAATTAACTTGATTAAATATTATATACTAACTATTCAAGACTTTTAGTCAAGATATAAATCTGCTAGGACGACCACAATACTTCATATCCTTGTGTGTGCAAGTGACTTAATTCTTGTGAGATGCATAAAGATACCACCATTGCTAGATAGGCTATCCACCAAATTTTGAATGAGTATCACCCTATGAATGTCATGATCCTAGGTTTGTACTTGGTAGGATTAGACCACTAGGTAATCTAGGCTACCAAAAGCTAGCTCATCCACATGCAAACATTGGTCTGCACACACGCAAAAGATAATTGTATAGACACATCATCATGCGGGAGGCTACCACCATTGACAGATATATTGTCCACCAAACTTGTAATGAGGATCACCTTATGGTTTTCCAAATGTTGTGAATTCCAAGGATTAAAGCTCAAGATCCCTTCTTTTCTTCAATTTTATTGGGATACTTGCTCATATGTAGTGATAAAAATCACTATTTATTTTTTATTTTGTTTTCTTTGAGGAAGGGATTTGGGGAGTGGTGATAACTACTTTTTATTTTTCTTTTGATGATTTTTGCTTTTGACTTTGACTTATGAGGGTTTTGATTTTTTTTTAACTTTTTGGATTTTGGGGGAATTGGGATTTTTTATAGTGGTGAAAACCACTGTTTATTTTGGGGAATTGGGTAGGGAAGAGCTTGTCCTTTTGCCAATTTTCAGCATTCTTGAACCATTCACATAGGGGGATGAGTAGGATAACCTTTTTGCTTAAGGTAACCTAGACCACTTCAAAATTTTCATCTTTCCTTGTGCCAAACTTGGATTTATTAACATGTAAATGTGTTGGGATTTGATGTATGCAAGGTATAATCTGAGCAAGACTCTACCTCCTAAAAATTAGGATAGATTTCTACAATATCTGATAAGAAAACTAAAGACAGATGAGTGACCAAAAATCCTAATGACATTCTAGAAAAAATGACTAGGTGAAGGGAGGACACACAAATATGAAAAGTGGGGATGTATGTGGAAATGATAAGTGAAATATTGAATTATATAGATGATGACTTGAACAACATTGATTTTGAATAATGACTTTTGTGTACAGTATAAATGCTAGACATGTATTATTAATTCTAAATGCAAAGAACAATGATGAGTATGCCTAAATGCAAATGATTGTATGATGCAACGGTATGCAATGTAATGAAATGCAATATTTTTGTATTTTTGATATTTTGATGATGTTGTAAGATGCAATGCGATGCAATATTTTTGTATTTTTGATATTTTGATGATGTTTTTGAATTTTTTTTTATTGATATATATGCATGTGACCAATTGGTTTATTAGGTGCTTATTGGGGTGACCTAGACGGTCACAGATCGCCTAGGGGTGTTATTGGTTGACCAAACGGTATATAAATACCCTTGGAGCATTTTGGGATTACCTAGACGGTCATAGACCTCCTAGGGGTGTTTCTAGTTGACCAAACAATATATAAATACCCTTGGAGCATTCTAGGGTGACCTAGACAGTTATAGACTACCTAGGAGCATTTTGGATTGACCAAGTAGGTTGTAAGCACCCTTGGAGCATTTTGGGGTGACCTAGATGGTTCAAGGCCACCTAGAAGCATTTTAGGTTGACCAAGTAGGTTGTATGCACCCTTGGAGTATTTTGGGGTGACCTAGATGGTTCGAGACTGCCTAGGAGTGTTTTAGGTTGACCAAGTGGGTTAAAGGTACCCTTGGAGCATTTTGGGGTGATATAGATGGTTCAAGACCACCTAGGAGTGTTGTGGGTTGACCAAGCAGGTTAACGGCACCCTTAGAGCATTTTGGGGTGACCTAGACGATTCAAGACTACCTAGGAGCATTTTGGTTTGACCAAGCGGGTTAACGGCACCCTTGGATCATTTTGGTGTGACCTAGATGGTTTGAGACCACCTAGGAGCATTTTGGATTGACAAAGCAGGTTAACGGTATTCTTGGAGCATTTTGGGGTGACCTAGATGGCTCAAGACTACCTAGGAGTGTTTTAGGTTGAACCACAACACTTCAAGCATGGAAAGGCTACAAGTGAAGGATGTTCAAGGGTTCAAGATCCTCGACACCTTCAAGGGATGCTAGGCGATAATTTTTGGGTCCAATTTGGCTGGTAATGAAATAAGGGCCTAACCAGTTTGTTGCAAACTTGTCCCTCAAATGGGGTGACAAATTAGAATTTTGCTGGTTCTCTTTTAGAACAAGGTCACCAACCTAAAAATATCTAATATGGACTTTCATATTGTAGGCTCTTTTAAGTTGCTCTTGATAAACACATAGGTGCTCGATAGCATTAATAGGAAGTTTTTCAAACAATGTAAGTTGATCTAGGTGATCCTGCCATGTTGTGTCATCATTGATGAACTCCTACATGGATATGCACAATGATGGGCTTTCTAGCTCTAGAGGCATGACTGCCTCGACATCATACACTAGTGAAAACGGGGTGGCCCCAGTGGGCATCCAAATGCTAGTGCAATAGGACCATAGAGCAATGGGTATTTGTGTGTGCCAATCAGTGTGATTCTCTTTGATAGTTTTCTTGAGAATAGCAATCAATGTTTTGTTGGAAGCCTCTGCTTACCCATTTGCTTTTGAATAGTAGGGCGTCAAAAAGTTGTGTTGGATATTGTACTTTGTTGTTAAAGCATGCACATTGTTATTCTTAAATGATGTCCCATTATCCAAAATGATCTTTGGATGGAATACCAAAATGACAAATGATATTATGCAATATGAACTCCACTATGCGGGGTCCTATCGTAGTGGTAAGGGAAATTGCTTCCACCCAATTTGTAAAATACTTGGTAGCTGTAATGATGAATGTGTGACAGCCTGAGGAGGCAGGTGAGATTTTCTCAATTAAATCCAACCCCCATTGCAAAAATTACCAAGCCGATTGTATCGGTTGTAAGGCCTGCAAAGGTACGTGTGTCAAGTTAGCATGGTATTGACACTTCATGCACTTCCTAACATACGTGTAAAAATCTTGCTCCAAAGATGGCCAATAATAGACCATGCAAAGAATGTGCTTTTCGATGGCCATACCACTAAAATGGCCACCACATGTACTGTCATGTGCTTGGGCAATTGCCCAAGCTATCTCTTGATGCTCTAAGCAGTGAAGGAGAATCCATTCATAGCTCCAAAAATACAAAATATCTCCTAGCAAGACATATTTTTTTGCCTTTCATTTGAATGTTCTTTTAGCGGTATGCAACAATCCAAGAGGGAGATTACCAAGCTTGAGATGCTCCCTAATTTGTGTGGACCAGTCCTATTGTGGGGAAGCCTCGATTGCATGAATTATCTGTCCCTCTTTAAATTCATCCTAAGCAAATTCCGAGTGGAAAATAATTTGTAAGAATAGCATTGTACTACTATCAAAAGGGGCTTAAGGGAGCAGAGTCCCCAAGTTAGCATTATTCAAGCGCTTGTGAAGGTGCGATAATCTCTTTTGATGAGGTTCAATTTGAATCAAGTGGACTTCCAGCATGGCCTGAGTATTCTCACGCTCAATCACAGACTGCAAGAGAATTTTCACCTGAATGGTTGGCATCTCATCAACAGGGTTCTGTGGGATTAAGGACCCTAGGGAGGCCATCGTATCTGCAAAATGATTAGATGATTGAGGGAGCACCTCGATGTCATATTATTCAAACTTTTCTAGGAATTTATCCACAAGGGCTTTTTAGGCTTTGCATAATTGGGCACTTGCACTGGTATACCCCTTTGACCTAGTTAAAAATGAGCAAGGAATCACTGAAAATATTAAGCTTGGTGATTTTCATGGTGATAGTCGTTTGAAGACCTATGAGAAAGGCTTCGTACTCGACATTTTTATTGGTGCACGAGAAATTGATTTTAAATTATAGGGATATGGGAGCCCCATGTGATGTGAAAAACATGATCCCTGTGCCACCTCCTTGCTCGTTTTTGGAGCCAGCAAAAAATAGATTCATATCTACCTGTGGCTTAAGCTCGTTAGAATAAGGTGATTCTAATATTTGGAAGACTCCATCATCGAGAAGCTCCATGCTAAGAGGTTGATCATCTTGGAGAGGAGCCTCTGCAAGTTGATCGACGATGACCTGAACCTTAATTTATTTTTGTCCAATAAATTCTAGGTCGAACTCTGTCAATAACATGATCCATTTCATCGTGCGACTACTATGATAAGTGCAACTCATCATGTATTGCAATGGATTATATTTAAATACAATATATGTAGTATGGCTAAGTATGTAATATTGTAGCTTCTTGGTGGCAAAAACCACTGCTAGGCATAACTTCTCCAAGTATGTGTACTTTATCTCATAACTAACAAGGGTGCGGCTGAGATAGTAAGTAGTCTATTCCTTATGCAGTTCATTATTTTGGGCTAACATGGCACCCAATGTAACCTCAATTGCTGAGATGTATAAGCAGAATGATACACCTGGTCGAGGTAGATCCAACACTGGTGATGAAGCTAGGTACTATTTTATTGCATCAAAGGCCTATTGACACTCGTCATCCCAATGGAATATGACCCCCTTGTGCAATAATTTGTTCATGGATGCGATCTTGTCCTATAGACTTCAGAGTTGCTTTATGGGAGTTGGGGGAGACATCTCGAGGATGACCTTGACCTTGTTGGGGTCCACTTTGATGCCTCATTTAAAAACCATAAATTCTAAGAGCTTTCCTTATGTGACGCCAAAGACACACTTCTTGGGGTTTAGTCTCACGTTATGCTCAATAAGACGATCGAGGACTTTGCACAAGACATCGATATGCTCATGGCATAACAAATATTTAGCCAGTAAGTCATCCATGTAATCTTCAAAAATCTTATGCATGTAGCCATGGAAGACTTATGTCATGGCACGTTGGTAGGTGGCGCTGGCATTCTTAAGGCCAAAAGGCATGACCTTATAGAAAAATGTTCTCCAAGGCATTGTGAATGTTGTTTTGAGTTGGTCCTCCGGGTTGATACAAATCTGATTGTACCTAAAGAAGCCATCCATAAGGGATAAAATTTCATGGCCCACTATGGAATCTACCAGGGCATTGATGCTCAACAAAGGAAAATTATCCTTAGGACTCACTTTGTTTAGGTCTCAAAAATTGGTGCATATGTGAATCCTCCTATCAGGCTTCTTGATAGGAACCATGTTGAACAACCATGGCAAATAGTCTATGAAAATGACAAATCGAGCATCCAACAGCTTTTGTAGCTCATATTTGACCATTAAGGCCACTTTTGGATGCATATTTCTCAACTATTCCTTGACAAGCTTGGCCTTGGGATCAAGCATCAAATTGTGGGTGACTAGATTTGGATCTAGTCCTAACATGTCCTTGTAAGACCATGCAAAAGCTGCCTTCTTCTCTGTGAGAAGGGCTATGTAATTGGCTTGCTCTTCGGGGGATAGAATTTTCCCTAGCTTGACACATTATGGGTTTTTGGTATCTGAGCCGATATCTCTTTCAATCGTAGGCTCAATTGTCATATGGGACCCTTCCTCCAACTGGTGGGGAGTAGGGATCAAATGGATGTTATCAACTAGATTTAAATCATCAATGGGAACCTCAGGTTCCTCCTTAGCATGGAAGACATCATGAGTTGGCCCTATAGAGAAATGAAATGGTTGTAGCATCTCATTACAGGACCAATACTCAGAAGGCAAGGGCGGTGAATCTCCTCGATCAAAGTCGATTGCCCCCAAGTCAAGGTGCAATGGCTTCAACGGGTTATTCGGATCTTGCAAGGGCTTGAATAGATCTATGGAAATCATATTTATGGATGGATTATTTTCCCTATGTGTTTTATGGTGTCCACGGACCTCCAGATGTTGTGGGACTTGAGGAGGTGGTTGTGGAGGCGGTGGAATGACTGACGGTGGTCGATGTGGCTGAGGGTGAGCTTGCTCTTTGTGAGGTAGAATATTTCACCAAATGGGATCTTGTAATGGGAACATGCATAAATAGAACTCATATTCATCATCTAAAGGGATGACTCATGTGTATTCTCCATCAGAACTATCAGATTCGATGGATGTGACTACATAGTCCAACTCATCATCTAATGTCCACTCATAAGGGGATTTTGGATCCTCTTTCTCAATATCATGGGGAAGAGTACATGAACCTTCACCTCTATTGTAAGGTCGAATATCATCATGAGGTGGTTTATCATCCCCTAAGGGCATAGGGAAGTAGTCTCCCAATGAGTAGACATGATTGGGGTTGGCAAACGGATCTCATGCCAACTCATCCCAAAAGTTGAGCGTCATGCGCTCCAAGTTACCTGCCAGGACATCAAGAGGCAAAGGCATGTTGTTCCCCAAACCATACTTATCATAAGGCATTTGATATTGTTGCTGGTAAGGGATTCTTGTGCCTTGCTCATATAATCCTAACCCATAACCATGCCAATTACATAGGTCAAGGTACTTCAGGGTGAAGTTAGGGTTAGACAAGTAGTTAATGTCTTCTCCAAAGGGTTCTTCATCTTCCTCCTATTGCTGGTAAGGTTCAATGCCATAGTCAAGGCCCCCATAGATAAAATTCATTTGATTAAGTGGAATACCAAGAGGTACAATAGTACCTATGGGAATATGAGGTCGACCCATGTATTGCACCGACTCTATAGCAGGGGTGGTTGTAACATTCCTAACCATGTACTCTCCCAATCCGGTGGAAGCCAGGTGCACTGTGACCTGAGGCTACGGATAGAAGAGGGATGAGAGCGAGACCTGATATGATTCATCATTTGTCTCATGTAGTAGCTCCTCATATACTTGTCTAGGAACCTCCTTAGCGGAGATGGTGGATATGGTTGGTTGGACCTCATCGACATGTTGCTTACTTAGGTTCCTAGGCAAAGAATACATCGATGAAATGGGTATCTAGGGGGTGTCGATGATGTGAATTGTATGGTCTGTGATGGTGATAAATTCAAACCTTGGTTGGATTTATTCGGTTGAAAATATAGATGGATTGATGGTAAAGTTGACTCAGGGAGCTACTGCACCATATTGCAATACTTGAAAGGTTCTAGGTCTGTGGGGATGGCATGAACTTGCCCTTCATGAGTGTACTTAATGCATTGGTGAGTGATGGAAGGGACACACTTCGTGTCCCTCATCCATGGTCTAACTAATAGGATATTGTATGCCATCTCACTCTCTAGGATGTGGCACAACGTCGGGATGGTCTTTTCTCCCACTTGAATAAGCAGGACGATCGTACCAACCATTGAGAATATGGCATCATTGAAGGGTTAGAGGGTGTAGGTATATGCAACAATATAGGATGTTGGGACCTTCAAATTCTTGAGAGCTGTTGTTTTGATGATGTTGCTAGAATACCTAGTGTCTATCAACACTCTCTTGTATGGTTTCTCATTTACACATGCGACGATGTGCAAGGGAGGGTCCACCATATCGTTTGGAACCGATTTAAGTTCATCTTCTCAAAAGGTAAACATCGGTTTCGTACACTGTTGTACATGCCCCACAAAGTTGTTAAAGGATTTAGACTCCTGGGGCAGAAGCTCTATGACCTTAAGGATCTCCATCAAGGCTTCTCTACAAGGTTATGATTTTTGAATGAGCTCATATATGGAGATTCGAATAGATGTTGTTCTTAAGATCTGAGCGAGCTTACTCTTAATGGTGGCCATAGGCCTAGGTGGGAGGTTCAATAGAGGAGGTGGTAATGGCTTTGACATCGAAGGGACATCACTCTGAGTTATCGATGGTGTGGCTGGGCTTGGATACCACCTATTTTTCATGATGATGTTAACCATGCCAACATACTCCTATGGAAGAGGGGCATGGTGAACCTCATTCACCTAGGGCACTGGCTTATCATGCTCTACATGGGAAGGCAAGGGGTCTTTAAATACCTTCATCTATTGGTTGTTTGGTGCAATAGGATTGTCTACCTGGAGGGCATTCCTATTGATCATGTCTTATACCAAGTGTTTAAACTTGTAACACATTTGCACATAATGCCCATTTTGCCTATGGAATTTGTAATATAGGTCTTCTCTATACCCTTTGGGCCTATGTACATTTGGATCGATAGGTCGAATCTCAGGAAGATTTATTGAATTAGCTGCCAAGAGGTGCTCAAATAATGAGTCCATAGACTCTGCAATGGGCGTGAGTCACTTGGGGTGACGTTGATTTTGCCCTTGATTTTTTTGGTTGTTCTTGGCATAGTTCTCGAGTCTAGCCTAATAATTAGGCTTTTGATGTGGCACGGCTTGCGCTGGCCTTGGGACATTAATAGCAACTTAATTCACTATTGCTGGCTCAAATTACATTGGGGTGCTTTTAGTATTCTTGTTCCACTCCTTGTGAGACTTTGAAATTTCTCTCTTGAATCTTAATGTCTTCGATGATCCTAGCCTGTGTTAGGGCATCTTCAAGAGTCGAATATTATTGTAGTTGCAATGGCAAGGAGATCGACTTCAGGCAGCTCTTGAAGAACATCTTATTCAAATACAACATGGGGAGAAGATAAGGTAGCTTGGAAAGTAGGACTTGCCATATATTGCCATAGTTTGTTATTGACTCATCGTCATACTGTTTCAACCCAGATAGATTGACTAGCGTCACCTTCCTCTTGGTGTTGAATGCAAAGCATTCTAGGAACATGTCTGCAAGTTGGTCCAAGTTATGGATGCTATGCTTAGGGATTTGATAAAACCACTTTGAGGAAGGGCCCGAGAGGGTAGTCATGAATGTCCACAAAAAAAAAACATCATTGTCATGAATTTCGAAGCATTGGCCCAAGAATCTGGTGACATGTTCCTGTGCATCTTCCTCTCCCTTAAACGTAGCCAATTGAGGTAACTTAAATTGCTCTAGATAGGAAGGTGCAAGCACCAAAGGATGGATGGGTTGACTACGCAACTAGCAAATAGTGGTCTTTTGAGAGTCAAACCCAGAGGTCTTGTTCTCAACTGACTTTAGGTGCTCTAACAATGCTTTATATGGACTTGAGGATTTGATATCCTCATCCTTGCTCACATCCTGCGATGGAGTTCTAGTATCCTCCAACCTATTATGGTGCAATGGCATGTCACCCCCCCTACCTTGGTAGGGAATCTCTAAATATGCTACCTCTGGATCATGCTCAGTGTAGGCCCCATAGGGCATTTCTCGAGCTGGTCTATAAAGAGGGGTGTTTGACCACTATGGGCGCCCCATGTTTGGCCTAGGAGGCACATCTCGATCTGGCCTAGGAGGTCATGGAGGCAACATTGGATAAGTCCTAGGATACCTATCTTGAATGAGTGTGGGTTACCTCGAGTGGACTTCTTGTCTATGTGTCTTAGGGGTAGGAACCCTCTCTCACAAAGTCTTTTGGAATAGCTCGTTGGTTTATCGTTTGATTCTCTCTTTCTCAAGCTGATGCAAGCGGTCTAATTGTTCTTTGTCTTGCCGAAGCTGCTTGAATTGAGCTTGGCGTTCTACATATTTTAAAAAATTTTGATTAATTTTCTCTGTTGTGCGGGGTCTAGGGGGCTTAGGAGTCTTGACCTGGGGTCGATCTTGCTCAAGATAATCCATGATATCCATTGTGCACTTACCTCAATAAAGGTTCGTTGCATTGACTTGAGGTTCGGGCTGGAGCATATGTTCATTGTATTCAACTAGTGTAGAGGCACATCGTGCATGCATGGAATACTACTAAGGAAAATCTGGGATCTCCACATTCTTGCCTTCATGGACGAGGAAGGGTAGGGCGGAATTGTCTCACCCCGAGCGATGAGTATCATACTCGTTAATTTTCCTAAGTTGTTATACCCTATCACGGTGATGTATAGGCAAGATTGTATCGACCTACTCTACCTAGTGTGTGAATTCATGCTCTGGCCTATGAATAGGTATGTCATTCCTAATGGGTACACAAATGAATGGCACCACTCTGTCTATTAGCACCTCAGTGCACTATTGCATGTCATCAAAGAAGGTGTGTGACGTATCTAAGTATCGAGAGCACTCTCCCAAGTAAATTCCATCACCCCTAGGGGTGTCCCACATAGGGCTCCCTTGCATTTATGGCTTGTTCCCCGCTATCTTGGGGCTAGGGTAAGTAGAGGCTCACCAGGGAGGTATGACCAGGTCCCTAGGGCTATAGTAGAGATGACTCATGTCTCCTAGTCCACTCTCCATAGCTTTTGTCTATGATTGGGTTTGGTTGTGGGTGCACACCATTGTAACTCTCTATCAAACCCTAAGTGATTATCTTCTTTACAAATTCTTGATGAAACAACAAACAAAGAAAGGAAACACTCAATAATACAGATGATTATCTCTTTTAAGTTTTAAATGTAAATCCCTAAACTATTTTGTGTGTTTCAGATGTGTTGTTTGCAAAGAATGACCTTGTGTCACGTGTTTGAAAATCTTGTTGAATGTACTAAAATTTTTAAAGGATTTCACCTATATACTCACACAAGCTGAATATGGTGATGAAATCCATATCCAATGAGGTAGCATAGGTACTACCAACCCTCACCCAGCACCCCATGCACAACGATACACCCCTCCAAAGAGGAATGTGTGCTATTTTGCATGGTTAGGACAATTCTTAGGTTGGTCTTAGCCATGGACGGGTCTCGATGATACTCTTTCACACGAGCCAATCAAGTGATAATTACATCCATTGTTGGTCTTGATCAACGGGTTGGATGTGAGAGCCCAATGTTGTTGATGTTAAAATGAAACTTGATGTGTGAGGTTCCTTTTAATTTAAAGAAAGTAAGCAAAGAAGCATTTGATGATCATTCACTAAATACATGTAAAATATGTGTTTTTCTTTTATAAGGTTAGTATAAAAATAAGTCACAAATATATCTAAAAATACAAAATCCTAAATGCTATTCTACCCATTGGGTAGGCTACAAGCAAGCAATCCAAAGAGATGCATTCCTACTTTGATTTTATTTTGATTTTTCTTCTTTTATATGTTTTTTTTATTTTACATTTAATAAAAATGGAAACTAACTTTTAAACTTTATAAGCAAGCAAAATATGTGGGAAAACCCAAATAAAAATAGTTTCTGAAAGTTGAAAACAGAGAAGGAAGATTCAGATGCCTACCTCATCACTGCCAAAACTTGCTATTTCTAGAATTCTGCTCAAAAAACTCTCTAGTTTCTATTCACTCTAGGGTGGGATGAATATCAGGTCTGTATTCGTTCTAGGGTGCAACAAATTCGTATTCATCCCAAGGTGGCACGAATAGCAGTCAAAGTTTGTTTCAGTCCAGAACGAATAGCACCTACAACATGAAAAGATGAAAAATGAGTTTCAAACTTCACCTAAAGTAAAATGTACGATGTCCCACCATGATTGCCATTAAATTAGGGAAAAATGGTGCACCAAATTATGATAAACAAAATGTGTATCTATGTCCTATCGCGTATGAGCATCAAACGGAAGAATGAAAGTAAGATGGAAAAAATAGAAAATTACTAGAAATAATGCAAAGTAAACTGACTCCTTATTAATTGGACAGATCAAATCCAGGTTAAAAAATTTCCCCTTTGAGATCCCAAATGGATAATCTTTTACGAATCAGGTGCCCAAGGATCAAAATCCTTCAAGTAACTCGGGTGCAAATCCAATGTGTTTCCTCATACCCACAATCGAGGTGGGCGGTCCAATATTGTTTCTACTTGTATCTTTGATCTTTATGTCCTATTATCCTTCCCAATATGCTATAAGGACCTGCCCCTACACACAAGGAAACCAGAAATGTCAAATAGCAAGTGCGTATGATGAAAAACATGCAATCCCCATAGGGGCCAAATGGCTAATAGTTATAATAAGCATCAAATCAACTCCAAATGACTTGAAATTGCATAGGGATGTAAAAAATAATATTTTGGAAAGATATCACAAGAAATTGAACTGATATTGATTCCTATGGTGCCTTGTAATTGCAATGATCATTCGTAACCTATAAAATACAAAGTGAACAGTTTATGGTCCTACACATATATAAAACACATGAAAATTGGATAGAATATATAAAATTATATTTTAAGAAAACCCATATAATAATATTTGCAAAATAAGTAACATTTTGGGTGTTTCTTCAAATGACCGCCAGAGACATGCATGAGACCCTACAAAACACTAAAATTGCAATATCTCTGCCAATATAACTCAGAATGACGTGAAATTTGAATTGCAGAATAAAGATAACATGTATAAAAAACCAATTAAAAATAGTCACAAAATTTTTCATATATTTCTATTTGTCACAGGGTGGGACGAATAAGACTATCACAAATTGGGGGGCGCCCGGGGGTGGGACGCCCATTGTTTTTGCCTAAATTTTACCATCAATTCCACTAGTAAATGGTCTAAAACACTATGGTGTGTATTTTTGTCAAATTTAGTGAGGTAATTCACTCATATGGTTTGGTTATCTGACAGATTACGCTAGAGATTTTGAGGGAAAAATGAGCATAAAATGGTGAAATGAAATCTTAGCATCACTCCATTGCTTTGTCCTAAAACTCCTCCCCCATATTGTGTGGAAAATACATCCACTTTGTATCCCAATGAGGCTCATGAGTCAAAGGACATGCAAGGGCATGTAGGGCAAGATATGCCACTTGGCCACCAGGGCAGCATGCGTTGGAGGGGGAAGAGAATCTCCCAAATTGGCCTCATTCATGGAGCATATCATAAGCTTTGTTGCATGCTCTAACTTGTAGGCAATAATAGCCAGGAATCTGATCGTTACTAGACACCATTTATCCTATTTTGACTTTTTATTGGTCAAACCTACTATTCGCTCCACCTTGGGACGAATGCTACTATTCGCTTTAGGGTGGGACGAATAGAAACAGGGTGTTCAAAAGATACCAAAAGTGGTCTGAAACCTCCCAAAACTTTGCATTGAGTGGTTAGGACAATTGTATACCTGCTAAGGGCTGCCCTAGAAGCCTTGGTATATCATTTAGACGTTGCTTATGGTAGCATAATCATATTGACCAGATTTTAGTGTCTACAATGGGTTTTAAACAACTCTTGGTGAATAGTTTGATAAGCTCTTCCATTGGTAGGGTGAATGAAAATTTGGTAATGACAACTCTCCAACGATTGCCAAAATCATAGATAGACTCATCGTCATATTGTATTAAAGCATAAATTTTGAACAATGAGACTTTCTTTCTAACATTTAGGACAAAGCATTCAAATAATTGATCAACCAATTGTTAGAAATTATAAATACTATGACTATGCAATTGGTTGTACCACTCTATGACATCTCCACCTAATTTTTGAGGAAATATTCTAAGAATGAGAGAATTGTCATTTTGGATTCTAAAGCATGAGTGTACAAATGTTCTACATGCTCTTTGGGGTCCTTAGTCCCCTTGAATTTATCAAACTTTGGCACCGTAAAATCTGCCAGATATGGTAATGATGGTATTGAAAGATGAATGGATTGGTTGATCAACTAACTTAAGGTTGGATTTTGTTTTGTCATACGAGGAGTATATTATATCAGCTGATCTATTTTCTATTGCATGGCCTTGATTCTAGGGTGTTCCCCAAGAATGTGGAAGCCTTGAATCACCTGATGATTTTGAGCATGTGTGGTGTAAAAATGTTGTGGGGTAACTAAATGATGATGGGATTGATGATGATGACTAGGTGAATTTGATGGAATTTGATGAAGAGATTGATGATGAAGATGGGAACAATGTTGGAATGGGGACAATGCATGGGGGCTATGGTTGGGTTGATCAATGAGAATAGAATTGGTATTGGTATGGCTTTATGGAGGAGTAGGGATGGAAACCATAGAATATTGTGGTATCCATGATGGACCTTGATTAATGAGGACAGTATGAGTAGATTTCGGTAGAGGCTTAGGGTTCACTTGCACTTTTTGTTGAGTATATTAATGTTGCTTGAGTGATTTATTCAGATGTTCTCATGCTTCATGAATTTCTTTATTAGAAATGGAAGGTGCATACGTATATGGCATGGAAGATGTGGTTGGGGAATAAGTTACACTTGGCATGATAACTTGGGAGGCTAGAACTTGTGAAGCAACACTTACATGTGAATATAAGGGATTAGTGTAGGTGGATGTGTATGAAAATGGGATGGAAGTGCTAGGAGCACTTGTATATTGGGGAATGGATACATGAGAGGAGGGTGCAACTGATACCTCAAAAGAGGGTTAGTGTAAACCTAGGTAAAGTTGTATGGTGGTTGGGAATGAGAAATTTCCTACTATAAAGTAGGATCTTGACTAGGAGAATTATGGATGGACTCTAAGACATAATTAGCCGATTTGTAGAGAGCCTCTACTTTGGCCATGTCTATATGGGTAATGTGGTGATAAATGGTTGGTGAGGTTGACTCTATTTGGGGAACAACCATATGAAATGTTGTGGATGACATGGAATGTGAGGGACCTACAGAAAAATCTATTTGTATCACATTTGGGGAATCTATCATAGAAGTGGCAGGGAAGGTGAATGAATTTTCCATGGAATTGTTTTTATTTAATATTTTTTGTTGGTTTATTGTTAATTCCATAAGTAACTAAACAAAATATAAATTATGCAATAAAGTGCAATTCAGAATTGAGTGTCTTACCTCATTCATTGATTATCTCATATTAGTGTGAATTCATTTTCTTAGATTTTGATTTTGTGTGTTTCAATGTGCTAATCTGAATTAGAAATGTGTGAATCCTATGACTTGGATGGGGCAACGATATTCTTGTTGGTGATGAAATCCAACAATTTTGTTCAGGGGTAATCTAAGGTATCTAGGGGTAAATATTGGTGGATGGATATGAAAGCCACCATCAGCAAATCTCAAGCAATGGTTGGTGATGAAATCCAACCATTACTATTTAATGTGAATCGTGAAGTGTGTGATTATTTTTAAAGGTTTCCAATCCTTTATTGTTTGCATACAATGTTATAAAAATAACTACTTTTGACAGTATAAATCAGAATCCAATATTCATAATACCAATTTCTCCAAAGGATGTAAAGTACATCAATAAAGACCACTCTCTAAACAGAGGAGGGTTCATCTACTCCTCCGTATGAAATCACCCAAGTATGGGGATACTTTTGGTATCTTGACACTGTTTCTATTTAGACTTACAAAAATAGAAATCTCTAACCCTAGAATGCAAACTAATGTATGCACTTAACAGTTCAAATTCAAACAATAATGCAACACACCAGAAAATTAAGAAATTTTTAAGCAAAATTGTGCGAATGAATGCAATTATTAATATAATGTCTAAAATGCAACTAAAATGATTTGTTTTTACCATATTTATTAATGATGTTCATTTTAATCTAGAAATCTAAAAAAAATAAAAAGTGCTAGAATACGTAAAAACAAAAGGTTAGGGTTTTACAGTAAACTTACCTAGAAGCCTATGTTTTTGCCTTAACTCTTTGCAAAATTCCCTTGGGTTCTTCTGAAATGCACCTGGGCATTTTTGGATGTCCCTTGAGCACCGCAAAGTGTTCATGCACCATCTGCAACCTTCTGCAAACCTTCATAAACCCTAATCCAGCAAACATTATGTGAATTCGTGCTTCTAAAAATCTTGCAAGATGAGATAGAAAATAGCAAATTAGTCAACAAAGTAAATCAAAATGAGAAACCCTTAGGGGGTCCCACCGTGATTGCCATTTGTAGATGCAAAAGTGAAACACCAAAATATATAACAAGATAAATTGAAATCAAGACCCAATATTGCACAAAAAGAGATGATTTTTATTAATATGGGGGGAGCCTCAAATCTCCAATGTTACAATGAAAGAATTTATTTATTTGATACAAATATTTACAATAACTAGGGTTCTTCGAAACCCTAGTGAATAGTGTTGGTGGTGTCTTCAATATCACTTTTGATCTCAACAGATGTGAGTGGGCTTCGTGCTATCCAATACTAGGCCACATTAGCATAAGCAGTTGTGCAATGCTTGTGTATCTCCAGACTGATACACAAAGAAATAACATAATAGAATTAGTAGTAACTGTGAGGGCTCCACTGTGTGAGACCCTCAATAATCAATAAAAACCCTAAATGCCAAGTAATAAACTACATATAAATATGGAAATAATGAAAGTAGTATAACAATGATATATTTACCTTGTTGAACTTGTCATTTTATGATCTAATGTAACTGTTGCAGGAAATTGATGTGATGATGCCCTAGCATCACTTGAGGGTTATTAGAGTTGCAGAGCTCTATTCTGAGATGCCTGCAAGTGCTTGACAATAGCAAAAAATACCCATGGGTATTCGAGAATGGCAAAAAGTACCCAAAGATGCTTGGCAATGGAGGGGAAGCACCCAGAGGTGCTAGGTGGTGATGAGGAGCACCCAAAGGCATTCAAGAGTTGATGTGAAGATTTGTAGAAGCATATATGGATGTACAAAATGAGTGGCGATGGATGCAGAGGCTATGGTGAGCAAGGATGGATGGCATGAATGCTTGGATGACTCGGGACTTAGGATTGCTTTGATAATTCAGGGAAAACTTGTTAGGGGTTAATCCATCAAAATGGCCTCTATTAATAATCCATACTAGGGTATTTTAGGGTTTAAGCGACACAAACTTTATGGCTCAAATTAAAACACATCGAAGGATGGATGCATGGCATGGATTGATGTATATGGATGGCTAGGATTAAGTCAAATCGGATGGATAAAATTTATTTACATATATAATATTTATATTTATTAAATATATATAAAATATAATATTAAAATATTAATATTAAACATATATTTAACAAATATGCCTAGATATACATAAATAAAGGGGTAAATATGGTGGAAAGACCTGTATGGACGACAAGTAGCTAGATTTTGGTGCCTAAGTTACAAAAGGAGTGAGCACTCATATGTAATAGGTGTGACACTTATCGCAAATATCAAGACTTATCTTCCATATAAAGGCAATCAAGGCAGGGGAAAGCATAGATAAAGCAAGCAGCAATGGTAGTAAGTGATTATGAAGCGACTTGGCAGTGTTATGGTATATCACAGTAGTAACTCGATAGCTACATGGTAGTGGATCAACAGCAATCTAAATATCAATTCGAAGATGATGAAGCATATTACTTCTGCTAAAATGGCTCAAGGAAGCATTAAATTGAGTGTTGAAGAAAATACCAAGTGGAAGAATCTTCCATTACTCACAGCACCCAAGAAGGATAATCTACCATCAGGTTCATGAAGGTACAAATTTCATATATTTTATTTTCCATAAAAAGGGAATTATAAGGTTGAATTATTGAAAGAAATCAATCCTCATTTGAAAGCAAAAATCAAGGAAATTAAATATTAAAGTTGACTAATATTTGCAAAGCTTAACCTAGGAGAAATAAGGAATACTACTTGAAATTAATCCATTTAAAGTTTGCAATTATCAATGTGTTCTAATTTTTCAAATTTGGGATTCATAAGGGCTTCAACTCCAAACTAGGTTATTGGAAATTAGAAACAATCCAAGGGATATAAAAAGAGGTTACTAAGCAATTTACTAAGGTTGAAAAATTAAATATTATTGTCTCAAAAACTTATCAAAAAGGGACAAAAGAAATCCAACATTAAAACCTCTTCAAAATTAAAAAGTGATTAGTTCAATAGGAGTAATAAGGTGTTAAGAAGTTGATTTTTGATATTTACAGAATTTCTACAAAATCAACCAAAATTGAACTGTATTTTTACAAAAGCACTATATCATAAAATCTCTAAAAATACATAAATTACTAAACAACATTATGGAGTGTTGGTATATATATTTAGGTGCAAGTAAGCATATGATAGGGAACATTCATTGGTTCAATTTTTTTAAGAAGATAAATGAAAAGCCAATTGCAGTAGCAAATAGCAAAACATATGAAGTAAAAGGAATCGGAAATATTCTAGTAAATATTAAGGATGGAAGAGGTATAATAAAAAATGTATTGTATGTTCCAGGGATAACCACCAATATTATTTTTGTTTCTCAACTCATGGATCAAGACTAAACTGTTGAGTTCAAGGTTATCACTGGAAGAAAGTAATGTCACATCTCTAGACAGGTAAGAATGATAACATTAGGATCATATAAAAATGACCTATTTGTCCTAGACATTGCTATTCACTCAACTCTTTCATTCAATGTTTCAGAAATATGGTACAAATGACTAGGACATACTAGTGAGACATCAATGAAGGAATTATTCAGATATCAAATGGTAGAAGGACTACCCAACTTATCTTTAGAAACTACTATATGTGTAAAATGTTTAGTAGGTAAAAAACATAGAATTCCTTTCAAAATTTGTCAACACAAGACTCAACATCCTCTAGAAATAATATATACTGATTTGTGTGGACCAATGAAATTTGATAGTGTTGGAGGACATAAATACTTTCAAATATTTGTTGATGATCATACTAGAAAAATGTGGGTATATTTCATGAAGTACAAATCAGAAGCATTTAGCTACTTCAAACAATTCAAACTTCAAGTTGAAAAAAAAATTAAGAAATACCATAAAATCACTTCATTCAGATAGAGGAAGAGAATTTGTTTCTAAAGAATTTTACTTCTTTCTTATGGAATCAGAAGACAACTTACTACAACATACTCGCCTCAGCATAATGGAATTGAAGAAAGAAGAAATAGATCAATAATGGAAATGGTAAGATGTATGTTAAAAGAAGCACAACTTGATCACAAATACTAGGCTGAAGTAGTGCAAACAACAGTCTACATACACAACAGACTACCAACAAGAGTACTAAAGCATATTACACCAGAAGAAGCATGGTCAAGACAAAAGCCTAACATAGAAAGACTAAAAATATTTGGATGCAAAGCCTACATGCATATTCCAAAGCAAAAGAATACCAATTTAGATGATAAAACTATGACAGGGATATTTGTTAGGTATGACAATGAATCTACAAGATACAGAATATTAGATTCATCTACAAAGAAATTTTATATTAGCAAAGATGTGATCTTTGATGAGAAATTCAAAATCAACACACATGAATCTAGTGGTAACATAGAAGTTCTCCTGAATCTACTTGACGATGACGTAATGAGCATGGAGCCAAAATTAGAATAATAGTATACAGAAGCATCAACTATAGTACAAATAAAAGAACTAATATGGCTCAAAGAATCAAATCTAGAAAGGATGTCGGATATTATAGCTATAGGACCTCAAACTCATAGTATGACCAAAATGAATAGAGGAATGCTAAGTAACACAGTGGAACCAATATCATCTTCTCAAGCACTAGAAAACTCACACTGGAAAGCAGCCAAGAAATCTGAATATGCATCACTTAAGAAGAATAAGATATGGGATTTAGTAAACCTACCTCCTAAAAAAATAGTGGGATGCAAGTGGATATACAAAATTAAATACAAAGCAGATGGAACACTTGATAAATACAAATCTCGACTAGTGGCCAAAGGGTATACTCAGACAGAGGGAATTGACTATGAAGAAACATTTGCACCAATAGCTTGAATGACTATTATTCAAACAATTTGTACTCTAGTAGCTCATCAGGGGTGGAAACTTTATCAAATGGATGTAAAAAGTGAATTCCTTAATGGTGACTTAGAAGAAGAAGTCTATTTGACACAACCTAAAGGCTTTGTCATTCAAGGACAAGAAATTAAGGTATGCAAATTGAATAAATCTTTGTATGGCTTAAAAAACTCTTCTAGAGCATGGAATATCAATATCAATAATCATCTACTACATCATAACTTCAATAGAAGAACAACAGATCCTAGTCTATATACCAAGAAGATTGAAAATGATATCTTGATCCTCATAGTATATGTTGATGACATAGTGATAACTAGAAGTTCAAAAATTTTAATAAGTGATATAAAAAAAGGATCTAGAGAAGGCTTTTAAAATGATAGATCTGGGCTTAATGAACAACTACCTTGGTTTAGATATTTATCAAGGAGAATATAAAATAGTTATCACTCAATCAAAATATTCGAAAGTCCTTGAAAAATATAAGATGACGGATTGCAAGCCCAAAGATACACCAATGGAACAAGGAATTCAACTATCCAAAAATGATAAAACGCCATTGATTTCAATAACAATGTATTTTCAGATGATTGGAAGCCTTCTATACTTAACAAACAACTGACCAGACATAGCATTTGCAGTAAATTATCTTTCACGGGTCATGCAAGAACCAAGAGAAAGTCATTGGAAAGCTGCGAAAAAAATATTACAATATATCAAGAAGACTACAAACTATGGACTAAATTATATGAAGAATGTCAAATACTTTTATCTACAAGGATACTCAAATTCAAACTATGTTAGGTCTATTGATAATAGGAAATCTACATCAAGTTATATCTTTTATCTCGGATCAAAGCCCATATCTTGGTACAGTAAGAAACAATATACAGTAGCACAATCATCAAGTGGAGCTAAATACAGAGCAATAAGAGATACAATATGTGAAGCCCTATGGTTACAATACATACTATCTGACATGGAAATCAAACGAACTCTGACTATGATATTTTGTGATAATCAAGGAGTACTGAACCTGATCAAAAATCCAATCATACATGAAAGAACAAAGCATATCAAAGCTCAATGTCATTTCATTAGAGAACACTTCTAGAACAAGCACATCATCCTCAAGTATGTTCCTATAGAAGATCAACTAGCAGATATCTTTACAAAGGCACTCAAAAAAATCTAGTTTTAAGCCTTAAGAGATCATCTATGTGATTTAAGAGAACTTCATACCAAATAATGTAATGTAAGGGGGTGTTATAATATATTACATCATTTGGCTATGTTAGATTACTTTAGGGGAAAGTTATCTAGTTACTTCATGCAAAATAGTGAATGCATAAGCATTAATGTGCAAGTTGTCCCTTGCATAGTTAGGTAGAGTGTTAGTCAAGGAACCTATCTTTCTACATAAAGGGTCTCATACCTTTACTCGAGTGTATTAGTTTTTCTTTCTTTCTCTCTCTCTCCTTTTTGTTTATGATGGAATGGTGCTAAAGCCATCATACTCTAAGACACTTGCACACATCTACATGACTCTTACACTTCTAAATGCACTCATAATCTAGGGCATTTGTGTACATACTCACATTACATATTTGCACTCTTACATATAAGACACTTGTGCACATTCTCTCAATCTACACTTGCACTCTAACTTACATGATACTTGTGCATTTCCTGCACATTAACACTTACATGAAAGAGGAAATATAAATCACACTTCTAAACTATAGACTCAACCCTAATCTATTACATATTTACAATTGTGCTATGAAGGTACCATGGGGGTGCATTAGCATGTACCAAATAATTTATTATACCTCAACAATGCTTGAATCTTCACTATAGGCTTCTTTGGCCTTCTTCAATAATACTGGTCTATTTCTCAGGCCTTCTTCAATAATACTGGTCTATTTCTCAGGCCTTCTTCAATACAATCCACTCTTGGACGTTCTTTTCATTATTCTATTTTAATATAGGCCTCTTTGGCCTTCTTTTCAATACAAGTCTCTTGGACCTATTCTTTAATATAGGCTACTCTGGCCTTTTTCTTCAATGTAGGTTTCTTGAACCTACTCTTTGCTCTATATTTCTTCTTCTCTGTATTGTTTCTTAGAAGCTAAAATTCTTCTCTATCTTTGTAGGAAGCTTCTCAATATTTTGTAGCTTAATCTTTGATGCTCTTATTTTAATCTAAAATCTTTAATGTCTCAGGTCACACCTAAGAACTCAATATGATTCTCCTCCTTACTAGAGAACCCAATATCAATGTCAAGGTGGCATTGAATATCCTTGAATGACCAACTATCTCCTGAGTTGGTTTTATCTCAATCTTCAATCTGCAATCCTATATCCTCAAACTTTAATCTTATATCTCTAAAATTTTTTTGAGTTGGCTTCTTCTATCAATGTCCAATGTTTTTCCTAAGTTGGCCCTTTCTATCAATCTAGCTAAGTCCTAATCTTCATTGATTTTATTTCAACAAATTTAACTAATAATGGTGGCTCAATAAACTCTATCAAAATGGAAAGATTTTGTGGTAACTCTGATACCACTATTGAATTTGTAAGCCTTACTACCACAAAATATCACAAGTCCTAATATTAAATAGCCACAATATTGAAAGGTCAAAATAATAATATAAGCATAGAATAATATATGAGCAAATTAATATGTATATCAAGGCCTATATAATAAAGCAAATAAAATTCATTTATATACTGAAATATGAATGTAAATGGCTTGAATCATTCATGAACTATGCATGAAAAACTTACAATATTAATTGCTCAAAAATGTATACAAGTTTTATTCATTTTCTTCCTATTACAACACTATAATCTGATTCTCTTAGAACTAATATTGGATTGCCTTCTCATGGAGTATTGTCTCCATAATATATCCATAGTAATGTGACTCTTCAAGTACTTGACTATTGCTCTCCATATGCTAAGTCTCATGACTCTTGGCTTGTCATCTTGCTACTTGCATACAATACTCTTCATGGACTCTTGACTCTAAGATACTTGAACACATCTACAGGACTCTTGCACTTCTACATGCACTTGTAATCTAAGACACTTGTACACATCTTCACATTACATATTTGCACTCCTACATACATTACACTTGTGCACATTCTCTCATTCTACACTTGCACTCTAACTTACATGACACTCGTGCATTTCCTGCATATTGACACTTACATGCAAGGGTAAATATAAATCGCACTTCCAAACTATAAACTCAACCCTAATCTATATTTACAATTGTACCATGAAGGTACCTTGAGGGTACATAGGTATGTACCAAATAATGTAATATTCCTCAACATAATAGTGGAGAAAGTATAGAACTCTTTCTTTGAAAAGTAGTAGATATAAAAGCAAAACTTGACTTTGGGAGAAAAGGTAGAAGATAAAATTTTTGTTTGAGTTACATTGAGAGCACTTTCAAAAATTTATAAATATTTAATTAACTCTTTACAAGTACTAAGGAAACCATATTTTATGATTTAGTCAATATTATTCAAGAATATGAAGTTGAAAATTTAGTCAAAGATGAAATGACTAACAATGTCTTGGTATCTAAAAAATATATACCAAGTACTATTGCTACTACATCAAAGTATCAATCTAAATGAAAATCAAGATTTTGTCATATATGTAAAAAAAAAGGGTCATAGTACATATTTTTGTAAATAGAATAAAGGGAATCAAAATCAATAAAATCAAATGAATATGAATCAAGGGAATCAAATGAATAAATATCTTCAACAAAGACAATATCAACCTCAATATTGATATAGTCAACAACAACATCAATATCAACCTCAATATTGATATGGTCAACAACATTAGTTACAATTAAGAGAAGAAAATCAAAAAGGGAACTTAGTTTAAGAAACTCAAGATTGATAAGAAATCAAAAAGGTAAAATCAAGACTAGAACATAAAAGAATAGAACAAAGAAACAAAAGAAAAAAATCAGAATCAATGAATTCAAAGCTCTTATAGTAAAAATCTTAATCAATGAAGACATTCATGAAAATTCTACAAATATTTTTGAAGATACTAATGTTGCAAATATTATAGAAAAACAAGATACAAAAGAAAATATTTTAGAAATACTACAAGGTAAAATCAAGACCATAACAGAAAAAAATAGAATAAAGAAACAAAAAATAAATCAAAAATGTTAAGAGGAAGATAGTCAAAGGAGAATATCAAGATCCAAAGCGCGACTAGAGCAAGAGCCTAAGAATAAGCACACAATCAAATATGAATATTGAAGATTGAATATTAAAGTCTTCAATAACCAAATAATGTAATAAGGGGGGTGTTGGAGAATATTACATTATTTGGTACATAAAATGTACCCCTAGGTCACCTTTATGATACAAATGTATATATGTAATAGATTAGAGTTGGAGTCTATAGTTTAGGAGAATGATTTATATTTCCTCTTTATGTAAGTGTGTAATGTGCAAGATATGGACAAGTATCATGTGTGTTAGTGAGCTGAGCAAGTGTGTAATGAGAGAAAGTGCACGAGTGTCATGTATGTAAGTGTGCAAACATGTAATGTGAGGATGTGCACAAGTTTCATATATTAGGAGTGTAAGTGTCATAAAGTTAAGTGTGCATGTAAGAAGAAAGTGAAGAGTCGTGTATGCAAGTGGCAAGATGTAAGCCAAATGACAAGAATAAGAAAGGTTGCAACTCCCAGATATGTGAGGAGTGTCATATTGAAGAGTCACCTTTCTATGTCTATATTATGAAGACAAAAGCTCCATACAATGTAAGTGAAAAAACAGTCTATAACAATCACCATAACAAGCATTTATAATATTGAAGTTTGTATACAAATTTTAAGCAATCTTATTGTAAGTATATTTCATGCGTGTACATGCATGATTTTGGCTATTTATACTCTTAGTGATATTATAGTGAATGTTATTATAATTTATATTAGGTAGTACATATTTTGATTGCTCTTATATTTAATTATGCTCTTGATTATTTATATTAACACCTGAGATATTGTGGCTTAATTAGATTGTGACCTGAGATATTTGGCTTAAAAGCCAGTGATGGTTACTCTTTTTTTGCATAAATAATTATAGTAGATTAGATTTGAGGGAGAATAGTCCCACATCCTATGTTAAAACTTGGCTTAAAAGTCTTCATTCATGAAAATGCAGGAGATGTAATCCGATTTTCAACTAATTTTTATATATATATATATATATATATATATATATATATATATATATATATATATATATATATATATATATATATATATATATATATATCCACTCATTATTCAATAAGGTAGTATAAAAATCAAAACATAAATATAAACCAGACTCCTTGTTATTATGGTCAAAGGAATGTATGAATATGATTCTCACCATGTACTCAATGTAATAATATTTCCGCAATAAATATAGATAACCACTCATTATTCAATAAGGTAAGCATAAAAACCATGACATAAATATAATCCAATAACAAATATAATAAAACACCGACAGTTCTTGTGGTTGCACTTATGCATCAAGAAGAAAATTGATAGTCCATAACTCGTAAAGTGGACTATGATAACACAAAGTTTTGGAAATTTTACTCTACTAAGATGCAGTGCGCTGACAAGAAGGTTGTTGCAGGAAAATATCAAGAAGATGTTTGATAGAATATTCTGAATCAAACTTTTTATGAAAAAAGATGTAGGTATCAAGCTATAGCAACTCAATTAAGATGAGAATTGAGTTTGTTTGTAAACTCTCAAGCTCTAAAAGAGAAGATTGTGATTTACCAAGGTTGGGAAGCCGAGTACAACCCCTTTTTCTCCAAAATAAAAAATAAAAATAGAGCAATAATACTCCATCCAGCTAAGCAAGTTGTTAAGGTAGTATATTACTAATGAAATAAAATATCAAAAGACATCAAATTTCACTTGCAATACACATCTTATAAATTCAGTTTCAAAAGAAACTTATAGAAACCTACTATTAATATATTTCCAATTCATGGTAGTGTTGGACCAAATGTCATATGAAAGCCTTCATACAATGCTTAGCCTACTGCGATACAGCCCCAATATAAATTTCCAATTATGCTATATTAAAGTTTTCATATGATTCTTCGTCTAGTGTGATGCAACCCTAACCCCTCAAAATTTTCAATGAAATTGGTTCACCAAACTGTTTTTTTATTAATTCAGTCCAACAAACCACCCCTCAATTTTTCGGATTAAATGGGTGTTTTTGATCCAACTTCAATTTGACTGATAAATACAATTCAACATTGAACATAATAGATCACAAATGGTCCATGAACCCGGTGAACAGGTAATGGTATTTTACTACTAATGAAATAAAATGCTAAAACAGATGTCAAATTTTATTGGTAATAGAAACCTAATTTTAATAAATTCGAAGTTCATGGCGGTGTTGGACCAAAGTCATGTGAAAGCTTTCATACGATGCTTAGGCTATTCCTGTACATCCCCACCAAACTACCCATTGAGGTATTCAAAGAAATTGACCATTTTAATCCCACTCCAATGGCTTGATCCTTGCAAGGAACATTTGGAAATTTTGATGTTACGAAAACTGGAATTTAGCCTTGAATTACTGAAAAAGATGGGCTATATAATCTTCCTTGCACTTTCTCTTTCTTATGTAAAAAAATATACTTAGATCAAAAAAGAAATATGATGGAACCGTTGTGTCGTGGGAAGATAGACACCCAATTCAATAAGAAAAAGAATTTAAACAATTTTTTTTTTTTTTAAATATACAAAATGCACCATCATGCTGGAACTAGTGATTCTCCATGAAGTACATGAGAACCAAAGCTCGAACCACACAGAATTGTACACACAGCACAGTTTGATCCTTGGACCTTCCAAAGAGAAGCCAAAGCTCTAACCATTGGGCTGTCCCCATGCGGACAATTTAAACAAAATTTCATTCAAACATGAAATGAATAGAAACATGCAGAGTGTTGAAGTCTAACTGGTGAAAATGTTGGCTTACACAGAGCCAGGATTCAATTCCTGCGGGTACCATGATAATACATGGTTCGCCTGTCATGACGGAAGAAGATGAGACCTATTTCAATCCTATATAACCAATTAAAAAGAAATAAATAAAAACAAAATAACAACACATCCTTCCCTTCTCATGTGCCAGGAAAGAATTTTATTTTAGGAACAAGATCCACATGTATACTGTTGCCCAAAAGGTCAGAGCAAAGTAGGGAACAAGATCCACAGGTAGACTGTTGACCAAAAGGTCAGAGCAAAGGCTGCTAAGACGTAAGTCCATAAGAAAATCACAGCGCACTCCTGCTCCCCCACGTTAAATAATTGAGCCATTGTTGCTGCATCCACAAAAATACTTCAGCCACTAAGACAACATCTTTTAATAGAGACAGTTTGAACAGGGGGAGACCTGGTACTAACCAATATTCATGGCAGGTGGAACTGTGAACTGAATCATCATTACAAAGTGATACAATGGGTCTGCTGGAAGCATCCCAAGATAGGATGCTCCTTTAACTACAAATATTCCAATCACTGGAAGCAATACAAATCTCACACAGATAACTGATACGACAACCACAGGTCTTAGACCTGAAGACTTTAAACCTGGAAAGAGAAATCACAAGTCAGATTACAGTTTCTCTCCAATGATAAAGTGTAGCAAGACATTTAAGATGGCACTCTTCTGTAACAAATTAGAAGACTCAGGGTCAACACTCCAACAACAACAATGCTGAATTACTTTTAAACAAAATATTAAATGCAGGACAAATACCTTCAATCAAATTTCCCCCCATTACGAGAATGATGGATGGTATAGTCCCTTCTCTGTATGCAAGATATGAACAAGTGAGAAATACAGTTAGCCATAAACAAAACTTTATCAAAAAAGACTTGAAAGAATGCACCCAAAAAGTCAAAGAAACAAGAGAGTGATAATGAATGGAGCACTTCTACAAGTTGAGGTAAAGGCATTAAGAAATGAGAGCATTTCCCTACATAAGAGTAAGTGGTACTCCACTAATTAAAATAAAATTCCCATTAGGAAAAATCAAAAAATTGTAAGTCCCTTTTTTAAAGGTAACATACACAGCATTATATTATTACATGACTGTTTAATACAAAAAGTACTAACTGCACAAAATGAACCACAAGAAGTTGATCGAGAGGCACACCCCAATAAAGAAATGGAGTCTTGAATCACTCGAAGAGGAGAAGATTCACCGAAAAATAAAGCCTTTACTTGTGGAATTGCTCCAACAATAAATCCAGCAATCTACAATAAGCAATTGAATTCTACATTAAAATTCATTAGAAGAACATGCAAGATAAGTTATGTTTGAAACAAAGATCTAAATGTTCCCTTGGAACCCCAAAAATTCGATGAGTGTTGTGATTATAGTGGACCCAATTGCATGATCAAGTCCTTAAGGCAGTAAAACTTCCATTGAGTATACCACTTCATAAACTATATGGAAGTGATGAAGAGAAATGGTCCTATGTGTAGTTTCATCTCTAAAGACTGATAAATTTCCAGGAAAAAGAGCCTTGCCATGCATAATATTTTAGGGCCGTTTATGCGTCTACAAGCATTTCAATAGAATCATTCTACAAAAACTCAAAATGGCCCAGTCATTCTTGAAATATAGCTCTGTTCCCTCCCTCGTCCATAAGACTGATTACTCCTTGTGTGTATCACTCAAAATCATATATTTAATCCAATTTTTCACAAACACAGGATATATAGAAATATTAACACAAGACTAAGGTGACTACAGAAGTATAAAGAGTAATATTCTTGTCTCTGCTACAAGAAGTAAATTTCAATGTTCTCTAACTTGTTTGAAAGTTGCAGTGGAAAATCGACAAATTCTCAAAAGTTTTCAAAGCAGTTTTCATTATAGTACTATGACACCTGAAATTTCAACAAAACACAAAATGGAGTCTCAATGAGTGATAGGCTATACCAAGCATTCTCACCCTTACATTGAATCCAGAGAATCATCTAGTAACAACCCTCCTTACAATATTACAATAAATGCACACGACAGTACAAAGAACTAAGAAAATCTATTTACAATGATACTTCAGCAACATAAAACTACTTACGTGGATGCGCTACCTGCTAGCTGTTTTGTCAAAACAGCTAGTGCATGGGCTAGGAGATATGATCTAATAACTCATAATAAAGGCAGTCAAATCGCAAAAACTCATACCATTATTTTATAGGCAGGATAGATTCCCCACTTTTATAACAGCATATAGTAAAGCGCCAACTTAACAAATTGTATGTAGACAGATATTTCAACAACATACCACACCAAGGGTGGGAGGTGCTTTCAACTCATCAAAAAGCAGATGTCCAATATCCTTTACATGTTCTTCAATTTTTCCAAGACAATTACGGAAACAGCTTGGATTTTCAGCGGGGGAAACCACCACCTGTGAGAAAACAATATTATGTTTTAGTAAGTCTCCTCATAATGTCCTCTAGACATGAAAAATATATTTTGCAAAACAGATGAGAGGTTTATAGCTTATAATATTAGAATTTAGTCTGTCTCATTATTATATCTATAAAAAGCATTCTAAAAATGCTCCTATTCCAAGGAATAACTCCTTATCCTGAACTCATCTGGATTTGTGGCTTTGGGTTCATGGTTGTTATAGCTCTACTTACAAGAAAACTTTTCTACTTTATTCCTGGACAAATTATAGTTGTATTCTTGTTTATCATATAAATACAACTGCAAATTCTGGCATAGAATGTTCTGCCTCCTTGAGGAAGGTAAATTGATAATCATTTTATTCAGAGCATTGTGATTAAAAAATGATGCAGTAACAATGGGCTTCCATTAGAGCTAATACCAGATAGATCTTTGCGTGACTAGATATTGCAGTCTTTGTAAGCGATGCAAAGAAAGCTAGTTTCCTTGCATGATGTCAACGGTATGCAATTGAACTCTTTCGAACATGAAGACATTTCTACTAGACAAAGAATTTATACAAGAAAATTTTAGTTATATGCAATTTTAAAAATGACTAACGCTTAATGAGCTCATTTATATGTTTCATACAAATCAACATTTACAAAAAAAAGAGTTCTAACATGAAATGATACAAGACTATCTTATACCATATACACTCTCTAATGACAATACAACAAATATTTGGAAGAAAAGGCAAGAGCCACATTGTTAATAAAAGGTGATCCAAATGGCACCTCATTTCGTAGGTCAACCATCTAAAAGTGTAAACATATAATTTTATTCATTGGGAAAAGGATCTGGGAATTCTTACACGACCACCAACTGAGAGGAGAAGGGCTGAAGAACATTATTTTCGTTCATCCTTGGGAAAAATCAGAGGACTAAAACCAGAGTAATCATATCCGGCACTCCTGTCGGGATACCTGTATCTGTGTATCAGATACAGATACAAATATGATACTTATCTAATACTGTATCCAAACATATCTGAATCTATGGATATCATATCCATGTGCATCCGAGTATACACCCCTATGTGGTCTATATGTAATGCATTTATATGTGGCCTATGCACGTCTAGAGCTGTATCCACAACATGAAATTTAAAAAAATACACAATTTTAAAAAATAATTTTTTATTTTAAAAGAATCAATGACAATCATTTTCTTAATTAATGAAAATATCCTATTTAAAACTTATATTTGTGTAAATACTCTTGTGTTCTATGTTTTTTAATTTTAATATATAAAAAGGGTATGCTTTTTATAATGACCAATTGTATCGGGGTCTTGAAAATTTGCCATTTCGTATCAGATACCATATCCAAATCAGATGCTATTTCCCTTTCCATGAAACATAGATTAAAACAGTTACCTACTGAAAACAATTTCTGAAGAGTGTCACACAACCCTATTCACTCGATATTTGGATAAATGCCAGTCTGAAATGGATTCTAGGAAAAAATTTATAGGAATTATTGGCACAGAGTAAACGAAGATTTACTAAAATTAGCAAAACCAAGGAATTTGAAGAGCTTTGCATACAAACGTTAGTGTTAAATTCCAAATAAGGATGAAGAACCCAAACATCATTCTAGACTGTTAGGATCTCACTATTAAAAATAAGCACACTCACACAAAATACTAAAAAATAACTCAAATACATCAAATAACTCAATAACACTATGCAGAAATTAAATGCAAAAATGGAACAATCTCACAATAACACAGAATCGCAGGCCTCTTCGAGGGGGCAACCTCCTTCAATATTTCATTAGCTTGCAAAAATATGAATTCGTACATGGCTTCATATCTTTTAAAGAAAAACTTCATGCAACCCTACCTAAAGGCTCAAGAGTTGGCTTACATGCAAAATGCCACTCGAGCTAGAATCTCCTACCTACCATCGGTTACAATCTTGATAAAAATGGTTACATGAGATGGCGCCACTTGGCTAGGCACCATACTTGCCACATACATTACAAAGTATTACAAAATAATATTATAATGGGATCCCCCACGTTGGGAGTGGGTCATTACATAAGTAAATGAGAATTACAAAATGGCGTTAGGATAGGATCCTAACATGTCCTTCCCCTTCGAAAAGCTTTGTCCTCAAAGCTGAAAATGAGGGAACTGGTGCTGGAGCTGATGGAGAGACTCCCATGTAGCATCTTCTGGCTGGAGCCCACGCCACTGAACAAGAACTTCTGTGATGGTACGGTTGCGGAGAGTGCGGGTTCGACGATCCAACAATTGTTCAGGTTCGAGTAATATGGACCCTTCTTCATCCAATTCTGGTAATGTTGATTGAACCTGTACCTGTGTGCCCACAACTTTTTTGAGAGAGGAAACATGGAAAATAGGATGGAGCTTGGAGGTGGGTGGAAGAGCCAATTTGTAAGCAGTGGAACCAATCCGTTGAAGAACTTGGTAGGGTCCATAGTATTTTGCAGCAAGTTTCTGGCACCGACGGAGTTGTAGAGATGATTGTTTGTACGGCTGCAAGCGAAGGAAGACCATATCACCCACATCAAAGCTACGCTCAGAACGATGTTGGTCAGCCTGTTGTCGCATCCGATTCTGGGCCATGTCCAAATTCTGCTTCAGCTGGCGGAGAACATCGGTATGTTGGCTGAGAGTAGTGTCGACTGCCTGGACCTTGGAGCTGCCTGGGATGTATGAAGAAGGCGTGAGTGGAGGGCGCCCATAAACGGCCTCAAAAGGGGTGAGTTTGGTTGTTGTATGATAGGAAGTGTTGTACCACCATTCGGCCAAAGGAAGCCACTTCGCCCATTGAGTAGGATGATCTGATGCAAAGCAACGAAGATAGGTCTCCAAACATTTGTTGACAATCTCAGTTTGACCATCCATTTGTGGATGATAGGCTGAACTCATTTTGAGCTGAGTTCCCTGCAACTTAAACAATTCTTGCCAGAAATGACTAGTGAAGGTTGGGTCTCGATCGGACACAATGGAGGTGGGCATACCATGAAGGCAAAAAATAGAATCGAGAAATATTTGGGCAATGGTGGAGGTTGTGTAAGGATGGCCAAGGGAACAAAAATGAGCATACTTCGAAAGGTGATCCACTACCACGAGAATAACAGACTTACCACCAGATTTAGGTAACCCTTCTATAAAATCCATGGAAATATCAGTCCAAACCTGATCTAGAATGGGCAAGGGTTGAAGAGTACCCGGAGAACGTACCGTTTCACCTTTCATCCATTGATAGGTATCACAAGCTGCTACAAAATCATGGATGTCCTGTTTCATACCTTTCCAGAAGAATGTGCGCTTGAGGCGTTCATATGTTTTAAGAAATCCTGAATGGCCTACAGAGGGAGCAGTATGTAGTTCCTTCATGAAAAGCTCACGGAGTGGGGACGTGCGAGGAAGAACAAGGCATTGGCGATAACGCAGGTCATGGCCATCCCAATTGTAGCCTGGGAATGAAGTAGGATCATCACGGAGCGAGGCCACCAAAGCTTGCAAGTCTGCATCCTGAAGTACCTCCTATCATAAGGAATCTATCCATTGAGGAACAGGTGAGGAAATGGCACATAACATACTGAGGGCCTCAAATTGGCGAGAGAGAGCATCAACCACAAGATTCTCTTTGCCCTTCTTATAGGTGATATCATAATCATATCCCATGAGTTTAGAAACCCATTTTTGTTGTTTCGGGGTAGCAACCCGTTGTTCTAAGAAGTATTTGAGACTCTGATGGTCTGTTTTAATGGAGAAATGGCGCCCAATGAGATATGGTCGCCAATGGGTTACGACATGTAAGATTGCCAACATCTCCTTGGCATATGTAGATTTTCCCAAGTTACGATCAGAGAGTGCCTTACTAGTGAAAGCCAAGGGTCTCCCTTCCTGCATCAACACTGCCCCGATGCCACGACCGGAAGCATCACTTTCAATGACGAAAGGCTTGGAAAAATCTGGCATGGCTAAAACTGGTGTTGTGGTCATAGCATGCTTCAATTCGAGGAAGGCTTGGTCAGCGGGCCCCATCCAAGTAAAAGAGTCCTTCTTTAACATGGATGTGAGGGGGGCTGCTATTTTACCATAATTACGAATAAATTTGTGGTAGTAACCTGTAAGCCCTAAGAATCCCCGAAGTCCCTTGAGAGTGCGAGGTTTTGGCCAGTCCTGAACTGCCTGAATCTTCTTGGGGTCGACCTTGATGCCATATTTGGAGATAATGTGTCCTAGATACTCCACTTCAGTCAGACCAAAGGAACACTTGGACCGCTTAGCAAAAAGTTGATGTTGTGCCAACAATTGTAATGTCTGATCCACATGGATAAGGTGTTCTTCCCACGAGCGGCTATAAACCAAGATATCATCAAAGAAAACCAGGATGAACTTCCGCAGGAGAGGGCAAAAGATGTTGTTCATCAAGCTCTGAAATGTGGAAGGAGCATTTGTCAGACCAAATGGCATTACCAAGAACTCATAGTGACCTTCATGAGTACGAAATGCAGTTTTGGGAATATCCTCATCCTTGAGCCTGATTTGATGGTAGCCAGAACGAAGGTCTAACTTGGAGAAGTACATAGCTCCATGTAATTCATCCAACAATTCATCCACTACCGGAATGGGGAATTTATCCTTGATGGTAATTTTGTTGAGCTCACGGTAGTCTATACACAATCGCCACGAGCCATATTTCTTGCGAACTAGTAAAACTGGAGAAGAGTAAGGGCTGGTACTGGGTCGAATGACACCAACTTTGAGCAATTCTTGTACCATCTTCTCGATTTTAGACTTGAGAGCATGAGGATACCGATACGGTCTGATGTTGGGTGGTGCATTACCTGGTAGTAGTGGAATAGCATGGTCATGTGAGCGACGAGGCGGTAGGGTAGTTGGTTCTAAAAAATGCCATCGTGCTTGGTCAGAACAAGTTGCAAATCTGCTGGAATTTGATCCACTGTGGAAGTGCTTGGTTGAATTGAAAATATTTGTGCAATGACCCCGCGGGATGACTTTTTCAACAATTTCTCCATACGATTGGAACTGATAATTTGGGAAGGGCCTGTTTTGGCACCATGGAGGGTGTGTGTTTGTCCATGTTGTGAAAACTGCATCCATAGTTCTGCAAAGTTCCAGGAGATAGTGCCCAAGGTGCTCAACCATTGGGATCCCAACACAATGTCACATCCTCCCAATTGGAGGGCAAACATGTCTTGCTTGAGTTCATAATCCCCCATATTTATTTTAACATTGCGACATTTACCTTTACAAGGTAAAGTGCCTCCATTTGCCACCATGACTTCAAATGAATTGCATGTGTGTATATAGCAATTGGCCTGCTTAGCAACTCGAGGATCAATAAAGTTGTGTGTACTACCTGAATCAATAAGAATAGTAAGGCGTTGGCCTTTGAAAAAACCCACAACTTTCATGGTTTGTGGAGTGGTAATCCCGACAAGAGCATGGACGAAAATTTTTGCTTGAGGTTCTTGGGTTTCCTCTTCCTGTTGAGTTGGTGCTTCAGTTGTGTCACTCTCCTCATCACTATGGTCACTGCTATCGGGTTCCTCTGCATCTATTAAGAACAATCTCTTATTTGCACATCTATGCCCCTTCACAAAATTTTCATCACAATTATAACATAGCCCTTGGGCGCGACGCGCATCCATTTCATCTGTAGTCAGTCGCTTAGGAGCAGGAGGTTTATTATCAGTATTATTTTGGAACCGAGGAGGAAAGGGAGGTCGAGCTTGAGAAAATCGTGGTGTCTGTCGTTGAGTTGAGAGTTTAGATTCGGCCAATCGGGCTAAACTGATAGCCTCCATCATGGTTTGGGGTTTAAACATCTTGACTTCAGCTTGGAGATCATCTTTCAACCCACTCATGAAACAACTCATAAAAAATCCCTCATTCAAGCCCTTGGTTTTATTTGCCAACTTCTCAAATTGTGTCTGGTAATCACGAACTGTGGCTGTTTGTTTCAACTTTGTCAATGCTCCTGTAAAGTCTTCATAGTCACTAGGGCCAAATCGGGTGAGTAATTGGGACTCAAAGTCCTCCCAAGATAGATCAGGGGTAGTGGCTCGTAGCCATTGGAACCAGTGTAAGGCATCAGATTCTAAGTTGAAGGAAGCCATCTGAACCCGATGATATACAGGGACATTGTGGAGTCTAAAGAATTGATCAACCCGACATAACCACCCATCGACATCCTTTCCACTAAACTTAGGGAAGTCCAATTTAGGCATTTTGAAGGTCGGATCATGATCATAGTGAGTGGTTTTTGTTTCCCTTCTTCGGTCTTCTGTTTCCCTTCGACGACCTCGTTCAGAGTTTTCAGCTTGGTGTTCAGATGTGAGAGTACCTTGCAATTTGGTTTCCACCTCTGTAAGTTGTTCTGCCAAGCGGATTCTAGTGGCATCATGATCCGTTTGAAGCTCTTGAATCTCTTCTCTTATGGTGAGGTTTGTAGTGGTCAAGTAATCAAGGGATTTTTGCATGTCGGCCAATATTGTGGCAAGTTCTAACTCCTTGTGTTGTCCACGAGTGCCCCCGCAATTGTGGGCCCTCTTTTACTAAGTTACTAAAAATAGATGTGGGGTTTCAGGAGTTACTATTTTTAGTAAGGCATCCAAAAAAGTGCTTGGGTGTGGTATATCAAAAGAATCAGCTCAAAAAAATAGGCACAATGAGCTATACCCCACAACACTGATTTCGGGCACCCCAAATTTTTTTTTATTGTTGTTTTGACGAGTCTACTGGTGTTGTCGGTTTCTGATTTGGAGTTACGGTTCAAAAGTTGGGGTCCGGGATCAACTGTCTCTGACCTGTAGTCTGCCCCTGACCACCCTATCACTATCCTGTCTCTTCCTCTGTCACCTGTACTGCGGTTACTGACACGGTTCCTGTTACTGACCCTAGGGATTCTCTGACACTGACAGTCCTATTTCTGAAACTGGAGGTCTGTAATTCTGGACTATTACAGAGGGTTGTTACTGTCGACCTGACTATCACTGTTACTGACCAGACTATTTCTATCACTATCCTGACTATTCTATCTCTGACCACGGGCTGTTGCAGACACTTGCAAAATCTGTCCTGATTGTTGGTGCATGCAAGTTTGTTTTCTGTGATAAGGAATGCCTTCTCCGTATGCTCACTTTTGGGGTTGTGAATGCAGGATAACAGAACAGAGATGGTGTTGATTTGCAGGTGGAAGTTATGTTTTGTAGAACCAGGGTACGCTAAGTAAGGGAGTATGTAATACCCATAGGCCCTCTGTTATACCGTAGTGATGAACAATAGTGCTCGGACCAATATTTTAGGCCACTACCCAAGGAGGATTCCACACATACCCTTGAGCACACTATCTGCCTCTCTGACAATACGGGAGGGTGATCATCCGGGATGTTGTGTCCCATGGACTATGGATAATACAAGGCCGAAAAGCTTCCTAATGGATAAAATTTTGTTTAAACCTAGATTGTCTCCCGATACACCCGAAGATGCGTGGGAGCTCAAGTCCGTGCGTGAGTGTTGTCTAAGGCCTGGGTATTGGAGCCTGATCGCCCCTCACTTCACTAGACGCTTTATGGGCTATCTAGCTTAGCCAATAATGATAGCTCCTTCATGATATTTTAAAACCCCCGACACAGGGTTTCTAACCTACACAACTACTAAAAAAGAGACTGTATTTTTTTGTGTTTTTTGGTTTTTTGGCCGAAAAAAATAGACTGTATTTTTTTGGTTTTTTAATAAAGAAAAAAATAGAAACGAAAAACACACGGAAAATTATACCTAACAGGCGGAATGGATGGCAAAAATCATCTCAGTTGCAGCAGAACTCGGCCCTGGAAAGCGCTTTGATACCACTTGTTAGGATCTCACTATTAAAAATAAGCACACTCACACAAAATACTGAAAAATAACTCAAATACATCAAATAACTCAATAACACTATGCAGAAATTAAATGCAAAAATGGAACAATCTCACAATAACACAGAATCGCAGGCCTCTTCGAGGGGGCAACCTCCTTCAATATTTCATTAGCTTGCAAAAATATGAATTCGTACATGGCTTCATATATTTTAAAGAAAAACTTCATGCAACCCTACCTAAAGGCTCAAGAGTTGGCTTACATGCAAAATGCCACTCGAGCTAGAATCTCCTACCTACCATCGGTTACAATCTTGATAAAAACGGTTACATGAGATGGCGCCACTTGGCTAGGCACCATACTTGCCACATACATTACAAAGTATTACAAAATAATATTATAATGGGATCCCCCACGTTGGGAGTGGGTCATTACATAAGTAAATGAGAATTACAAAATGGCGTTAGGATAGGATCCTAACATAGACCAATATCATAAGGGACACCAAGGTCACAACTCTTGCATAGAATGTTCCCTATGGTTGACCTAAAACATTGAGAAAAAAATCTGAGTTCCAAAAAACAATACGAAAAAATATTTTCAAATGTAGTAATTTATGAAGAGTTTATAAAGTATTTCAAAATTGAAAGTTGGAATATCTTGGTTTTATTGTTCCCACGCCCATCTACGGTAAAATTTATTTTTTCTGCCATTTTATGTTTTTCATCTTTAAAAACATTTAAAAAATTTACTATATTATATATGTTTGAAAGTATCCAATAACCATGCTATATCTACTCTATTTTTTTTCCATCTCGATATGGTGACTTCAAAAATATGGTTCAAAAGGATGAAAATTCAAAATACGACCATAGTTTGTTACTAGGTCCAAAGTTCAAATCCTGCAAGGTAGGGTTGTACACCATGCTTTGGTAATCGAAGTATGGTTGGATAACCATATATTGGGTAAACAACATCCTCCATGAGGGTCGTCTCATATGGCCTATAGCCTCATGGACGTTAAAAACTACTTTACCCCTTTTAAGTGTGACACTGTCTACAAAACAGTTTTTGCATTATAACAACCTTACTCAAACTCCTATTTTAAGCAAGGTTATAGAAGTATCGGGGACGGGGGACAGGGGGCAGGGAAACGGGTTTCGGGGATGGCAGGGTATGGCAATCCAATTTTGGGAAACGGCTAGGACTAGTATTAATATTTTTTTAAAACTTTAGATTTAAACATAGTTTCATTCATCATTGACATTCATCCAATTCAAACATGTAACATAATTTGAAAATCAACATCAAAATGACAAATACAAAACTGAAATATGAAATATCAAACTGATCCATAAGATAATCTGAAAACATAAATCAAAATCAGCCATAAACATAAGTTTTAAAGTTAAACAAAAAAAACTGAAATGATTTTTAGGGTTTGGGAGGTGGAGACTTTTGTGGGTCCTACCCCCTCATGTTTAATTTTAAAAAAAAAACTGAGATTTTTTTTTCTTAATGTTATATGGATGCCCAGCCGTCCCCCATGGTGTCCCTTCACAGTAGGGGTACCAGGGACAGTCCCCCACAGCCTGGCGGTGTCCAGGGGATGCCCAACCTATCCCTCCCAAAAGGGAGATGGCGGGGAAACGTCCCCTTTGACGTCCCCCCGTACTAGGGACGAAATGGGGATGGGGACACATTCCCAAGGGTGGGGGACGCATCCCCGTGGAACACTTTAAGTCATCTAAAGCACAAACATTAAAAAGCATAGAGACCCTCAATGATGTTGTTAACGCTCAAATTTTCCCCACTTGTTGAAAACAGATTCAGTGAAAGGTATGCAATAAAATCAACTAGGAAACCCTCCACACAACCTTATTTTGCTTTAGTCAGGAAAGGATAAAAAATCATTTCTCCTTAGCATTCCATAACTAATCACCAACAACATTGTACAAGGTGCCATATTGAAGATTAAAAATGATAAGCTCTTCAGCTTGTTGATACAACATAATGAAAGACACTAAAAGAATAACCAAAATTCTTGAAAAATATCTTTTGGCTTCAAAGGGAAAGGTTTATCATGCAATATCAGCCCAGGCTTGATTTGCTCGAATATGGCTACAAAGAGATCCAACGAATTTTTTTTTAGAGTACAACAACTAATCATTTGTGGCTTCAAGTATTGACAACAATCAAAGAGAGAGTCGAATTGAAGGATATCAAAGAAGGCTAAAGAGTATTAGACAAGAATGAAAAAAACATTTTACATAAAGATCATAATCAAGAGGGCCCTTCTCTTGCTGATGAAAAGATTCAAAATCTGAGTTGGACTACAATGGGGTATCAAATGACAAGCCAAGAAGATATAAACCAACGCAGTATTTAAGTTTCATTATTTTGAAACATTTTTGGAACTTTGTTCAAATGAAAGTGGAAAGAGAAAGCCATGTTGCAGGACAAAATTAGCAACATGCTTGAAATATAAGAGACAACTAAAATTGTTTTAAGATAATTAGGAAGGATAATATTAAAGCTAAGATGAAGAAAATTAAAGATTTGAATATTTTGTTCATAGAAATAGCTTTTAACCATATAAGAAGGTCAGCTAATGAATACGGTGGATCTCTTCACTCATAAAGCAACATGAAGAGAGCAAAGTATAGCTAATGAATACGGTGGATCTCTTCACTCATAAAGCAACATGAAGAGAGCAAAGTATTGCTTTTATTTGGGAAGGATGTAATGGCCAAGAAGCTTGTCTATGACTTCTATGAGGTAAAAGTAAATAAATGTACCCTATTAGTGATGGACATGCGGTAGAGATGATGACTTCATACAAGCTAGTGTGTTTACTTTGGATCTTGAGGGAGTCTGTGAGGTAGGAATGTGGAAACATACATGCTTTTTTGGAGAGTGAGAATGGAATTGGGAATGCAAACTATAAAGCTCTACAATATGGGGAGAATTGAAATGTTTGAATGTCTTGTTTGAGGCAGTAATCTTTAAACATGCAAGAAGATTAGCTAATAAAGGTGTTTGATTTCCTCACTTACAAAGCACATAGAGGAAATGGTTAAGAAAGCATTCAAATATTTCTTTATTTAGGATGTAAAGTAGTGGCTAAGAACCTCTTATATGCTTTCTCTAAGGTGGGAATAAATAGTGCATTCTATTAGTGGTGGAGGCATGGCAGAAATGGTGATATTGTAGGAGCTAATGTGTTTACTTTGGGCCCTATGAAATCTTGTGAGATAGAAAAGGGGGGGATTACACTCCTCTCAGAAATAGAATTGGAAGGAGTCTTACAAACAGTGAAACTCTAGAATATTGGAAAAGTAGAAAGTAACATGAAACAAAGTAGGTTTACTATTACATTTTTAGGGCAGTAGTTGAATATAGGAAAAGAATGTTTTCCTTGTCATCGTGTAAAGGCAATTTAGATAAGTGGTATCAAGTTCATATGTATTTGGCTCAATTAGTGTTGAAATGGAATATAATATCATGAATTGGGAAAAACAAAGCCATATTTTGGTGAAAAACTTTATAGAAAGGCCAAAAAAGGCCATAAGAGTGCCAAAGTCTCAGTAGAGGAAATGATGTGATCAATCAAATCATAAATATGAATCATTCAACTATGACATAAGCCTAAATCATCATAAGAAACAACACAGGCCTCTTTTAGCATATTGTTGTCCCCATTTTCACCATGTAACAACATAACACTTCATGGAATCTCTCCTCTCCATTTCTGTAAAATATTATGCTTAATTTCTCTCCTGGAAAAAGTGTTTCAGACTTGATCTGTTTTCAGCTGTCACAGCTAGAATAAATTGGTCAAGGATGCAGTGGCTTACTTTGGTAAGCATAGCTCTTCATTCTCATTGCCCCAAGAGAGTGGTTCTTTGTTTCTAAAGGTGTATCTTCAACATGATTAATTGGGTTGTTCAAGAGGACATACACCAAGAGTTTAGTCAGGTCACTTGGATCCCTCTCCACCAGCCTCTCATCCATTAGTCGATCTTCTACGCTAAGCACTTTCTCCAAACTGCAGATGGCATAATCATTTGACCCCACCATTTCCAACGTAAAGTGGCAAGAACCTAAATACTTCTTTATTTAGGATATAAAGTAGTGGCTAAGAACCTCTTATATGCTTTCTCTACGGTGGGAAAAAATAGTGCATTCTATTAGTGGTGGAGACATGGCAGAAATGGTGATATTGTAGGAGCTAATGTGTTTGCTTTGGGTCCTATAAAATCTTGTGAGATAGAAAAGGGGGGGATCACACTCCTCTCAGAAATAGAATTGGAAGGAGTCTTACAAACAGTGAAACTCTAGAATATTGGAAAAGTAGAAAGCAACATGAAACAAAGTAGGTTTACTATTACATTTTTAGGGCAGTAGTTGAATATAGGAAAAGAATGTTTTCCTTGTCATTGTGTAAAGGCAATTTAGATAGGTGGTATCAAGTTCATATGTACGTGGCTCAAATAGTGTTGAAATTGAATATAATATTATGAATTGGGAAAAACAAATCCATCTTTTGGTGAAAAACTTTATAGAAAGGCCAAAAAAATCCATAAGAGTGCCAAAGTCTCAGTAGAGGAAATGATGTGATCAATCAAATCATAAATATGAATCATTCAACTATGACATAAGCCTAAATCATCATGAGAAACAACACAGGACTCTTTTAGCATTTTGTTGTCCCCATTTTCACCATGTAACAATATAACACTTCATGGAATCTCTCCTCTCCATTTCTGTAAAATATTATGCTTAATTAGGATAAATTGGTCAAGGATGCAGTGGCTTACTTTGGGAAGCATAGCTCTTCATTCTCATTGCCCCATGAGAGTGGTTCTTTGTTTCTAAAGGTGTATCTTCAACGTGATTAGTTGGGTTGTTAAGGAGGACATACACCAACAGTTTAGTCAGGTCACTTGGATCCCTCTCCACCAGCCTCTCATCCCTTAGTCGATCTTCTACGCTAAGCACTTTCTCCAAACTGCAGATGGCATAATCATTTGACCCCACCATTTCCAACGTCATTGGTCTCATGGCTTGAGAATCTCCTTTGACCAATTGAGAGTCCACTCTCATATGTTGCACGTTGGGAATGATCATCACATTCCTCTAGAGATCAGGTATTTCATATTTACTCTAATCAAGATAGATGATGAGGAGCACTTCATCTTTAGATGCCTCATCTATTTTGTGATCCAAAGATGGTCTTACTACCTGTACCTGAACTCAAGGGCTATTCATATCTTTCTTTACCTATCTCGGTTAAAGATGTCTTGCGCTTTTTTTGGGTAAGGCGATGACTCTTTAGCATAGAGAAATTTAGAGGTGCTCCTAACCCACCTGCTTGATTACATCTTTATTTCATGCAATATCAGACACTGGAGAGATCAAGCACCCTTCAAGTATGGTAGTTGCTGATAACGAAAGTGACAGGTTTGTGAGACAATGTGCTTCTCTATTAATTGCAAAATACGTCTCTCATCCCTCCCACCCTCAGTCTAGGTGGAATGACTCAGCATGACCTAAAAACCATGCAGGCTGTCATGCATCCCCAATTTCCTTTCTACCTTCACACACCTGACCTTGGATGTTAATAGAGGGTCAAGGGTTATCCATTGAACCTTGAGGACTCCCTTGATTCATCCACTTGATTGTGCATTATGCCTTTTTACTAGATTGACGATATTATCTTCAAAGCATGGAATGTCATTCCAGACACCTAACATTGGCATTCTCTGGCTCGGTGCTTTCTTTTGCGGCTTCCATCCTGCAATCAATTCTTTTCATACATTTTTTATCTATCTATCTGTAGTTGCTTTGAGACACATATTTTATGGTTTACCTTGAGGACTACCCTCATTTGTCCACTTGATTGTGCATTATGTCTTTCTGCTAGATAGGTGATATTATCTTCTGAGCATGGAATGCCATTCCAAACGCCCAACGACACTCGCTGGCTAGGTGATCTCTTTTGGTACCTTCTAGCTTGCAATAGATTTTCTTGTCACGGAACAATGTAACAGAACTTCTTGTCACGCTCCTTCCTCTTTCTCCTGTTCCATACATCTTTGGCAATAGACTTCACTTGAGACTGCTCGCAACACCTTATTCTCTGATTGTGCACTCCCCTTGCTGCAAGCATGTGTAACATCAGCATGATCAACATTCTCTAAATAGGCACTTCACTTTGAGAAGTTAGCCATATTATCAACATGAGCAATGCCATCAACATCATGAACATGACAGGTAACGCCCATCGCCATTTGTGACGGGGGTCAAGAGGGCGGGAGCCTTCTTGCAGGGTCAAGGGATAGCGTCCCTTGCGGGGTTGAGGGGCAGCGCCCTTCGCATGCTCCCTCAACGGAAAAACCATTGAAACCATCACTGTCCAAACCTCATTTTTCTCCTCGTCAACCATGTGGAAGCTTTCACTCAACCTATTGAAACTGCTTCCTCTCAGCTCTAATTCCCTGTCTTCATGATCCAAATGACTGCTTATCATCCTCTGACAGACATCTCCCTTGTCGGATTGTACTTCTGACGACAACTGCTCTGACTACACTGCCTCAAACAACAACATTTTTGACGACAATCCCTAACGGCATGGTCTATGACGAATTAGACTAGATGGATTGAGAAGTCTGATGGGTACAATGTCTAGACGTCTAGGACAACGGGTTAGACAGCTAGATGGATAGACATCTCAGACGGACGGGATAGACGAGTAAGTGTGGATGTCGGGGACAGACAAGCTAGACGTCTGAATGGGTTGCTAGACGTCTGGGACGGACGGCCAAACAGACGGCTGGACGTTTGGACCAGACGGCCAGACGTTTGGGATGGACGGCAAACGTCTGGGATGGACGACAGACGTCTAGACTGGACATCTAGGCTAGGCGGCCAGACGTCTGAGACGGATGGTAGACGTCTTGACGGGTCTGGACATCAGTAATAGAAGGCCAGACGTCTGGACTAGATGGCTAGACATCTGGACTGGTCGGCTAAACGTCTAGACTAGACGTCAGGACTGGACAGCTGGACGTCTTGACTGGACAACTGGATGTTTGGACTGGACGGCTAGACTGATACGCACAGGGGTTGATCTTCCAGGGTCTAGACGTCGTCAACTACGCTCTCCTCCAATCCTTGAGGTTCCTTAGCACGCCCTACAACAGGAAAAAAACATACAACAATACATGCTCTCGTACCAAGCTATGATCAATACCTGCAACACAACACTATAACACAGATGCAATCTCGTACAACACACATTCCAGACTAACAGTTGTTGCACAACATCTCTGCATTATAGACAAGTATGGATCGATTACAAAATGAAATAGGGGGGTATTTATAGGTGAGATCAAGTAGATAGTGCAACCAACCCGTCTCAACCGTCCCAACCGCCTATTAGTCTTAACACTTGCGTTTACTGTCTAACTGACAGTTTCAGACGTCTAACACAGCAGCCATACGTCTGATTAGTTAGGTTGGACGTCTAATCCAGATGTCTAACTAATCCAGACGTCTTAACACAAAGACGGTTGTGTTTGTCCTTTAGTGCATACTTATTAATCAAGCCATATTCATTTGATTGATTGATTTTACATTGCAACTTGTCATTTTCATACCTTATCAAAATTGCTATACATAATCAAAATTGTGAATCTTCATAGGACATTTATGTTAGACAGCCTCATAGTTTATTTCTGCTTGGAACTGCTATCTACATCTATCCTCCCTTTCGAAGAATTAGATGTCCTCAGCGACCTTCTCCGCTCACTCTGAGGAGTCTCAACATCTTTGTGAGTTGTAGCTGGTAAGGTTTCATCCAATTGCATCTGTAGAGCCTCATTATCAGCCTTAAGTTGCTTGGCATAATTGAAGTATTTACCCCATTCCACTCCTAGAGCATTGGCGTGATTTTCTGTCTCCTCAAGTCTATTTAACATTTCAATCTCCCGCTGTATAAAAAGTTTTCTCAGCTGTGGAACTAAAATTGTGGACGGAGATGAGGCCTTTGATGTCATTTCTTGTTTCAAAGTTGTCTCACGCTGTTGTGCTTGCCGCAATTCTTCCTGTACCGCTTCCAACTGTTTCTAAGAAGTCTCCTCACGCTAGCTCCTCTCGTGCTGCCAAGCTAGCTCACTCTAATTTTTCTGAGTTGTTAATACTTCGGTTTGCTTGACCAACAATTCTTTAGCCTGTCTTTGCTGTGACACCTCCTTTTTCTAGAGTGGTAATCTATTGTGCTTTCTCTTCTAACTGAGTATGAAGGCTCTTCAGTTCTCGTGATGATTTTTGGATCTCCTGAATGACAACCTCCATACGAGCCTTCCCTTCTTCAAGTGTTTTGTCTTTGCGTTGCACATCTTCCTGTGCCTCTTGCAATTCACTATCCACCATTTTCTTGGCTGAATGCAAGTACTTAATACCTTCTGCTAGCCAACATAACAAGTGGGCTAAGAAGTTGTATTGTCGATACATAGGCAGTAATTCAGGTGCTAACTTCACCTGTGATCCTTGCTCTATGGACTGCTGGGAAGAAGGATCAATTTTGTGGCCACAAACGTACACTTGTCCAGATTCCAAGTAGAGGGTTGGCATCTTCTCAACCAATTGTTCAACTCCCTCCATTGTTGACAAGTGTGCGGTGGGCATTGTCCAAGGCTGGGTCTGATAGATGCTAGAAATATTTGCTCGCCAAGGACCTTGTGTGGCCCATTTTACCAATCTGTTCAATTCTTCTTCTGCCATAGACTGCCACTTCTTCCATTGACCAACACAGGCTATGTTAAATTGCAACTGCAAATTTTCCATTATTTTTGTTAACTTTGTAAAACATTCTACCGCTCGCTGGTCCATATCATCTGAAGGATCCATGAGATTGGGTAGTTGTACTAGAAAACATTCAGACCATGCATCTTGAGTTCGTTCCTCTTGTTCCTCCTGTTCCTCCTCCTACAATGTCTCTTTCCCTTTTCCGAAGAGATCAATGGTCTTTTTGGTTGCCTTGCCTTTTGTTACTACCGCCTGACTACTGTCACCTTCTGTTCCAACCACTTGTTGAGACACATCTGTCTGTAGCTGCTCTCCCTCTTCTATATTAGTCTCCTGTTCCAATGAGACTACCTCATCTACTGCGATGGGATGTTGCTCTGTCCCAGGTGTTGGATTGTCTATATTCGGAGAAGGTAAAGTCTCCTATGTTCTGCTGATTACAGGTTCCGCTGGAATCTCCATGGGTATTGCTGCTCTGGCTTCTTCAGCTGCGATAATATCTACAAAGGACACAGCTCGCAGAGAAGCTGCAAAGGAAGTTGTTGTAACTATAGGTGGAACGGACAGGTCCGGCATTGTTCTCTGAGCCCGAACATGAGCTTCCGTCAAATAGTCCTTAGGTCCTATATTCCCAGCACTTGTTCCTGTTGTATTTTGCAAGGTCTGAGGAATGTCAAAGCTGACCTTTTCCCAGGGTACTGTCATCTGTTGCACCAGTCTTCGAGCTACCTCCTTACTGCGAGCAATCTGTTCCGCGACAATCCCTTGCACCGAATCTGGAATAGATGAAGGGGGTGGAGATTCAAATCGCCTCCTCTTCCTTTCTGGTTTGGGCGCAGTGACTTGCTTTTCAGGTTGTTTCACCTCAGCCACAGGTGTTGTTGTATCCTCCCCTTCTGAATCGGTCACTATCTTCTCCTGTCGTGACGGCTTGTGGGAGATCTGTTTCACCCGTTGCTTCTTCACCGGTGTCGACTTCTTTACCTGTGGTTTGGCATTCCTCCACCGCAAGATAGTTGGGGCCAAATTTGGAATCTGCTGAGGTAAATCAAAGTCTGCAATCGATACATCTGCCTTTGAAACTGCGTCCAAAAGTAATCCTATGGCGTGAAATGCCATCAAAAAATTCTTCGTTGTTCGCATCAGAAAATTCTGAATACAAATTGCCAAGTGAGTTGCCTAGTCGTATTGTACACCTTGTTCTATCCCAAGCAAGTATGGGATCAACCAGATGGGAAGATCTGAACTCCGTTATTCCCCTGACAGTCTGGCCATTAGAACATTCATGATGCACTGCAACTCATTATTCTTCAGTTGGGACTATTTTACTCCTCTGCCGCCGTGAGTTGCTAACATATTTTCCACCGCCTCCTCTGTGAGGTTAGTAACTCCCAATATCAACTGCCGAGTCTTCTTGGGATCTCCCCGTTCATTGATTACCGGTTTGCCCTTCCTGGGGAGTCCGAAAGTTTGCCTGAATGCGTCAGGAGAAAAGTCCACTTCTATTGTCCGATCAACAACCTGTACCATGCTGGTATTTTGAGTTGGGTTATATGTCTACAGCATCTGCACCAGATACCTCTTGAAAAATTCTTTGTCGAAATTGGGTATCTGCAGAATGAAACTTACTCCGGTTGCCAACATATTCTTCTTTACCGGACTCTTTGTTGGTGTTGCTTCCCACCATTGTCGGCAAAACTCACCCGTAGGGCAAGTCCATGTGATTTCCTCAATCGGAATTAGCTCTTTATTGCTTAGTTGGACTTCTGCTTGCATTGCCGCTTCTTGCTTTGCTCGAGTCTGCCCCTTGTCTGGGCTTGGCACTTGTCCGCGCATCGTTTCTTGCTGATGTCGAAGTCTTTTTGCCACAACGGACTCGGGTCCTACTTCGGATTGCATTGGAGGTTGTCCAGGCTTCTGATGGCTCATACTCTCCTTTTTGGACGTCTCCTGCACTTCAGACGGCTCAATCCTGCTAGACATCTTGGCTTCTGGTTACTACTTTTGCTTAGACATAAAACTATCCTGGCTAGACATTTGAATCTGACGGCTAGTCGGCTGTGTGAGCTGACGTTTGAGACAAACGGTTGGTCGTCTGGTCTAGACGACTAGACGTCTGAGGCGATCGGATGGCCATCTAGGCTAGACGGCTAGACATCAAGACCTGTTGGTTGGACGTCTCCGTCCTAGACTACGTCTTATTTCAAATGGTTAAAAACTCGCCTCTCCCTTCCATCGGACGCTTCTCCCTTCAGACAGTTGCGACGCGATTGGACGGCTAGGCTTCCTCCAGGGCAGGGTTGAACGCTTTTATGAAGGTAGGGTTCTGCACTTGCACTAAAAAGATAAAAATCCTCCATGAAGCTTGCGACTGCCAATGTAGATGACGTCTTATGTTTCGTCTTGCGTAAATCCTTGGTGCGCCTATTACCCAACTTCGTCTCTCCTCCTGCGCTCCTGCATAAACTGAAAGCAATGAAACAAACAATGCCCAACGCTTCCAATTTATAGGAATGTTGCCACCCTGATAACTAATGCCACCTAACTCCTAGTCGTCTGCATGCTTGCCACGTCACCAGTTCTGCATGGACAAGACATCTAACGTCTTTTACCTTATTTCGTCTTTTTGCTATTTTGTCTTTTTCTCTGTTTTTGTCTTTTTCTTTTTCTTTTTCTTTTATTATTTTTCAAAACTGCGTCCTGTAATTTTAACATCGTCAGGTGAAGCGCATGGCAATGTCGATGCATACTTCCATGGTATTCGACGCACTATCTTCCTGGTGACGACTACCAGTTTCGAAACTGTTGAAACTATCGCCATTTTCCTGTTCCTCCGTCTGCTGACAACTGCGGCGATTATTTTGGCTTTGAGGAGTTTCCGTCTGAGACCGTTCGTCGCGTCTTCTCAATATTCATTGAATAACTTGCCAGCCTGGTTGTTCCTCTTCCGTCGGTTGATGACATGATTCCTATCTAGACATCTGACCAGTTTCTCCCAGACGTCTGCTTCTTGTGACGTCATCCCGTCTTGCCCCCTCTACCAGATGGCTATTATCTTGCCAAACAGTCTCCTCGCCCCAGTCGTGTCACTGCGTCATCCAGATGGCTGCTACCAGGGTCCATATGGGTTTCCTGTTGACAGATTCGTTACGTGCTCCTGTCTCGCTATTGAATTATCACACAGTCATCAAGATAGTGGACCACCATTCTCCCTTGCTCTTGATGGTTGGTCACCCGATCATTGGAAGGTTGATTCTCCCTTTGTCCAATGTTATGATAGAACCTTCTCATTCCATGGCCTCGGCCTCGAAGTCTATCAATCTAACAACGGATGACTACCCATCCTTGGTCTACCCGATCCTGGTAGGAATTCCTATTTCAAGGTCCTTGTCTACCATGAGTTGGTGTGACTTGTCCTCTTCCTCTTGCCGGTCAAATCTCCCTAGTGTGGGGCTGTCATACTCCCAACTGCCCGAGATTTTGTCGGTCCCTCGATCATTCTTGACAACATCTTCGGTTCCCACGAGCTCGCTGAGGCAGACCCGAAGGTCTATTATCAAGAGCACGTAGTGATGGGTTGGCTTGGACTAAGTCCTCAGATGGTCCTTGCGGCTCAATCCGTGGACTAGTCGACCTATGGGTATCCGAAGGGGAATTTCTTCCTCTTGAGCTACCAAGGTGGAGGTCAACCATGCTCCTCCCTTGGTCAGGCACTCTCGGAAGTCCTGATGAACTCCCGAGATTGCCCAGGTTGTCTCTATTTCTGGCCTGGTGTATCAGTTGTGCGTGTGTTTCTGGTGGGTGTTGCTGACTTGCAGGTGTTAGTTGGTGTAGAATTTTCAATCTCTTGTCAGTCCCTATCAATCGCCTTCGCCATCTCGTTTCCTCAAAGTTTCATTGTGGTGCACAGTGAGTTAGGGCTTCTTGGTACTCGTCCGAGAAAGCTGAATCCGTACTTGAGTCATTTCCTTCTGCCGTATTCATTGGCCATTCAGAGGTTTCTTGGACTTGTTGTTGCAATCTTCTCACTTCTCTTCTATGTCTTCATAAGTCCATTGCTGCTAATCTATACATTGCCATTGTCTGTCGCTCGTTCGGTCGTTGCATGGCTTCTTCATATGGTGTTCTCCACCTACGTGGTACTGGTCCTCCAGGTATTGTATTTTCATTTACTTCTTCATTATACTCGTCTTGTGGGCTTAGAGACTCATCATCTTCAATCACCTGTGTAGTTTCAAGGAATTTAACCCCTGCTTGTTGGCCGTGGATTTCATCTCTTTGTCTCCGACGGTCTGAGTTAGGACTGGCGTGTGGTATGTCAGGGTCTTGGGTTTGATTCTCATCTTCACTTGAGTCTTCCGACCATCCATCATACTTTGGTCGTTTGGTTACTTCCTTGACATCTCGCCACAGAATCTCGGCTACTTCTCGACTATTCTGATATGCGCTACTAGAAGCCAAGTTCTGTTGTGATTTCCTTGCTTTACTCTTTTCTGGTGATTTTCCATGTCGTCGAGGATGCCTAATCAATGGTGAAGTTGCTTTTGAGGAATCGTCTGTATTCAGGATGATTCTTAGTGTTGTTGTGGATGAACTATCTGAATCTATTGAGGAAATTGCATTGTTCCCTGTGTTTTCTCTTATTTCCAATCCACCTACCTGCAGCCTTCAATTCTCCTGCCTCTGAGGGCGTTCTGGTACTGAGTGGTCTAGATCCACCGAGAATACACTACTATCTGGCGAGTTACCATTCGGGCTCCTTCTAAAATCATCTTGATCTCTTTCAGCCCATTCCGCTCTACGTGCATCCTATCGTTGCTGCATCTGCTGCATAGTTCCATCCAGTTCCTGAATAACTTGTTCCCTCAACTGTACATTATACTAACGAAGAGTCTCATATTCCTCGGAGACGTCTGAGGTGCAGTCGTCTAAGAAGGAGATGTCTAAGGTGCAGCCGTCTGAGAAGGATACGTCTGAGATGCAGCCGTCTGAGAAGGAGACGTTTGAGGTTCAGCCGTCTGAGCAAGAGCGTTTGATGTCGACGTCTGAGAAGAAATCGTCTGAAATAGAGCCGTCTGGAGGCTACCCATCTGGAAAGTACCCGTATGACACTTATATGTCTGAGGGAGTTAGACGTCTGGCAAATTACCCGTCTACGAAAGTCTACCCGTCCCAGACGTCTGGCCAACTAGCCCAGACATCTGTTGTCTGTCTCAGACGTTTGGCCGTCTAGCCCAGACGTCCAGTCCAGACGTCTGTCGTCCGACCCAGACGTTTGGCTGTCTAGCCCAGACGTCCAATCCAAACGTTTACCATTCGTCCCAGACATCTGGTCGTCTAGCCTAGATGTCCAGTCCAGACGTCTACCGTACGTTCCAGACATCCAGTCTAGACATCTGTCGTCCATCCCAGACGTCTGGCTATCTAGCCCAGATGTCTGGCTATCTAGCCCAGACGTCTGGCTGTCTAGCGCAGACGTCCAGTCCAGACGTCTGTCGTCCATCCCAGACGTCTAGCCGTCTGTCTGGCCATCTGTCTGGTCATTTGTCTGGTCGTCCTTCTGGCCATCCATCCCAGACGTCTAGCAACCTGTCCAAACGTCTAGCCTATCTGTCCGCGACGTCTACCCTTACCCGTCTAGACTTGTCTGCAACCGTCTGAGACATCTAGCTGTGTGCAACCCGTCCGAGACGTCTATCCGTCTGAGTCATCTAACCCGTTGTCCTAGACGTCTAGACATTGTACCCGTCAAACTTCTCAATCTGTCTAGCCTAATCCGTCAGAGAATAAGCCGTCAGGGATTGTCGTCAGAAATATTGTCGTCTGAGGTAGTGCAGTCAAAGGAGTTGTCGTCAGAAGTACAATCCGACAAGGGAGATGTCTGTCAGAGGTTGATAAGCAGCTAGTTGGATCATGAAAGCAGCGAATTAGAGCTGATAGGAAGCAATTTCAATAGATTGAGTGAAGAGCACTGCCCCTCGACCCCGCAAGGGACGCTGTCCCTTGATCCTGCAAGGGGACTCCCGTCCCCTTGACCCCCGACACAGATGGCAACGGGCGTTGCCTGTCATATTCATGATGTTGATGGCATTGCTCATGCTGATAATATGGTTGATTGCTCAAAGTAAAGTGCCTACTCAGAGAATGTTGATCATGTTGATGTTACACATGCTTGCAGCAAGGGGAGTGCACAATCAGAGAATAAGGTGTTGCGAGCAGTCTCAAGTGAAGTCTATTGCCAAAGATGTATGGAACAGGAGAAAGAGGAAGGAGCGTGACAAGAAATTTTGTTACATTGTTCAGTACTTCTATTCCTAGTGTTTAGCTCGTGTCGTTGAGGACAACGATCAGTTTAGAGGAGGGGATAGATGTAGACAGGCAAATTGATATGTCCTTATTTGCTGAACCAGTTTTGGTATTATGTGTTATTTTGTAATTGTACGCAAAGTGAGAAGTCCTTATTTGCTGAACCAGTTTTGGTATTATGTGCTATTTGGTATTATGTGCGTGCATATATTTAATAATGTTGTAAAGTGCAATTTAATATTGTACGTAAGAATAAAGTCATGGTAAGTCATGTAAGTCAGCTAAATTAGAGTTATAAACTATTTTGTCCTGTAGTGGGAAATGTCATGTAATGCAAAGAGCAAATGCATATGAAATGTAATTTGAGGGAAGTTATAAGGTAGTTGGAGGGTAACTACTTTTTGGGTGTATAAATAAGCCCTCCCCTCATTCATTCAAGTTGCTCATAGAAGTTCAGGCATTGAAGGCAGTCATGCAGATTGATGGAATAGTGCAGTCCAGTATTGTATGCAGCCATGGAGAATATTCAGCCTAGGGTTTGCAAGCTGTAGATTGTAATGCTGAAACTATAATGTTGTATCATAAATGCCATTGTTAATATAAACTGCTTGTAATTACTGTTATCTACCATTGCTGCTGCTATTGCTTCTATTTCTGTTATTGTTGCTGTTATTATTGTTGTTGCAGGTTTTTTGTGCATTATTATTGCTATACTACAATAACTGCAGATCTGTAGAATTATTTAAGTGGAAATGGAACTGTGTGTAGCATGTTAAATTTCATTTCTACAGAGACACATATTTTATGGTTTACATTGAGGACTACCCTCATTTGTCCACTTGATTGTGCATTATGTCTTTCTGCTAGATAGGTGATATTATCTTCTGAGCATGGAATGTCATTCCAGACACCTGATGTTGGCACTCGCTGGCTAGGTGATCTCTTTTGGCAGCTTCTAGCTCGCAATAGATTTTTTTCGTACATTGTTTATCTATCTAACTGTGGTTGCCTTGACACATATTTTAGGTTATTCCTTTGTTCTTATATGTCTTAGTCTTTATTTGTTAGTTGTTCCCCTTTTTTTTCCTCTCAAAGTTTTTCCTCCCATCCTGTTACTTTCTATTGTCACATTGGTATACTCCGTCGCATTAACATACTCCAATCACTCGTGGACATTAATATAATTCTATTTCATTTCATTGTTTAAGAGCAATTTAAGTGATGTTGTTCACTCTTCCCTAGTAATAAGTGACTGCTGCATTACCTTAGATCTTGTGTAGGATTGGATCTCATATAAATATACTTAAATTCTAACCTTATGTTTTCATTTGTCATGCTTTCAGGTTGCAGGCAGTGGACTGGTTGTAGGAAGTAAAAATTAGAACAAATAAACATAAAGAGAACCACAAATGGTAGCTTGGAGATAAAGATATGGATGATTCAGTAACTGCTAAGGGTAAAACAAATATAAGCTATCACATGAGTCTGTTGTTAATGATTGTTGAATTGGGATTGGTTCTTGGAGCTTGAAGAGCAGCTCAAAGAAAATCAACAACTCATAGCTATGACAAGGGAGAGCAGGCTGAATCATGACAGTCAAAAACAAAGTTTAGACAAGGGGGTGAAGAATGCAAGTGATAAAAGCCTTTGAAGAACTTCAAAATGATATCAAGAACTTCAAAAATATTTTCAAACAAATAAAGAGAGTTGAAAATCATAGTCACCTGGAGACTTGTCTCCCCCTACCTGGTGCTCACACCGGATACTCGTCTCAGAGACTGGGACGCGTCTTGGAGACTTCTCCAGATACACGGAGACACCTCCTGGGACCTTTGGACATCTCCCACTATCTCCATTTCAAAACTCCTTGTACCCTGTCCATTTGAAACTCTAGAGTGCCAACTTGATGGATCACATTTAGAAATAAGCTAGATAAAATCAATTACATATGGCGTTTCCTTTCCTCCCTTCAAAAAAAACCGTGAGTGTTTTTATAGGAGTCCTAAACAATGACAAAACATTAAATGGATCTCTGGGAGGCCCTAAACAGCAGCAGTTGCAGTAAACACTGGTCCTAAAGAGGATGTAGGCTCCCAATAAAGTCTATTTTATGACTCTATGAGAGGCCGTAAACTTATGAATTAAACATTATACCTCAACACATACTTGAGGATTTCTTGGTTATTTATTAAGAGGTCAATAGGAGGGTTTATGACTCTCTACCTATTTTGAGGACTTCAAATTATGAGTTTACTTTCTACTCATGTTGGTTAAATTTTTTATGCATTTTGTATCTTTAATTATTTTTAAATTTTATTTGTCGTTTGCGTATTTGGTATATGTTTAGTTTTTAAAATTTTAATAATATGTTTTTATTTATTTAAAAAATTTGGCATTCCAAGTACCTGCATACCCATTGTCTAAAAATTGATGTCCCCATCCCCATCCCCATCCTGGTCTCCTATACCCATATCAGTACCCTTCTCCTGGTGACTATGGTATTATCAGAATTTTTGATTGGCTTCAGCCTTTTTATGTTCATTTTTTAACTATTTGATTGACTTTGGCCCATGTAAAATGTTTTCTTTTCTTTTAATCATAAGAATAAAAACAAAATTAAAATAAAAAACAAAAATATGAAATATGGTAATAGTTCAAGATCATAACATAAGAACAATAAGACTGCCCGTTCAAACCTCTTGACTGAAATCTTTGGGTAGTGATGAAACCCTCGTCATGCTGGATGCACTCTGCGAATGAGTAAGCTGTCCACAACTTGGCACATTTGGAACTGTATGGAGTGACCGCAAGAGATTAACTTTATTTCCTCCATCCCAGTGATCAATATTTGGAATCTTCTCCTCCTGTCGAGATTCTAGTTCCTCTTCTTCATAAATTTGACTTGATGATTTTACAAGACTGTAGGCATAGCTCCATATGAATATACTACCAAGCTGGCCAGAGCAGGAAAAATGAAGATTCATCAGAAAAAACATAGATTTTCCCACATGGAATTTAAATCACAGAATGTAATTCAATTTTATCATTCAAAGACTTATTCCCAGAAGGGATAAACCAAAGCAAAAACAAAAATACACAACATATTTGTTTCTCCCTGTCTGAGCACAAAACATGAGATAAAAATGTGCAGTGTGCCCATCATTTTCCTTTAGATAAAGACCCAAAAAATCATTGTTACAATCATTTTCCTAGTTGAAATTTTTGCAGCCCATGTTAGACATACCGCCATAGAGAATGATGCATATGATGTTGCATTTACTCTGCAAACACTGGGCTCTCCAAAGGGGCTTCTCTTTTCATGACATATTGCAGGAATAACAATTAAAAGCAAATTTCCCAGGTTACCTGCATAGAATGAGACATTGAAAATGTTACAAATGAGGTAGGTCTGTTTACTCTAACAAACAGAATTATGATTTTTAGATAAACAACAATTACACCATTCAAATGAAATTTCTTTGAGGAATGGTGTACAGTGATTTAAAGGGTCACTAACGGTGAAATTTTCTATTTTGTAAAGGGATGTGCAAATTAGAATTGGAAACAAGAATTATGAGACTATCATGTTGAATCAATGGACCTAACACTACCTGACTTTCAACCTATTCATCCAGAAGATTCGGCTGCTTTTCTTCTTACACAATTTGTTAAAATAATTTTGGGATTCAACACCTGTACAAATGTGTGGAACTACAGAAAGAAGAAAAGTACACAGCTAAGACCTTCTTGGAGAACTGAATCAAGCACTCTTACCTGCACAACAGTTTGCAATAACAATGCCATTTAAATGTTCTGGAGGTTTGGTGATTTTTACAATAATCCACCCAAGGCTAGCTCCAAATAAAACTGTAAGAAAAATATTGACTGGCATGTACCACCTGAAATGAAAAGAAAACAACAAAAGAATTTTAAGGAAAGTCAGCTCAACCTAACAGGCAAATCATCATACAATGTTAATATGTACTAACCAAATCTTAGTCACTGTAGAAGAAGACAATTCTACTTTAATAGCAATGGAAGTCAGCACAATATATACATACACAAGGTCATCCAAGATTTGCAATTCTTATGTCATATCAAGAAGCGAACTACTGGGGCCTCTTAACAATGACTGGAAAAACTATGTGGATTGTGAAAATTCAATTCATTTTCAATCTTGAATCTAGTTGTTACTGCCTCTCTGCTCCAGTAAAAAATCCAGAATTAAACTACTCCTGCGGCTAGCATGTTTGTTAGGTGAAGACGAATCTGAGTTGTTACTGCTAAGCACATCTTCCATCTATCCTTAGGGTTTCTCAATCCTATCAATGAATAAATCCTATGAGCTACCTTTGATGACATATAAGTAATTCTACATGTAGTGCACTATGTTCTTTATCCAACGTTACATTGATCTGTTAATTAGGAGATAAAAGAACCTTTATAGGGCAAAATTAAGATGATTTGAATCATTTATACTTATAGTAATACACTTATTACCAGTTGAAGATATTCCATCCTTGTTGTCTTCCTGCATATTACAAGATGTAAGCATGTTGCATTGTAATGGATACAGTATCCAATACAGATATGGAATTGGAAACAGATACAACAGATTTTCAAGACACCCTGACACAAATACAGCTGGATAGGACATCCGCACACATTCTCACACGGACATGCGTGCACACATGTATATATACACATACATACATACATATATGCATATCGAAAAAATGAACATAAAAAAATACACAAATCTAAGTTGTAAAAAGAAGATTTTCATCAAATAAGAGGATAACTTTTCATATTTATTGAATTTTTTGTCTAAAAGATTATATTTTCTTAAAAGCTCATCCTGTGGATATAGCTATGGACTCAATCAATCATTTCAGGATTCACTAGATAAGTCCTATGTACAAGCACATATTCAGATATGTCCAAAGATAGTATACAGGAAGTATCATAGCCATATCTGTCTCTGTATCTGATACAATATGGTTACACATATCCTGGTGGGTTGGAGGCATTTGGTGTATCCAGGACAAGTGATCAGTGATTGCAAGTTCTTTGCTTTGAAAAAGACATTATGCCAACCACAACTTTGCTAAGCAGGAAAAATAATATTAAATAATTCTATCAATATATACACATGAAAATAGCTTTCACATCCCATGTTATCCTGAGTGTCCTCTAATGTCTATTCTGACCATTGATGACTTTTGTTGTTGCTTCTATTGGCAAACTGTAAATTCTAGGGCTATTCAGACATTTGGGAGATGCTCCAAGTAAAGTATAGCTCATCATAGAACTGTAGAACATTCAAAATAACAATGGATCTATAATTTCTCAAGATATTTCTTTACTGCCAACTTACCTGATATAAAAACATTTCTAGCCTTGCAACCATGTTTAGACAAATATTGTAAATTACTAATGCAATTCTAATTTCATTGCAAATAACTTTTTCAAATTCACAAGCAGCCAATAACAAAATAGGCCCTCCTAGGTATCAATGCAAAAGTTTAAAATATCACATACCAGGAAATAAGATCCTCAAATGTTACTGACTCTGCCAGGCTTGCAAACATAAGAGCTGGAGTAAATACAATAAAGACCACCTGTTAAGTGCCATGCATACAAAAGAAAAAGTTAAGTAAAAACTCTCCTGCAGGTTACCACTATGGCTGTGAACTATTAAAATTATTCAGTTCAATTCTTTTCTTCATTCTCCCTCATAATTCTCTTTAATTAGAATATGTTACTAGCACAAACAACTCTACCCCCTCCTCTCTGTCATTAATTTATTTTCTTTTACAATCTGTTATGTCAAGCAAGGTGATTAGTTAGATGAAAAAATCAAACAATTTCACTAATAAATCTGGTTGCTTCGTTATTATCTTCATCTGTGTCAACTACCACAAAGAACATCATTCACTTGTTTTGGTACTTTTGGAGTATAACCTTATATCACATATGAGAATTCTAAAAGCAGGCAAGATAACATGCTCAAAGATGACACATGTAGAAACAAATGTAATTTCTGTTGACCCTTTACATCATTCAGAGATTTTGTAGGTGCTCCTTCAACAGACAAGGACTTGTTTACCTATAATGTTTAGCATGGGTGATCTCTAACTGAATCAGTTATCTAAGTCCATTCTGTGCAGCATCTAGAAAAGGAACCAATGTCTATAACATGGAAACTACTAGGGAAGGAGGGAAACAAAATAAAAATTGCACCCCTTCAGCAATGCATACTTCTCCAAATATGTGGGAATGTTTTAGCACAACTGAAATTGTAAAAAATTACCCAGAAATTTAAAATTTTAAGTTTCCAGAGTGTGTAGTTATGCCTTCAATTTTTTCTGGTACCACCTTGCAAAATATATGAAATCCCAGTAGTCATTTCTGGGATTTCAAAGTTCTCACAGACTTTCACTTCCACGTCTACAATATACTCGTTGATTCCCAAAACTCGTCATACTCAGGTATGTTTAGGAATCAAATGGCATTAGCTCAAGTGGTTAAAAATGTGAGCTCCTAATGGGGAGACCCAGGTTCAAATCTTGCTAGGCAATATAATACCACTATGTGGTTCATTGAAATATCATGGTAACATGGTGATGCTCTAATACAGATGGGACTCATTTCAATCCCATATAACCAATTAATATATATATATAAGATCTTGTTTACTGGAAAGTGCACAAATGTGCATCGAGGCCTAGCTTCTTATTCATGTTCCAATATAAAAACACTACTGGAAGTGTATTACAAAGAAAGCAATAAGTAAAGGTCACTGCAGGGGAGCCCAAATATCCGTGGAAAAAAAAATTATGTTTGTGTCTTCAAATTTTTGGTCATGTAATTCTATAATTTGCAAACTATTTTTTTTTTTTTATTTTAGTTTTTTTTGTCCCTTCAATGCTTTATGGGAACTGCATAACACGGTACAACTCTCTCATATCCTTTTATAAGTCCATGTAGTAGAGATAAATTAGACTTACTCAGGTCCTTCTTGTCCCATCTGAATAGACATGAAGCTTTGATAAGATGGCTATACCATGGGTTTTTCTAAGCTAGAATGATTCTGCTGTTTACATTAAAAAAGCTGAAAGGTTGCAGAGTTTCAGTACACACTGAATATTTTTAAGTTTTTATAGGTCACTATAGTGTTTAAAAAAAAAAAATTGGGCATATTCACAAACGAATGGCTTTGAACAAGGGCTATAAACCATCGAAACACCTAAACATATGTACAATTAGAAAGGAACAACTAATATAAAAATAAATAACTAAAGAATCTTTTTGTCACAATGCTCTAGATCTGCAACACAATTCCAATTCAATTTTGATGTATTTGCGCCATGAATCCTTGAGACATAGTTGGTGATAGCTCTTTACCTTATTTAAATGTTTCCGAGCATCTTTAGTGAGGACATTCATGTATTGAGTCGACAGAAAAGCACCCAAAAAACTTATCAAAAGAACCCTCACAACGGGCATGCTTGCCACAGTTAAAAGATCCCAAAATGCCATCCTGTCTACGTAGTTTCTCACCACTTAGATTTCAGTCAATAACTCATGCAATACTTAGGATCAATGCCTCACTATGCCTTGAACTGAGATCCCACGTATGAATGGATAGTATATAAACCTGCTTTGAAGCAGGGCCGAGCCCCGAAGAGAGAGAAAAACCCTGCACAAGGACAGAATGACATGTTAGCTATTATACAGACAAGCTACCTACAGACACTCTCAAAGAGAATAAAGCAAACAGGCAAATTTGTAATCATTATTAAGGAACACAATTATAATAAATCCAATCAATGCCATATAGAAAGAACAGAAGTACTGGTTAACCAAGTGGATGGCTTCTAAATCTCACTTTCAAAAATTGCCCAAAAAATTAAAAATTCCCACTCGTGACCATCCGTCAAAATCAAGATCCATCAGTGCATCAATGAGACCAGACAGAATTAATGCTGCAAATCTCTTCTCCCCATTTGGGGACAATCAAAAGAGTGTTTTAAGTGGGCTGCTGTTTTAGCCAATAGATTAATTTCTTATAAAAATGTCAAAATTCCCAGAATTTTCTAAGAGAAACTCCTACCCAATAATAGACCACATAATAAATATAGTGCAGTGGAAAGGGTAGCTATCCCGGTGAGACTATCAGTTTTTTTCAAATCCTCGACACACACAGTGTTTCTCGAAACATCAGGCCACTGTGTATATGCATAACATATCAAAAAAAATAAACATAAATTAAAAAAAAGGGAAGGCGAGAGTGATTTCTCCTATTGGAATCTCCTGTCTTAGGTGGACTGGGATATATCCCCTGCTAAAAGATTTCTTTAACAGCTAAGTTTGAAATTGATTGTTATAAGTGTGGGTTAGCTTTAAGCCCTCAGCCTCACCATTCAAAATGTTAAAAATCTCGTGAACCATGACCTGTTTGCAAGTCTCAATTTCCTCCCTTCCCTTCCTGGCATGAGCCGGTGAATACCTAACAAAATTGTTAAAAAAAGGGGCCTTCCTAGACAGGCAGGAGATATTCCTACGTGAAGAACATAGTCTGATTATACCTTAGCTAAACATAACTATATAAATACATATACATTGTGTATATTCATATCCATAGACATTTTCCAGAATTTTGAAGAACTTTCAGAAAAAGAGAGTAGCTTTTTAGTAAGTGATAACAACCAAGATATAACATTAGAACGACAAACCTGCGTTGCCTTCTAAACTCAGGAAAGGAAGGAATTCAGGAATTTGGGATTTTCCAGGAGGAGGCTTCTAAACTCAGGAAAGGAAGGAATTCAGGAATTTGGGATTTTCCAGGAGGAGGAAGGTAACAAAGAGCAGAGACATCTCGCATTAAGTAGGGAAAATGGTGAGATAAATTACTACAGAGCCAAACACGTCCACAGCAGGAGTGGAGTTTGGTCATCGCCTCTCTTTTAGGTGTGGGTCCAACCGTCCCAGAATTGTCGTATTCAATGTGGACCTTGATTCGTCCTCTGCCTTAGTGGCTTCGATGACCGCCCGTGAGTTTTTTTTAATTATTACGGTTTGAAAATTATGGACAGGGAAATGATTGGAAATTAATGAAAGCCAATGACCATGAGACACAACTTGTAAAGTGTCGTTAAAGATTAAGTTAACCTTTTTATTAAATAAATTGTCGGGACTGGCAGTTGCCGGTGCCACGTCGAACTTGGATAAGACAAAAGAGTATTTTATTGCAGTCTCCACAAGTTCCGTACTTCCTAGGTGGCACGAAGAACTAATATTATTCGTCTCGGACTTGACATAACACTCCCTTTACAAGATATGTATGCTTCAACTGGCTTAGAATGCTTTCCTCTGACTGCTTTGTATGCTTCCACTGGCTTTGTAAGCCTTCTCTAGTTGCACTGAATGTCTCCTTTAACTCTAACTCTGTATATGATTCTACAAATACCTTATGTATGCACGTAGGTTGTGAATCTTCTTTTAAGCCTCTTTAGGTTTCTTTTGCTTTCTTCTTTTATAATACAAGTTTTTCTTTTTCTTTCAATAATGTTGCTCTCTTCTTCTTCAATGGGGCCTATAGTAAGTTTCTCTTATTATTATTATTAAACTTCAAAATAAAAGTATATATATATATATCAAAATCTATATAATAAAGTAAATAACATTTATATATTAAAATTTTAATGTAAATGGTTTGAATTATTTATGAATTACACATGAAAAAACTTACAATAATAATTGTTCAAAAATTTTTATACAAGTTTTATTACTTCCTTCTTACAATCAGATATCGGATCTTTCTTTCTCATAGAGCATTATCTCTATTATATAGCTATAGTAATTGTCTTCATCGCTATAGTAATGTGACTCTTCTAGTACTTGACCATTGCTCTCCATATGACAAGTCTTATCACTCTTGGCTTATCTTCTTGCCACTTGCATACTAGATGAACATTTGACTTTAAGACACTTGCACACATCTACATGACTCTTACACTTCTAGATGCACTCATAATCTGAGACACTTTGCACATCCTCATATTACATATTTGCACTCTTACATATAAGATACTTGTGCACATTCTCTCAATCTACACTTACACTCTAACTTACATGAAACTTGTGCATTTCTTATACATTAACACTTACATGAAAGGGGAAACATAAATCACACTTCTAAATTATAGACTCAACCCTAATCTATTACATATATACAATTGTACCTTGAAGGTACCATGGGGTACATTAGCATGTACCAAATAATGTATTGTACCTCAACAATGCTTGAATCTTCACTATAGGCTTCTTTGACCTTCTTCAATGTCTCTTTTTTGGACTTTTTTCAATACAATCCACTCTTGTACCTTCTTTTCAATATACGATTTTTTGTCTTCTCTTTCAATATAGGCCTCTTTGGCCTTCTTTTCAATACAAGTCTCTTCGACTTATTCTTTAATATAGGCTACTATGGCCTTCTTCTTCAATGTAGATTTCTTGAAATTACTCTTTGCTCTGTATTTCTTCTTCTCAATGTTGTTGCTTAGAAGCTAAAATTCTTCTTTATCTCTATAGCAACGTTATGCACAGTGGCGAATATTAGCATTTTTGAAAATGCAAATTTACGATTTTGGGGGACCTTGGGTGTCGGCCATTTTGCCTAAAATTTTCGGGTTAGAAAAGTTTGAAGTGTCGATTCGCCATGCATTGATAATAGTATTACGTATTTCTTTTAAATTCGTCGACACTCTCGCCTAAGTCGTGGATCATTTTCGTCATTTTTTTTTTTTAATTTTTAAATTATCCCGTCAATTCGCTAACTATACCACTATATATAAGTAACACGCCAGAGATAGTTTTCATTTATAACATTCGAAAAGTAAAACTCTAAAGCGAAAAGATGAGTTGAAACATTGGATTTGTTGCATATTCCACCGAACTTCAGCCTTATGCAGAAACCAATTGATTCGGATCAAAACTATACTCGGACTAAAATCGGGCCCTTTTCTGCACTCAGAATGATGGTTGGATAGAGTTTTGTACATGGATCGACACGACATAGTTCTCCACTTGCCAGACGACTAAACGTTTTTTTCGCCCGAATCGGTAGTCGATCTACTTGTTCCACCCGAACATATTTTCGGATAGCTAGTTCCAACTGTGTCGTCTACCAGACTGCCTATTCCACTTGAACCGTAGGTTGGTATGCTTCTTCCACCCGGATCGATAGTTGGACTTCCTGTTAAGAAAAGTTCGACGGCCAACCATTATTTTCGTTCGGATTGATTACCGGTCTTCTAGTTCCACCCGGATCGATTGTTGGTTCTAGCAGACCGCAAGCCAGATCAATCGTTCGCCCGGACAAACCACCCAGTGGGTCTCTTTTCAGACAGACCTTTTCCTACAACAGGTACTCTATTTCTCTTTAGACATTTGAATCTATGATCTTGTGTTTTTTGGTTTTACAGAGAATAATATTTGAAGCACTTGTAATAATAATATCTATTTTTTTGTCATTTAATTGTTGATTTTTATTTTGTCGTTTTTTATTATTTACTGAAAATAAGTCAATGCTCTGTTCTCCATTTTTTCCCCTATTTTCTATCAATGTTAAAACTCTTTGATTCTTTATTTCCATTAAGATCTTCTTTTATGTTACAAGATTTTTAAATAGGTAAATACTTTGATTCTCTATTGCACATAGTGATACTCTACTTCTTGTCCATTTTGTACTAGAATTTTATATTTTTTAATATTTGTATCTCTGATTAAATCTCGCATAAACAAAAAAAATTCTTACAATTTTTTCAAATTTTATATTATTGATTTTTTGTTCTTATTAGTTACAAGTATTATCTCCAAAAAACAGAGTATTTGAATACTCTAAAAAAATCACAATAAAGAATGACTAAAAATAGGTATTTATTTTCTACCAACCATCTATATGTTTATTCTAATTACAATATTATCTTAAGGCTTCACAGAAGTAAGATGTCTTCAACATTTTATTACTTTTCTAAATTGAAAAATATTTTCTTTACAAGTAAAATGTCACTTACTAGCGATGCAAAGAAGGGGGCCAAATCTGAAAAGAGTATCCTGAATTATTTTAGCCATATGTTGAAATCGAGCGAGTCATCTGTTAGAGTTAAAGTGCACTATGCCTTCACCTTGACACTTGTCAGTTTCTCTTGACAAGTGTCATGTGTTGAATATAGGCTTATGCCTATATATTGTAACCATTTTTATCAATAAGATCAATCCCTTCAGTTTCACTCCCAACATTTGGTATCAGAGCTCCAGGCGGTCTCCTGAGCTTGTGAGTTTGAGGGGGGGACTATATTCAACACATGACACTTGTCAGAAACTGACAAGTGTCAAGGTGAAGGCATAGTGCACTTTAACTCTAACAACCTCACTATTTCAAGTTGCTTCTTAGATTCATACTCTACTTATTGGACTCATGAAACCAAGTCTACCCAAATGCCCTAGAATGATCAATGATGTCAGTGTAAACAAAGATGTTCCTTGGGGTATTTTTGATGGGGCTTGTCAAGGAAACCCTTCATTATGTGGGGTAAGGGGTATCCTCTACTTCCATGACTCACATTACATTAAGTTCAAGGTATGTCTGGGTGTAGGTACAAATAATTAAGCAAAATTAAATGCTTTGAAACTGCTCCTAAAAACGACACTTGATCACAATGTGCAACAACTATAAGTTTTTGGAGATTCTCAAGTGGTCATCAATTGGATGAAGGAAAGGTATATAATGGACAACATAATTCTAAGGCCTATATTTGATCAGGTGAACCTCTTAGTTGGTCTTTTCAACCTTATCACCTACAAGCATGTTTTTAGATAACTCAATACTCAAGCAGATGTTATGTCCAAGGAAGGATTATTGTTGGCACAGGTACAATGGGAGCTACTAGAAATAAATTATGGAGGGACTATCAAAGAGGCATCGTTTTCCATTTTTAGTTTTAAAAAATAAATAAATAATAAATAATAAAATATATATATTGAGGTTTTATGGTTCATGTTGTAGGCTAGACAGGTTTTGATACACAATTTTTTCCTTTGCCAAAGGAAGGATAGTGGTTCAGGAGTTAAGGGACTTATCTGGTTTATTACAGCTTTTTAGTTTTTAACTCGAGCAAGTGCTAGAGCCATTATTTTGGACTTTTAATTTCTTCTTTTTCTTTTGGTTTTTATTCTGGATGTTACTGGGTTTGTAATTTGTACTTAGTGAAAGAGGGGGTAGTTATTTTTTCACAGTCCCTGATTTTCTTTGTATGTCTAGAGACATTTTAGCTATGTAATTTATTTTTCTCATGAAATAGAAATATGATTTTTCCAAAAAAAATTATGGCAAGTACATTGATTTGACTTAGTGTAAGAGGTTCAAAAGTAAATAGAATTTTTTTATCTTTCTATGAACTTTTGAATAACTTATCTTCAAATAGTTCAAGTTGATTGCACATGTATATCGTGGACCATAAATATCAATTATAAGTGAGGTTGGTTCAAAAGTAAATAGAAATTTTGTATCTTTTTATGAACATGAATAATTTCTCTTCAGATAGGTCAAGTTGATTCGCATATGTATTTCATTGACCACAAATATCAATTATGAGTGAGGTTGGTCCAAAAGTAAATAGAAATTTTGTATTTTTCTATGGAATTTGAATAATTTTTCTTCAAATATATCAAGTTGATCACATATGTATTTTGTAAACCACAAATATTAATTATGAGTGAGGTTTTCCTTTTTTCAAATGTCACTAATAATCACAAGAATTGTTGTTAAGATAATTAACGATTAAATATATTTTCATTTGGATTATAACTATGCTTATACTTATCAAGTGGCATTAGCTCAACTAGTTAGATTCCTCAACATTTTAAAGAGGGGACACAAGTTCAAATCTTACCAAACTATACATGAATAATATCCAAACTTTATTGTAATACCACTATGTAGTCATGATGTAATATGGGTGGGATCCATTTCAATCCCATATAATCCACTTAAAAAACTATACTTATACTTATTTTGTGATTAACCAATTAATAAGATGCCTTAATTTGGCTCTATTCTTGTGTGGCCCATGGACACAACGAAGATTAATATCTCAAATAATATCTCTTGAAATAACATGTGTATCAATTAATACATCTTCAACTATGCTAAAAATATATATATACCATATATTTCAAATTTGTGGCTTTTGTTATTTAAATAATAAATCATTTTCATTTCATCTTATGAATATGTGTCTTGTTATATTTAATACATAGGGAATTATTAACACCATTGGGTGAATATCTTAAATAATATCTTGAAATGGCATGTGGACCAATTAATACATCTTCAACTATGCTTAAAAAAATACATATCTCATATTTTAGATTCGTGGCTTTTGTTATTTAAATAATAAATCATTTTCATTTCATCTTATGAATATATGTCTTCTTATATTGTTTGTTTTTTTTAATACATAAAGAAATTAGTAACACCATTGGGTGTTGCTACTATAAACCGTAGAGTTGATATTTTTTTATATACATAAGAAAATAGTAACACCATCCCTAATGGACATCAGCCAGGCAACCGACAAACACTCCCACTACCATCAGCCTATTGCCACCGTTTGAATAATTCATGGTTTGAACCTTGAACCTCCCAACCAGAGGTCAAAGCCTTAACTACTTAATGTGTAAAAATATAGTATTTTGTCCCTGTCTTGACACCTCAACAGTAAGTTGTTGCTATATTATTAATTTGTCTTGACACCTTAATAGTATGTTGTTACTATATTATTAATGTGTGAAAGTATTTAAAATAAAATATATTATTTTGTCCTCTCAATACCTCATATCTCAACAGTATATTATTAACATTTCATCATCTAATCTGAAACCCTATTACAATACCATAACTCCAGTTATACCGCTATTCTTTATATGATATATTATTAACATTTCATCATCTAATCTGAAACCCTATTACAATACCATAACTCCAGTTATGCCGCTATTCTTTATATGATAAAGAGGAACATGTAAAGAATCTTCTAGCGTTCACATCATTGTTTATGTCATACGACAATCTTGACATCACTGATTACATCATACATATATGCCAACAACATAAGCCCCATAGCATCTTTTATATAATTTATAAAATTAAATTATATAATATTAGTTAATTTTATATACATTTAAGGGGAATCACAAATGTCTTAGTATTAAAAATTCTAGATACATTGAACGTCTTAGAACGTGCACTAAAATATGGAAAGTACACCTCAACATTCATATCAGCCAGACCAACTATTAAAACAAATGCTAATAATAAATGCCTCCAGGTCATTTGATATTATTATAAATTAAAATGTTTTAATTAAATATTATTAGTTTTTTTTAATAGCAAGTGAAACTTAAATTAAAAGAAATTTAAATTTAATAATTAAAATTATTAAAAAATAAATTTTTAATAAAGAATTTCTATAACCTTTTATAAAAAAAACGTCCACCAACAATTATCAACTAATTTATTTTTTAGATAATAAAACTTTTAAATTAAAATATAAATTTTTGAAAAGCTTGCCTAAAATTCATAATACTTTCATATGGTCAGCTTCTAAAATTTTTTGGGAAGCGAAAATTATAATTGCGGGGAATCTTGTAAAGTGAATGTCATGTCCAAGAGTCCGAAAGGAATAATATTAGATATTCGTGCCACGTAGGAAGCACGGAACTGGTGTAATCTAATATTTTTTTTTTCTTGAATGTTGTTTGATAGTAAGTACATTCTGTAAAAATGTTAAGGTTGTGAATATTATTATGGCTTTTAAGTTTGGTGGATAAATGTATAATTTATATTAAGAATGGTTCACAAGGTAATCCTAATTTTTTTTGCTTGAAGTTGATTATGCATAGTTGATTATGCATGTCACAATTTAGAATCTCTCACCCTCGTCCAGTATTTTGTTGGATGCATCTTAACGAGTCTTACTTTAGGACCTTACAAAAAGATTTTTTTTAATTTTGCTTTGCGAAAACAACCAATAAGGTGATTTAAGAACATGGCCCTCGGTACATGAGAAACTCTCTTCTTGGACTGTGACTTTTCTGTTTCTGAGGAAATATCTACCAAAGTTCCTGTGTGGGTGGACTTCCTAGGACTCCCTTTACCTTTGTGGTCCTTTCTCAGTTGCATAGCAGCCCCTCTTGAGCGTGTTATTTTGGTGGAGGCGGACAAATTTTTCCATGCACGCCCTAAAAAATGTGTTTGTTTTGAGATTGATGTTTCTCGAGATCTCAAGGAGTCTATTGACATACAAGTTGACGACACTATGTTATCCCAATGGATCCTCTATATTAATTTGCCCAACACTTGTTTTCGGTGTCAATCCTCAGCACACAAAATCAAAGACTATCCCTTGATGTCGTATAACAGGGACAAACAGAGCCCCACTACGGATGATGCATAATAGGGATGAGCAGAGTCCCACCACACCGAGTGCACCCACTCCTCAAACTCAAGAGGATGGTTGGACGACTGTGGGAGGGCATAAAATTGCACATTTGGTTGTTTCTAAAGGTACACAGTCCAAGTCGACATACATCTCCCAGTTGGTAAAAAAATATATGAAAAGGAAAAAGTTGATCCTGCAGCTGAAACTGCCAACAATGAGGCTCCTCAATCTCAACAAAGGGTTGCAATAGTGCTTGCTTCAGAGTCCTCCAGTACATTTCCCCCAACTAACGCCAGGCACTCCCACAACTCAAGAAGAGGATCTGTAGAAGATGTTGCTCCAGAGAAGCGACCTCATATGACCAATGTTCAACTGAGCAACAACTATAGTGTGTTGAAGTATCTTAACGTGGTGAGGATATGTCGTTGGATTCACAGCCATTGATGGAATTGACAGTTCCTCTAAAAGAAGCAAAATTTAAAGTTTTCTCTCATTTTGTGCGGTTCGACGAATTACTTCTAATAGTCCTCGACAAGGGAAAGAATATGAAGACACTTCACCTGAAAAACGGTTTCATCCATCTGACCCAAAATTCTAATAATTTTATGTTGGAAAAATGTATAGCTATAATTCTACAATTTAAGGTTCTTAGTTTATTTTGCTATGCTTAATTATGTTATGTATTCACCCTTTTAAAAGTTAGTTTCGATCTGTAATATAATGTTAAATAACCGTAATTTATTTGCTTCGGTTCCCATTTTATTGATAAAAATGTTTTTTTTTTATAGCAAATAACGTTAATCACGTAACGTGTTTACCCACTTTTAAATATTATTTTCTTATCCGTGGCACCGGCAACTCCCAAGAGAATTTATATAGTAAAAAGGTAAATTTCATCTTGAACGACTTCTTGAAATGTTTTGTCACCTAGTCATTAATTCCCAATCATTCACCTTTTCATAATTTTTAAATATTTTGTACCTCGAGACAACATAATTCTTTTCATTTGTGACCCATAATATGCCTATCAAACAACTATGTACTAACATGGTGAGGAATAATAAACTATAAAAAAATTAAATTAAAATATTTTATTAATAAATAATATGTTGTTTGAGCTTTATAATATAACTATTATCAAATAATATCTCTTGAAATTATTTATGGACATAAGGAACTAATTTTCAAATAATACATCTTCAAGTATTTATAAAAAGATGTATATCGTTTATAGCAAAGCATTAGTTTTTTTTTTTTTTTACATAGAGGAATTGGTTATAGTCATAATTTTTAGTAACTGCTAGCGCAAGTGGTAGGTTTCAAACTATCAGCGAACACCGTTTCGTTAATGGTAACCCGATGTGAGATGTGAGATGGGGACCGTCGGACGCACATGGTTCGCACCATCTTCGTCAGTCTAGTTCAACACGTAGCATAAAGGGGACCATAAATGGGGACCGCAGTACAAGAAGTAAATAGATCGTCATCATCAGTCAGGTGCAACACGCAGAGGAGTCGGATCGGACTACTGGCTATGCATGGGCACACGGAATAAAAAATCTCATCAATTATTTTTATCATTTGAATAAAAATTTGCATAGTGGGTAAACACATAGAGTGGAATATATTATTTTTCATATTATATTGCATGTCTTCCTTCACTAAATATTGAAACAATATAGGCTTTGCAAAATTTCAATTGGGTAAAATTTTAAATGAAAATTATTTATCAACAAATAAAAAGAAGACAAATGTTATTGTCTAAATCTTTGATTATTAATAAACTTTAATTTTTTACAAAATAAAAAATTATATATAAGAGAAAGAATTTTATTGTATTTATGTTATGGTAAGTATATTCATTTGATTTAATGTGAGAGGTTTGAAAGTAAATAGAAATTTTGTATTTTGTATTATTATTTTTTTTGTACATAGGAGAGTTGGCAACAATCACTATTTTTAGTAACTGGAAAGCGTAGGGTTCAAACCACAGGGACTACACCAACAAACCCACAATCTCATTTTTGGGTAACCCGGTATGAGATGAGGACCGTCACTTGGGGTTTATACCGTCGTTGTCGGTTTGGCGCTCACTCAAAGGATTCGAATCAGACTACTAACTTTGCAAAGGGTTGGCTTCCTCTTAAGGTTTGAACCTAGGTCTCTTCTTGGTAAGTGCCCAGCCACACCTGCGCTTACCAATCCACCTAGTCCTTGAGGGTTTAAATAGGTCAAGTTGATCACATATGTATTTGGTGGGCTACAAATATCAATTATAAGTGAGGTTTTTCCTTTTTCAAATGTCACTAATAACCATAATAACTCTTGATAATTACCCCAATGTGATCTAACCATAGATCTAAAGTGACGAGAAAATTATAATGCGATTAGACCATTGATCATACTGCAACATGACTAGATTGTTGATCATACCTCAATGAAATAAAACCATAGGCTTTAAATCCTTGAGCTTATATGATTAGAAAATGTGTAAACATTTTTAAAACCACACCATCATTTTGATGTCTAATCAAAAGCTTATTGTCAATGCAGTCCATATGGTGCTATCATGATTTCACATTATGCCAAATTAGATACGAAAAAGGTAAAATCTCTACCATGTTGCAAATGTGAAATTCCAAACCACATATTTTTATACATGTGAACTATTGGACTTTTGATGCTGATGACACATTTAAATAGGATGGAAGGGAGGAGGTAACGGTTAGTTGACCAAGATCACCCATGGGACCTAACACCTAACAATCTTGGTAATGGCTAATACACCAATATTTGGCACTTTAATAAAAGGATAAAGTGAAATTTGTTTCAACCTCTTAATTGTCTATAAATTTTTCTTTAATAGGTATGGGTATAGGTGAAATTTTAGACCAAATCAAATTATGCCAAGAAATTTTGTTTGTCTTTCAAAGTCAGGTTAGCATATAGATGTTAAATACCCTCTAAACACCCATTGATAAATTTGAAGAAAAATAAGCAAACAAATGTAATGTTTTTATTAAAATTTGCTATATAGATAGATAGATAGATAGATAAATAGATTAAGTTTTGTCAAAATTAGGGTGATAAATACCAAGAGGTATTTGGAGTTTATAGCCAATACCAAAGTAATCATCAATCAAACATCGATGATCATTGAGCAAGCAAAAGTTGCATTGGTTACAAGGACAAAATATCAAGAGATGATTAAGCAATTGGCTACATTGTCAATGTCATAGGCAAAAAAAATAGGAATATCCAAGAAAAATATGTTGAGAAAATTAAAAAGAATCCCTCACACCTAAAGGGATGTGTAGACATGCAAAGACATAATGGTCACTTTGAAGACCCCAGTGTAGAAAATGATGAAAGAGATAAAGGGTGAGGATCGGAAATGATACAAAAGGGATTTTCAATAATGACATTATGCAAATATTGTTTGAAGAGGAGAGGGCCAAAGCTAAAGCTAAAGCATCATTAGAAAGTATTGAGCAATTGAAGATTTTGTAGGATAGGCTGCATAAAATAGTGGAATAATAGCATGTAATATTTGAAAACCCATTTAAGGATCTTGTTGGGGATGCAAAAAAAATCTTGCGGACCTAACATTGCTTAGAGGTGAAGAATGAAAAAATGTTGAAATTACTGCTACGAGGAGGACAAGGAAAATCAACAACTTTATAATTTTATGGCAAAATGATTCCAATTTTGTAGACTCTATGCCTAAGGACAAAGGTAAGATCAAAGGTCTATTTCCAATTGAGATTGGTGCCTCATGAAGTCATTAGAAATATAGTAATTTTGTTATTATCATAGAAAATCCTCATATTTTGAAGATTTTTAAAACTCTTGAATCGATCAATCAAGTCCTCTAGAAACTTAGTTTGGTAAAGTTTTGAGCATGAGTATGATTTGCTCAAAGTGGGGTGGTTGGTTTTTATAAGGTGAAGTGCTATACCCCCAAATCTCTAGTTTTACTAGGAGTAAGAATTTATTACCCAAAGTAACTCAAGGTGAATTCTTTCTTTAAATAGAAGCTATGATATCCATTGTAAACATATTTTGACCTTTAGAGAATCAAAGCTACACTTCATGAGCCCCACTCAATAATATATTTTTCCTCTTGGAAGAAATTAATGAGACTTCTTTTTTACTATATGTGGTACCACCCTCATGGATTGTGGCATGCATGTTGATTGTGGCACTGCTATTTTATTATCTTATTATTCTTTTTTAATATCATCTCATACATGAAAGATGCATTGTTGTTATTTGATTTTTTCATATCTTGATTAATCCCACACTTTATTTGCTATAAGTTTTGATATCATTTTCCTTTCAATTTGTCATAACTTAAACTTCTAAGTATACTTATATGAATTTTGATTTCCATATTTATTTTATGTATTTAGCTTAGATTAGTTAGCTTTAGCAATAATAGTGGGGAATTGGCCAAAATTTAGAGGTTAAGAGAAGCGCATTCCCCTTTCTTCCAACTCATTGAAACGAAATTATGGGCACATTTGGTGTTATATCTTTCTACATTTCAATAATATCACAATAACAAGACCATTGTTTTACGCTAGGCAAATAATAGTATACCATTGTTAAAAATCAAAGATGCAAAATAATGAGTTTGAAAACATTGGTCTTGGTCATAAGAAAAGAAAGTCATCCTAGAGTAGCAACCAAAAAGCATATATACTCTATGAGAAAGCAAATTAAAAATGAAGTCATTCATTTAGTTTATGAAAATTGAAAGGAAAAAAATGGTGAAAACCTAGAATAAATCTATGTTTTTCTAAAACTCTAGTTAAGGAAAAAGTCATAAAACTATGTGAACTTAATACAGTTTGATTGCAAAAGCTGGATTCACCAATTGGTGACTCTTAGCTTTCAACAACTCTCGACTCCCATTTGTAGGATCTCGGCTTTGCCATCAACTAAAATGTTTAATTTGATAAAAAAATTACAATGTAAAGGCCTGAAATAGTTTAGGCAAACATGACATTGAATGCATTAGACATCAAGCCTTGATGTTGAGGTAGACTAAGGTGGTGGAGTTGAAATAAAAATTGGATTAAAATGACTCTTGATTTATCAAAGGCTAAATATTTTTTTAAACTTTGTGGTTTAACACATGGCATTAAATAATTGGCAGCCTTAACGGTGCCACCTAGGGGGGCCACTCGTATATATGGTACAGTGGGGAATTACATGTAACTATTGATCATTACCTCAATATGATTTGACAATAAATCTAAAGTAGCAATAAAACCATAATGCAATTAGACCATTAATCATATCACAACATGATTAGACAATTGATCATATCTCAATGCAATCACACCATAGATTTTAAAATCTTGACCTTATATGATTAATAAATGTATAATTAGTTTTAAAACCATACCATTATTTTGATGTTTGATCAAAATCTTATTGTCAATGGAGTTCATATGGTGCTATGAGATCTCACATTATGCCAAATTAAATACTAAAAAGGTAAAATCTCTACCAATATAAAATCCCATAAACATGACATGTCTTTTTAATGCATATGAATGGTTGGACTTTTGATACTGATGACACATTTAGATAGGTGTTGGACTCTAATAAATTCATATTCTAGCAACAAGTGACATATTGGCAATAGTTAGAAAAAGAGTTTTGTGTTATCCAAATGGAAACGAGGGAGGTAATGTTTAGTTGAATGAGATCAACCATGGGGCTTGACACCTAACAACCTTGATAATGGCTAATAGGCCAACTTTTCTTCCTTTTTCCAAAGGCTAAAATGAAAGTTGCTTAAACCTCTTAATTGTTGTTAAATTTTCCTTTGATAGGTAAGGGTATAGGTAAAATTCTAGACTTGATCAAATCATATTATTTTTTTATTTACCTTTTCAATTGAAGTCAAAATATAATATTTCTTGTCAGATTAAAAAAACAAAAAAATATAATATTTTTATTAAAAATCATTATAAATATAAGTTAAGTTTTGACATTAATTTTTTTAACATATTTTATTATCAACAAATAAATCTAACTATCATTAATAATGTCTAATAATTGTTAATAAAATATTTCCTTACTGATCACAAATAATGATTAATAATACAACAAAAATTCTAAAATATAATTTAAATTTTAGTGATTATTTAAGTAAGGAGCATACCAACACTAAAACCTTGATAAGATATGTTCAATGTTTAAAATTTGTGAAAATATTAACGAAAAGAGTGTTGGTAATGAACATATGTTACCGATATTTTTTCTAATGTGCAGTGTGGCCCTTCAAATTTCAAGCTTGGAGGCACAAACATCATTTAAAGTAAATGTTTCCTTTAATATTCAACTATAGGGTTATCATATCATGTTTTATTGGATGTAAATATATGTTTTTTTAGGAGAACGTATACAAATTACATCAACGACCACCCTCAAGGGGTTTGAACACAAGACCACTTAAGAAACAACCATCATCTTAGATTGGTTATATAGAATTGAAATAGTTTTTAGACTATGTTTTTAGTATTCTCATTATTTAAAATAAATATTTCCTCTTTAAATTTATCATAAAATTATTCTATTAGTCATTTTCTAGTTTGTATTTGGAATAATAATTTTAGACTTGTTTGAAAATATATTTTTAGTTTTTAAGTAATTATATAGGATTGAACTATTTCCTTAAACATGTTTGAAAATATATGCTTATTTTTTAAATTGGTTAAGAGGGATTAAAATAAATCCCTTTATTATTAAATCGTAATCATATGGTAGTATTACAATGTTTTGATGATTATGCATGTATCATTTGGTAAAACATGAACTTTGATCTTCTTCTTGAAAGTTTAGAAATTTTACTAGTTAAACTTATACCATTTGATGAAAAAGTATGCTTACCAATCTGAGAATGCTATATTCTTTACGTTTAAAGTACCATGTATAAAAACTAGCATTTGTCAAAGTTACAAGAATGTTATAACAATAAAATTTACAAAGGATGATAGAATGTAGCCAAAAAAAAAAACTAACATTTATCAAATTTTAAATAGGGTTTTTAAAACAACAAAATTTATAAAGAATAAAAGAAGAGCTATTAATGGTTAGTTTTACATCTATAATTTTGAATATAAGGCTAGTTTTATTGTTAGTTGTTAAATATGATATTAAGATATTTATGTAGTTAGTCTAATTCATATTATGAATTTTATTAAGTATCAAACTTATAATTTTATTTAAATTGATGAAAATTTAATTATATATATACATAAAATAACATTGAAAGAGTTGATGAGAAAGGTTGGACTAATTATTTCAAACCTAAAGCATTATGTATTGTGTGGAATATTGAATCTCTAATTATTTATTGGAATCTATGGTTTAAAAGAAATAATATTTTGTGTAGAAAAGAATATCAAAATTATGTCCAAGTTTGGAACCATATTATTCTTCCCTCTTGAAGAATGTTTACAGATATGGTGTTCATTATTGAAAGTCTAAGTGTGGAGAAAGAGGTGTTAACCTCTTTGTTAGAGGATTTGAATATACATGAAAGAGTTATCTATGACAATAGAATTAACACAAAGGATTTGCTTTAATTAATGCTAAAATATAAATGTTCAAAAATTAGGTTTGAAATTAATTTTGATGGTGCTTCTAAAGGAAATTTGGAAAAGTTGGTGGAGGTGTTATTTTTTATAAATAATGAAGGGCGAATTCTTCTCGCTTCGAATTATATAAAACTTCAACTAACAACTATGCGAAGGCTAAGGCAACTATAGGGACCAAAATTACAATTGAAAAAGAATGAAAATATTTTTCAATTGAGGGGATTCACAAATTGTCATTAATGCTATCAACAAAAATGGATGTGGAGATTAGACTAAAAATAATATTATTTTTGACGATCATTAACTATTCTTGGAGGAAATCTTTGGTGAGCTTATAAAGAGAAGGAAATAGAGTAGTAGATAATTTAGCCAATCACGATGTTGATTTTTGTCTTAGAAAAATCAAGTTTCACAAGGCAATTGGGTGAGTGAGATTTTATTTCTTAACGAAAATGATATCAACAAAATGATTATAAAAACATAACAATTTAAGAAAAAATAAAAATATAATTAATAAAAAGAAGGAAGTATATATTTTATAAAAAAAAGTAAGATAAATATGGTTTAATTAACTTGATAACAAATGTAATATTTTGTTGGTGGGAGTAGTCCCAATAGAAGCTAAAGATAACTTATTTTAAAAAAACTAACATAAACTTAATATGGTATTTTTAAATGAAGTATTAATTCAACCAAATAGCAACCAAATAGCAATTGGGATTAAATATTACCACATTTTAAAGAAGTTAATGTAACAAGTTATGATGATAAATTAAAATGATAACAACTTTGTACTTTTGGTTATGCTCCAACTTTAAGGCAATACCAAGAATTAAAAAACTAAAAAATGGTTATTTGAAAATTTATCTATAACCTTTTTCGATATGATAGTTACATAATTTGAAATCTTGAACTTTGTGTATGTTTCAACATATTATACAAGCTTTATTTTGGTTGCTCTCTTAAATCTTCAATGATATGGATATCAATGTTTAATATAAGCCTATTTTGAAAATTTAGCAACAATAGTTAAAAACTTAAATGTATCTAATTACAATTTGGATTTTTAATTCTATAGCTTTTATACAAAAATTTATTATAATAAAAAATATTATACAATATGAGATGAGCAACAAATATGGTTTCAGCGAACAAATTACTCGACGATTATCAACCCTCGGACAAGGAGAAAGCGCGATCGAAAAAAGTCATCAACGACTCTCTCAAGGAATCTCCCAAAGCTCAAGCAACGACAGGGTCAGCCTAGAATGCATCTATCGCCAATCATGGGAATTTTCAAAGTGATTTCGATCGGGGAAAAGAACCCTCTAACAAATAGGGAGGCTCAGGAAACCATCGAGACCTCCTGTCTTATGCAAACCACCTGCAGAATAATCGCAGACTGTCCTCGGACGGTTTGAAAGATTTTGTTGCACAAGGGTATGATGTGTTGTGCCCTCAAACCCTCACGAAAGGGTACACCTCTCGTGATTCATTTTCCCTCATGGGAAAATTTGTAGGGGGGTGCCCAGATATGGATGCAATCCATCGATGGATGTCTTCAAAATGGAAAATTTTGGGAAACATGGTACTTTTCGTGATGACCAAAGGTTTTTTCATGATTCAATTGAATACTCGGGAGGACGCAGAACGCATTCTGTTTAGGAGTCTGTGGTTATTCGAAAGACAAAGTCTATTTTTGAAGAAGTGGGAGCCAAATTTTGATCCCAACTCGCAGAGCATAAATTTTGCATATGGGTCCGGCTCCCCAATATTCTTGCTCATTTTCTATGAGGATGCTCTTTGAGCTCTGGCTAGGGTCTTTGGGGAATTAGTGGGTAATGACCCAACCACCCACGCCAGAACTCGCCTAACCTAGGTTTGTATCTGTGTCAGTGTGAATCTGGAGTTGCACCTCCCAAATCACCTCAATCTCATCTACGGGGACTTCAGGTGGAAACAGTCACTAATATTTGAGAACAAGTCAACTTTCTTTTCGGAGTGCCATTCTCAAGGGCACCTCCCATCTCAATGCCCTAAACGTAGAAACCCTAATGTCGATCAACAACCAATGAAACGTTTAGAGCCAGTCGCCAGCCAGAGGACTACCACTAGTCAAAGGCAAACCTTGAAGAACAAATCATAGATTCGGCTGCCTCCTGCTCAAACTCTCCAAAATGCAAGTACCTTGGTAACCACTACTAATAAATATGATTTGCTTAATGATTCTAGAAACAATGAGGAATTTGAGGAAGGTGAAATCCCTGTTATCCCCATCCAAGCCCCTAACGTTGCCTCCCAGTCGAGCCCTACTACCAATTCTACCCAGAAAGATCCCTCCCCCCTCTTTAAGGTCAAACCCCCACCATCGATGATGGCCCTCAAAGCCTCACCCAAAACCCCTTTAGACGCCTTCTTCCCCAGCCCCATTGCCTCCTAGGGGTGGGTCTGTCTTCCTTGCCTCCCCAACCAACTCTATTGCCTCAAATTTTGATAGCGATGATGCTACCTAGGATTCCCCTGATCATTGGAGCCCCAAACAAAATTGAAGCTTTAGAAAATCCCAAGTCGATGTAGGAGTAGATAGAAAAAGGGAAGGCCTTCATGCACAGAGTGAAGAAATCAGGATACAGTCAAGGATATAGCCAATGGAACTTAGAAAACCTTGTTTCAATAAATCGAAAACACTATCAAGGAAGAAAATCGAAGACCCAAACCCCCCACACAACAAGGCAAAGGGGGTAAAAAACCCTCCAAAAGTTCCAAATGAAAGTCCTCTCTTGGAATGCGAGAGGACTAAATGGGGCAGCCAAGAAGAGATTAGTTGCAACCATGAGAAAAGATTAAAACCCCATTAGCTTCTTCATTTAGGAGACCAAATTAGATGATCAGTGGTCTCCTAGGGTAGCCAAGATCATTTTGAAAAACTATGACTTCATCTACTCCCCGACCTCGGGGACTACAGGAGGGCTCCTGTGCCTCTGGAACCCATCCAAAGTTGAAAGCAAGTTTATCTCAGGTCAAGACAGACTGTCCAACATTCTGTTCCATGATCTCAGCTCCTAGACCTCTTGGATTATGTCAAATATCTATGCTCCTAACTCAAGACAGGGAAGATTGATCTTGTGGAAAACCCTTACTTAGATGAGATAGGCTTTCGTCAATATCCCTTGGGTGTTGGTAGGGGACTTCAATTCCCCCTACACTTTTTTGATAAAAAGGGGGGGAACTTGATGACTCACAGGAATACAAATGACCTAAGTCAATTTGTGGACTCCAATGCCCTCATGGACATTCCATTGCAAGGATTCATGTACACCTGGAGTAATAAACGATTGGTAAATAACCTTATTCAAGAACACCTTGATCGATTTTTGTTATCGCAAGAAGCCCTTCCACTCTTCGGTGATGCCACCCTACAAGATCTCCCTAATATAGGGTCATATCATAGCCCACTTCTATTCGAGACGACAAGCAAACCCTAATTCAAGACTCCTTTTTGATTTGAGTCAATGTGGACTCACCACATGGATCTCAAAAATCAGATAGCAGAATGGTGGGGGATAAGTTTTCTCGAAATAACTTCTAATCAATTCATGCAAAAACTCAGGTGGGTCAAGGAAAATCTTAAAGTCTGGATAGGGAAACCTTTGGAAATATTTTTGAAGCTAAACAGAACATAAAAACCAGATTAGGGCAAATTGAGGATAGATTTCAGGAAGATCATGGTGATGACAATCTCAGAGCTGAAGAGAAGATTTTGCTCTCTAAGTATCATAACACTTTAGATAAAGAGAAAAAAATTTGGTGCCAAAAGTCTAGACAACTTTGGCTCAGGGAAGGTGACTCCAACTCCAAGTATTTTTATATCTCCACTCTCATGCATAGGGGATTCAAAAAAATTAAAGGCCTCATCAAGTAGGATAGGAATTTCACTTCGAAGATCCATCAGATTAGGGACAAAGCTGATAGCCACTTCAAAAGTCTTCTTGCTTCCCCTCCCTCATCCTCCCCCTTGGCCATGGATTCCCTGTTGGATAATATTCCTCAGACCATCTCTAACGACACCAACAATTTACTCCTCAGCCCGCTGACCCACAAGGAAATCCATCAAGACATTTTTTCCATGAATCCCGATAAAGCTCCCGGGTCGTATGGATTTTCCCCTAGGTTCTTCCAATATTTATGGGATATTATGGGCCCTGACCTGTGCCTTGCCATCACTGACATGCAAAAGTCCAGATGCATTCCTAGAGATATAAACTCCACCTTTCTGGCCCTGATCCCCAAAGGCACTAACTCCCAGTCCCTCTCTGATTACCACCCCATCAGCCTGTGCAACGTCATCTACAAAGTGTTATCCAAATATTTCACCAATAGACTCATCAATATCCTTCCCACCATCATTGACCACTATCAAGGAAGCACAATTAAGGGTCAAAACATCCTTTATGGGGTCATCACCATCCATGATATGATTCACTCTACTCATATGTCCAACTCCGCAGCCTTCTTCCTAAAGCTTGACATGAACAAAGCTTTTAATAGAGTGAACCAGGAATTCCTATCCAAAATTATCCTCAAGTATGGTTTTTGTGAATCTTGGGTGAATTTGATTTCAAATTGTGTTTCTTCTTATTGGTTCTCTGTCCTAGTGAATGGGTCTGCTGTTGGTTACTTTCCCAGCACCAAGGGGCTGAGATAGGGGGACCCTCTGTCCCCCATTTTATTCATCATTTAGGCTGAGAGTTTGGGTTGAACCATCAAGAATGCCTACTACAAAAACTTGATCTTTGGCATCAAGGCAACTTCAGGATTACCCCCTCCACTCACCAATAATTTATGGATGACACCTTATTGGCCATTAAAGCTTCAGTTTCTGAAGCTAGAGCCATCAATGTCATCCTGAATCTGTATGAGGAAGCGATTGGTCAGAAGATCAATTACACCAAAAGTAAACTCTACTTCATCAACACTCCTATTAGAAGGCAGACCAATATTACAGGAATTTTTGGATGCACCATTACTGACTTCCCAACCACCTATCTGGGCCTACAAATTTTCAAAGTAAGACCCCTCAAAGAGATGTGGAACGTCATAGAAAATATTCACAAGAAGCTGGCAAGATGGAAAGGGGCCCTCCTCTCCAGCATAGGAAAAACTACTTTGGTAAAGTCGATCCTCCAAAGTATACCTACCTACTTTCTGTCGGTATTCAAAATTCCTACTATAGTGGGAGAGGCTATTGAGAAATTGCAGAAACAATTCCTATGGTCTAGGAATGATAATCAAAGAAAGTTCCACCTGGTAGCTTGGAAAAAAATTGCACCCCTAAAGACAGGGGGGTTGGGTCTTCGTCGCATAAATATTACAAATCAAGCCCTCCTGGACAAGCATGATTGGAAGGTGGTCACATATGCCAAATTGGAGTGGGTATCGATTATCAAAAGGAAATATCTACAACATCACTATTTTCTAGACTTGGAGACTCCCCGCAATGGTTCCCACTTTTGGAAATCCATCAGTCATACCAAGCATCTTGTTCACCAAGGATCTTTGTGGTGACTTGAGGATGGTAACTCTATCAAATTTTGGAAAGATGCATGGGCTAGAAAAGATCCCCTCATCAATGATGTCGATCTGACTACAATAAAGCATCTCATCAATAGTAAGTATGGAGGACAGGTTGTTGATTTCATCACTTCTGACAGTTCATTCTTGTTCTTGTTTAATAATTTGTTCCTACTCTTATGTAGAAGTTTGTTTTTTTTCCTATTTTAGGAACCATGTTGCCTACTCCAGATTCCTTGAAAGATATGAAGGAATTAGCACAATGAGCCAAGGAGCTTTGTGCTCATATAATGGTCACCATGTCAATGGATGATCCTATTGAACAAAAACTTCTTGATGTTGAGAAAAAAATTCTTGTTGCTGAAATTGAGAAAAAAAATTAATGTTGTAGAAGAAATTTTCATTGCTAAAATTAAAGAAGGTGATTTTTTGATAAAACAACACTTGGATTTGAACCAATATTTATGGGAGAGAAGCCTATCATCTTTCCATTAGATAATGTTGTTGATATTCTTACTATTGAAAATTTTGATGAAGAAGTTACTATTGTTATGGATTTCCTTGTTGTTGTAGATCAGCTTGTTATTGTTGTTGTAGATCTACGTATTGTTGTTATTGTTGCAGATCTACCTATTATTATTATAAATTTGAATGTTGTTGTAGATCTTCCTGTTGTTGTAAATCTGCATGTTGTTTTTGCATATATGCTTGTTGTTGTCGTTACAGATTTGTTTGTTGTTGAAAATATGCAATTTACTGCTATTACAAATTTACCTATTACTACTATTGCATATCTACTTATTATTGTTACAGATCTACCTATTGTTGTTGTAGATCTACCTATTATTGTTGTTGCAGATCCGATTATTTTTGTTATAGTTGCATATTTGCTTGTTGTTGTAGATCTGCCTATTGCTATTGTGAATCTACTTATTGTTATTGATAATTTACCTATTATTGATCTACTTGTTGCTATTTTTGATCTGCCCATTACTATTGTTATTATAGATCTGCCTATTGTTGTTGTTCTATTTTACAATATAACTATTGTCGCTCTATGTAGACGACATGTTGTTCTAATTGATATTGTTAGAGGGCATCCAAAAATATTTCCTATTATTTTTCCTTGACCACTATCAACCTAGATACTCCACATCCCTCACAACTTGCATGAAACAACCACATTTGGACTACTATACCTGCTCTCAGTACCTCCTGTGGTCACATTTTATTGCCAACTACAATTTTTTGTTCTCTTGTCTATGTTGAGATTTTACAGCATAAATGTTTTTTGTATCACACCTTTTATGCATGAATATCATTCCACCATGGCCTAAATTTCTACAATCCCATCCTTGGCTAGCCTTCCCTTTGCTTGTGGCACACCTCCATTACCTTCCATCATAGCTCCAATTCTGGTTAAAATAGTCGATGCATTTTCTTCCTCTCCTGCTACCTTCCTCCTACTTTGTAACCACTCATCAATAGTTTACAACACCTCTATTTTTGTCATGATCCTCTATTTTAACCCCCATCTATCCACCTCGGCTTTGCTCCCAATCATAATTTTTTATAAATCTACCCTTATTTTTTGTCGATATCCTCTCGCTAGTTTTCTCTCAGCCTAGTCAAGCATGATGCTATTTTTCATTTTGGGTTGCATTCATTGCACCATTCCCTGCTACTCTTTTTCTATTGTCTGCCATAAAGCCCTACTATTAGTCTTTCTTGCATACATTGTCCATCACTCCTATGGTTTTTTAGTGCCTAAAAAGCAACTAGTTTTTCAAAACCCTAGTTGGTAAACCTTGTTTATTTTCCATGAATATCATATTTTATTCTAACATAACTAGCCTTAAAGTTCTAATGGCGTTTCCCACTCACATCATCTACGTCATAGAGCTCTTCTAATTTTGGTACTTTTCAAAAAAATTCTCCTTCCCATTTGTACACATTGGATTCCAATGCTTTTGTGGTTGGGAGGAGTGTTAAGGATTAAAATAATATTAATTAATTAAACTTTATGATACATTAATTAATATTAAATGTAATAGTTTATGTTATTCATGAAAATTTTTTAATTAAATATGCATTGTATATGTGGCCATCTTTTGATGTAATACATGGCCATAAATATTTAATTTGTTCCTATTCGATGTTCTCTAAAAGGTTTTTGAAAGGTTCCTCCATTGGCAGTGTATTTGGCTATAAATAAACCATTTTAGAATGCAAATAAATAACTTTTATTTACCATTTGGTTTTGTCTTCTTGCTTATTTGTATCAAAGCTAAAGGTATATATCAGACCAAACATCTTATACTAAAACAATACAAATCAATCGTCTTAGCTAAAATTGATAAATTCTTGGCATTGAACATTTTTTACATTCCTAGAGAATAGAATCACATTGCAAATTTATTAGCAATAAATGCATAAGGTACAAACTTTCCTGATATTGATACCGAATATATGGATAGATTCCCCACTATTTTTGGGAAATGACAATGTCTAAAGATACATCAAAATGTCATCATACCATTTTCATTCAACGTTCTTAGTTCTTATTTCATGCATTTCATCAACTGTGGCAATGTTGTTCATGTTTTCTCCTTCTTTATTAGCCAAATATTTTGCTAAACCTTATTCTTTAATGATCTTTACAATTTTAAATTCCACATCATATTGCAGTAACTTAACCATCCACCTAGCAGGACTACCTATAGGCTCTGATTGGGTGAAAGTTTCCTTTATAGCTTTTAACAAGATACAACATATAACCTTGTTTGACCCAAAAATACCCTTAAAATAGTCTAGTGCTTGTATTACCACATAAGCCTATTTCTCTATCATTTTAAATTTTAGTTGGGCTCCTTTTAGTCTTGTACTCATAAATGATATTGGCCTTTTATTATTTTCATCATCCTTATGAGAAAGGATTGTGGCAATGGTGTATTTAGAAGCAAATGAATATATATTAAAAAATTTAGAATAGTTAGGACAATTTAGCACTGGAGTAGTAGTTATGACATTTTAATTTTTTTAAAAGCTTTTGTATTCTTCTTTGTCCATTTTATGCCAACATCTTTCTTAATCATATCATTTATTGGTTTGGCTATCTCTGCGAAATTAGGCACAAACCTTCTTATGAAGTTAATTTTTTCAAATAAGGATCTGATTCCTTTAAGGCTCTTAGGAGGAGAAATTTTTGCAATAGCTTCTACCCTTAAAGGTTCAATGCTTATCCCTTTTTCTGATACTATATGGCCTAATAATTTTCCTTGTGTTGCTCCAGATATACGCTTTTTTGGATTCAAATATATTCCATATTCTTTGCATTTGGCAAATATAGTGGCTAAGAGAAATTATTGGGATATTTATGTGCTTCCAATAAAGTCCATATCCCATCTTAGAGATAAGTCATTTTTGTCAAATCAAAAGGGCTTCCCAAATTTTTGCTACAAAATTGCTAAAATCAATAGGTGTACAAATTTGCTCATTAAGCTTGGATGTCACTCAAAGGTTACCCCAATGGTCCTGGTTGAAATTATTAAGTCCTAAGGTCTAGGTATATTTTGACAAAAAATCAAAAGGTTAGGATTTTTGAAGAATGGGTCGTCTTTTAAATATTTTTGAAGCCTTCAAGGGATTAATGGTTGCTTAATAAAATCTAAGTCTTTCCCTAAAGTCATTCATCCATGCATAAATAAAATTTTATGATAACCATGGTCCTCGATGATTAAAATCCAAAGAAAATTTTTTCCTAAGGTATTTCCTAAGGCTACAAATGCTTCTCATGTCAATGTGCCTCTTTTAATACTAAAAGTCGTGCATCTTTCATGCATCCAGTAGTGCATGCATGCATACCATTTGGGTAACTTGTCCAAATTTTAAATCCATGATTATTTCACTCTAAGCCTAAGTTCCTTGACCTAAACTGAAAGATTAAAATCCCCTTTGGCTAAATCTCATGCATAATTTTGAAGGGATTCAAAGCACACTTACCTTTAACCAGATCCAAGGGTGCGCATAAGATAAGTTGCCCAACCTTTAGTGAGAAAATTTAAAGCTATATGATTGAGGCCTTAATTAAAATTATTTCCTAAGATTTATACTTAAAGGTCGAACAACTTTGGCTGAAATAAATGGCATGCATAGATTAAAGATTAAATCTAATGGCACACATGTATCAACTTGAGCGTTGTTTAATCCAAAAAAATAATTTTTACCATATGCCTACAGTCTTCCTAAAGTCCAAAGTTTAAAAATAGTAAAGAAGATTAAACATTACCTAAATAAGTCCCTTCGTCCCCTTCATGTTAAAAACCCTCACATGTTCCCAACATCTGACGGTGTGCATGCTCCAAACCAAGATCCAAGGACACGCGTACATCAAATCCACTAACGCTTTAATGTTAATGCTTTAATTTCGAAAGGCCATGGTCTAAGCCTCTTATAATGTTCCTTTTTTGAAATTCATCCAAACAATCCCTAGGTTTTCCATGACCTATGTCCATGTGATCCCTTTGTTATAAATCAAATTTAATGAAGTGCATGTGTCCTTAATATAATCTAGTGGCGTGCATTATCCAAGAGAAGGTCAACTTGCTCAATTTTTAAAAAAGGAAGGACCTGTTGGTCATCAAATCTGCCCAGGAAAGGATTTGGGTAAGTGTATGCGCCCTAGACCTGGACCAACATTGAAAGGCCGAAGGGAAGAGATGCCCCTCGTGCCAATCTTCGGAGAAAGGTCGGCTCCTATACTAAACTACTTTGATGTTTAAGATAAGGGTGCAGAAAAGTGATAAACAGAGTAAGGGTGCAGGAAAGAAATAAAAGAGTAAGGGAAGAAATCTTAGTAGTTTGTTGGTGGGAAAGAACCAGAAGCATGATTACTAGCCAATAACTTGAAATAGCAGCAAAGAACACCAAGAATAAACGAAATGAACATGGTATTAGCCCTCCTATGTATCCTCTGGACGAGTTCCAGGATTCTCCTTTCCCTTTCATAGAAATTCAGAGTTTAGAGTAACGACGATTAAGGAAAGTGAATATAACAGAAACACTATCCACAGGCAGCATAAAAGAAAGCTAACACAGCGTTTTCCCCTCCTATGTATCCTTCGAAAAATCTCAGGGTTCCACTCCAATCACACACCTAAATCCAGAGTTCAGAATTACAGTATGCAAATGAAGAAAAGATAAAAGAAATAATCACAGAAGGCAGCATAAAAGAGAGAAATAGAGTCCAAAGCTCTTTAGTATTAATCACAGGAATCTAAGTTACAACAACTTTCTAGCAGAAAGTTCCCCCCTTTTACATTACAATGCCTGGGTTTTTATAGAGGACCCGACCCTCTGAGCCATAAATGCACAAAATGGAGGAGTACACCCTCGAAACCTGAGAAGTCGGCTCTTCGCAGCCCTCGTGACTGAGCTCTCAAATCTGTTACCAAAATTGGCAACTACGACTGGGTCAGCCATGGAAACAAGCATTAATGAGCCGTCTGAGCATCCTTGGCTTCTGGGTATAGTGCTCGAGTGGCCGCCATGCTCGTCGGGCTCTTCTTCTGGGACTGATACTTCATTTCCAATTGCTAAAAATGAGCAACGAGCTTATCGGGCACGTAAAAATGCATTTATGAGGCACTTGATCGCCTCGAGAAAATACTCGGCTTGGAGCGCGTGCCCTTGAAGTGCTTCGCTGAATTTTGTCCGCAACTCCGCTTCGCAATGGACTTGTGCCGAAGCAGATCCTCCTTCTTGATTTGTACTTCGCATGGTGGAGCTTCGCAAAACTGCTTTGGGGATGGTGGGTGCCGAAGCATATTTCCTTCGCAAGATGGGCTCTTCACTTCTCGCTGCTTCGCTAGAGAGACGTGCCAAAACTGCTTCGTTGATGAACTGTTAAAATGCTTCGCCGCGATCTTCCTTCAAAATTGTGGTTCGGGAGGATTTTGGCCGAAGCGCATTCTTGCCTTCAAAAATGCTTTGACTGCTTCCACTTTGGGTGAAAGTACTTCGCACGAAGGTTTGCCGAAGCAGATGCTTCGCAACGACTTTCGGCGAAGTAGAAATGGTTCGCTGGCGGGGAGGCCCGAAGTGGGTGCTTCGACGGTTTTTCGGTGAAGTATTTTCAACGTTGCGCTCCTTCAAATCCTGCTTCGCAAGTTTCTTGCCCGAAGTAGCCTTTTGAAATGCTTCGGGTGCGAAGTAGTTTTCATTCTTCTTCCCTTGTATTTTTTCTTCGGCAACACCGCTTCGCAAAATTCTCGCTCGAAGTAGTTGTTTGAAGTGCTTCGGGCCCGAAGTAGTTTTCTCTGCCTTAGCAAATTCGGACCGCGATTTTCTTCGGTGAAGCTATTCTTTTGAAATGCCGCTTGAATGCCGCTTCGCAAAACTTTCACCCGAAGTAGCTGCTGGAATTGCTTCGGGTGCGAAGCTCTTTTTACGCCTTCTTTGAATTCCTTCTTCGGCAACGCCGCTTCGCAAGATTTTCGCCGAAGTAGTTGTTTGAGGGACTTCGGGCCCGAAGTAGTTTTCATCTTTCATTTCTTCCCTTGAGGCTATCTTCCTTAGCTTGTTCGTCAACGAAGCTCTTTCATCTTCATTTTATGTACAAGGGGGAATGGCGGGGAAAGCCAAAATTGCTGCAACACTTGAAAATGTTGTTTCTAAAAGCAAGGGAACAAATTCATGAAATTGAAAGAAATACTTTACAAAAAATTTGATTTTTTCTACCCCATTGTGCAATGTGACAAAATTGTCAACATTCTTGGCGGCTCGCGGGGCAACGAGCTCGTCTCGGTGGGAGAACCCTCAGCCTTGATCCGTTGGGCTAGAGTTACCTCCAGACCCTTCTCCCTTTTCTATCTCCGGGGGTGCTTCCACGACTTGCTCTTCTTCTTCTTTCTCTTCTTCTTCTGCTTCCTCTGGCATGGCTTCCTACTGCGGCGATGGGGCAAGGCGATCGCGGATGCGCTTCATGGTTCGACGAACATGAGCCCAGGCACCCTTCGAGAAAGGCTCTTGATCTTGCAATGCCTTAACCAAAACATGAAACCGATCAATCTGCCCGATATCAGCATGTTTGGCTCTGATGTACAGATCGTTCAGGTAGGCTGCAATCTTGCAGTGTCTCAGAATGAAATCTGTGACCTGCCCTTCTGTTATCGGCTTCGCCCATTCGTCTATCTCCGAGACGTCGCCTTCAAAATGAAGCCATGTCGGCTTAAGCTCTTCCTTGGTCAGAAGGTTCCCATCATCATCCGTGAAGCTCGGGAAACCTAAGGAAGAGAGATCCTAGAAATAGCCTAGCGATGCGCGCTGCTCATTCTCAAACACATCCAGGAGGTCCTTCACCTTTTGTGCCTTCCTCACCTTGGAAAAGAAGGCGCGAACTGTGGCTTGGGCCGTGGACCAATCCCTAGCCGTCCGACTCATTGCAGCAACCTGCAAGTCCTGATATTTAGTGCTTTGGACATCAAAGGCTAATTTGAGTCGACCTCTAGCTTTCTGAGTGACCTCATCTATGATTGGTCCTCCTTCGACAGTGGCACGCTGTGCTTCGGTGATATAGGTTAAAATTGATAGGGCACTGGAGGCCCGAGACCTAAAATTCCTGAGCAAGTGCGAGCGGATTTCTTTGATTCTGCCTCTGTCAAACAGTTCCAGGCTTTCTTTTTCATGCAACTGTTGCTGCAACTGCAAGATCTTGCTTTCAACTTCCTTGGCCTTCAGATCATTTTTGGCCTGTCTCTGTGCTCTGAATTTTGGTGTGCATCTGTAGTTGTAGTATTTGTTGTTTCAGGGCATGTGCTTCCTTTTTCATCAGCTTACACTGCTCCTCTGAATCCTCCAGCTTGGAGCGGATTCTAGCTAGCTCTTCTTCCAACTTGATGTTGGCATTCTCTGCTTCAAATCTGCATTGATTGGCGATGTTTGCATGTGCTCGAAAAGTTTTGATTCTGACGTGCATAGATGCAGATTCATTATCTACATTTAGATGCTCCAGGTCCTTGGATTTATCTTGGTAGTCGTAGTCCACTGGAGTCATTTCATCCAGGGGCTTCTGGACCTTGGGGATATTTTTTACCTTATGCAACTTCCCGGCCTTCAAATCGAAGACAACGCATTTTTCAACTTGAGCCAGAGAGCGCCCTCTCTTCTTCCTCGCCTCCTTCAGTATTTTTTCTGTGTTTTGCCGAGCTAGGAGTAGCTTCTCGGCTAGAGGGTGTTCCTTAATTAAGGACATCTCTGATTCAAATGAGGCTGGATCTCCAGCCAAAGGGGTGAACAAGTATAAAGAATGAACAGGGGATGCCTCACCAGTAGGTTCGACGACGGGTGTAGCAGGAGCTTCGGTGAGAGGAACTATGTTGTGTGTGACAGGGGAGCAAGGAATGGGGCTCGGCGTTGGGGTACTACCTTCGCCCTACCTGGGAACTGAGGGAATGGTGGCATAGGTGGGCGAAGTAGTGTCAACAGACTTGTCCCGGCCTGATGACTCGAGTGGAGTGGGGCTAACGGGATCGGTGGCAAGGGGCAACGTGCGAAGAGGTGATTGACTTTGTGAGGGAGGGAGATACTGATGAGAATATTTGGTCGGGACCACAGTGGACATGTGAGAGACCAAGGCAAAGGGTGGAGAGTGCGTACCTACATGCCCTTCTGGCAGAGCGGTCATGGTGACTTCTTGTGTAATAGGCTCCTACTCTTTTTGGACTTCGGCACTCCCGACTTCCATGACTTCTACTTTGGGGTCTCCCTCTTGTTGGAGGAGTTCCTCTACATCAATGATGTCTATACCTAGGACTGTCTCGGCACTTGGTGGCACCGCATCTTCAACATTTGCTTCGACCGGGCCTGATGCAGGTTGTCCGACAGGAGCACTTGGGAGCTTCGTGCGGGGTCGCTTTGGGTGGCTCGGAGGCACTTGAATTTGCTCTTGCCTCTTTCTTTTCTTCCTCTCCAATGGTTGCTCTGACTCTTCGGCACTTGTGTCATGGCTTTTCGATGGTCCCTGTGGTAGTGCCTCTGGTGTAGCTTCGGCTTCTTCCTCTTCTTCCTGTTTCGAGGCATCGTCAGCTCCTCTTGGGCTTTCGCCCGATCCTGGGGTAGCTGGAGGAACAAAGTCGATGAAGGATATGGGCTTCCAAGTCCCAACATTGGCTTCATAAACAATTGCGAAGTCCTTATCCGTTGTCAAGAGTCCATAGGAATTCATCTTTTGGTGATGGACTCTCATTATCCACCACTCCCTTAGTTGTTCCTCGCCCCAATTCTTCAATTCCTCCTTCAAATCATCTTTCACCTTTCTCCAAAACGTGGAGTCTGGAGTTGGGAAGGGATGTTGGTCAGGGTCAAACTCGACCTCCATAGGGTAAAATTCATGCCAGGGAGGCAATGTCCTCATCCTCTCTAAATGCCACTCCAGATCCTTCCCATTGGGATTATTTCTTTGCTCCACAATTTTAGGGTGGGGGCAGATATGAAAATTCTTGAATTTTAGGTGATCCCTCATCACTCCCAAGGGATCATAGAGCCATTGTTGAGGAATCTGGAGTAGGCCAAAATTGGCAAGCTTTTCCTCCAGGAATACGTTCTGCTTCAAGGCAAATACTTCAATTACCCCCATATTGAAGGGGAAGTCACAGGTATGTGCCCATTTTCGACCGTGGCCGTAGACGGTGTTTGTTACATCGCTCTGTCGAGCGACCTCCAATGTGAACTGGTACTCAGAGGGGAAGACAGGCAGTAGGAATGGTTTCCCTATGAAGCCGAATAGGTGAATCACCAGTCCCTATGTTAATTGAAAGATGTCTCCCTTCTTCTCCATTACTACTCTATCTCTCAAACTGAGGGGCACCCGAGGGCAAGAACCCTTCAACAAATGCATAGCAGGTCCCAAGAACTATTGATTAAAAGAATAATAAGACTCTGTCCTCAATAGGAGGGGAGTCCACTGGTACATAGGTAGAGGATTTCCATCCTTGCCGCTCGAAGAAATGGCAATGTGGGGGAATTGCTTATGTACATGGTAGAAAAACAACCAAACAAGGAAAGAATAGGGTGCGAAGTACTGGCCCGTCGTCAAATTCTTCATGCTGGTAAGCCGCGTGTGCAAGGTTCGGGCCACCCATTCTGCCCAATCGAAGAAAACTGGGTTGGTGTTTGGTCTTGAAGCATCAGGGGTGTAGAATTCCCCTCTCAAAATACATTTGGCCAAAGACACCTGCCAGGGTTGCACCGAAGCATCTGTCGACAGGCCCGCCACCCATGCAATGATAGAGAAAATATCGATGTTCTTGAAGGCCGCCAAGGGTAAGGGCATTTGGGGCAGCTTGCCTGAAGGGAGCCCGCTTTTGAGGTTTTCACGCAAGAATTTCAATATGTAGTTGTTGGAGGTGAACCTCTCCATCTGTTCGCTCATAATGACATTGCAAACCGAATAGCCCTTGGGCGGTCCTTCAAAAAAAAAAAAAAACCCGCCCTTGCTGTGGCGCGAAGGCTGCTTGCACATCTTCCTTTAGAATTGAAAACAACTTATGGCCCGCAACATCCAACACTTGCCTGGAGGCGGGCTGGTAGTTCTACGTGATAGCACAGATTAATTCGGGATAGTGGTGAGCGGGTGGGGTCAAATACCAATAAATTTGAGAGTAATATGCAGCAGCTCTCTTGTTCTCTAGGGTGAGTCTGCTTGTCATAAATTCAATAGTGCGTCGGAGGTCAGCCACACCCTTTGAAAGCTCTGTGTCTCTAATTTTCTCCCACCCATCAATTGGTGGTTCTTCAAGTTGTTCATCCTCAGAATCTTCTCTCTCTTCTACGACTTGCTTTTCTGGGTGGAGGTTCAGGTTAACCTTCTTCGGTTTCTGCTTTTTCTCCTCCTTGCCCTTCTTTGTTTTTTTGGGGCCGGCTACTTCTGGTTCCTTTCCTTTCTCTTTGGAGTTTTTCTTCCCCATGTTGGATGTCTTACGGTAGAAGCAGGGCTTACAGCGCAGAGGACTTTGGCACCAAGAATTTCAATGCAAAGGGCGTAAGACTTGCAGATTAACAGTGAAGGCTCTTAGTCTTGCATGAACTGATGAATGAATAACCTTCTCACTACTAGGGTCTTGCATTTTATAGCCCTAAAAGGCAACTACCTAAATTTATGGCACCTGCCCTAATTAAATTTTCAACTCGGATGAGGAAGGTTGTCGTGCCCTCTGATTGGTTTCATGGTGGCGTAGTACGTGGGTCCATGCGCTTTTATGATTATGTTTCGCATCGGGAACGCGACCTACTGCCACCTCATACCTCGGAGCGGGCTTTTCTCCTAACCGAATCCTCTCGGGATGTGTTCCGCCACCTTTGCATTAAAATCGCTTGCCCCGAACAATCCCCTAGGTTGCCATCGATGTGTCCCCCAAGACACGTTTTAAATGCTCCTTGTCCATTGGGTGGGCAAAATGATGCCGGTGCTAAAACTACTTCGCAGCGAACCTCCGACATGGATCGATCTTCTATGCTTCGGGCCCGAAGTAATTCTCCCTCGCTGCATCGCTACTTTGCTTCACGGAAGGCTAGCCTCCCCCGAAGCTTGTCTTCTTTGGAAAATGCTTCGCTAGGCTTCTTTTGAAATCTGCTTCGCAAGACTCCTGCCCGAAGTAGCTGCTTGAAATGCTTCGGGTGCGAAGCTCTTTTCATTCCTACTTTTCCCTTTTGATAACGCCTTCGGTCTTTCGAAGACCTTTTGGAAGCCAAAGTGCTTCACTGCGAAGCATATCACATCAGTTACTTCACACACAAAATCCTCGAAGGAGATCCTTGCTAGGTCCAGCGAAGCTAGAATTTGTCACTACGATGGTGTGATACTTAACCTCCCTGTAATCTTGGAACAGAGTATATACAAAGATACAATTTTACATACAAAAGTAAAACTTGAAACACACAATTTTTTTTTTTTTCGCCTCAGCGATGAAAAGTCTTCAGATGAAGACCATTGACAGAAATTGGTAATACCTAGCCATCTGCATCCTTGAGGATGAAAGAGTTGGCCGAGTTCACCTTTACGATTTCGAATGGCCCATCCCAGAAAGCATCCAGCTTGTCGTGATTCCCAGGCTTGGCCTTCCAAGAGTCCCACTTCCATACCAGATCTCCCACTTTGAATGTGTGATCGGATGATTTCTTCTTGAACCAATCTCGGGTGACCTGAGCATGCTTAGCGAAGCTTTGATAGGCTTTCTCATGATCTTCCTCTAGCTGTAATAGCTGAGCCAGTCTATTTTCCATAGGATTGACTCCTTCTCCTTCTAACAGTTGTAATGCAGGGATCTCTACGTGGGTAGGTAAGATGGCCTCCTTGCCATAGACCAGGGCATAAGGTGAAGTCTTGATTGACTTCTTGATAGAAATTCGATTGGCCCACAAGGCACGATCTAGAAGGAGATGCCAAGTCCTTTTGTTCATCTCTATGAGCTTTCTTAGCACCCTTAACAAGGTCTTGTTGGTGGATTCTGCCAATCCATTGCCCTGTGGATAGTAGTTGGAGGATACTTTATGATATATCCCATATTTGTAAAGGAATCCATTGATTTTGGTGCCTGCAAAGCCAGGACCATTGTCCGTGATGATCGCTTCTGGAATGCCGAACCGGGTGATCAATCCCTCTAGGAAAGCGATGACGGTCTCCTGATCTGCATTCTTCGTGGGAACTGCTTTGGCCCATCTGGTAAAGTAATCAGTTGCGGTCAGGACGAACTTATGCCCAACGGAGGAGTTCGGCGATATGACCCCTATGAAATCTAGCCCCCATTGTTGAAAGGGAGTTTCTACTTGTATTGGTTGGAGAGGCATTGAAGCATTTCTGCTTCGGTCGATGAACTTCTGACACTGCTCGCATTTGCGACAAACTGCGAAGGCATCAGCGAAGAGTGTAGGCCAGTAATAACCCACCTTGATGATCTTTAATGTCGTTGTTCTCCCTACGAAGTGACCTCCAGATAATCCTGAATGAAATTCTCCCAGGACTCTCCTTTTATCATCATCTTTTATACACCTGAGAAGGATGCCATCAATGTTTCTAAAAAATAGGCCTTCGAGGCGCAAGGTATATCGGGAGGACCGCATCCTAAAATGCCTTCACTGTGAAGCATTTAGATGTGAAGGACATCTGCCAGTGTTGAAGTATTCGACTATTTCACTGACCCAGTATTTCTCGTCCTCTTCCTGGTTTGCGAAGCATTCTTCTGCTGGCGAGTCATCCCACTGAGATTCTGTAGCTTCGGCCGCTACGCTCTTCGCCAGTTCTTGACACAATGCACGACCATGAACCAGTTTTGTAGGTTTGATCTCGATGTCGAATTCTTGAATCTTGCTGACCCAACCGGCTCTTTTACTACCCAATTCTCCTTGGATGATGAAATTGCGCACATCGGGGTGAATGACAAATACTGTAACCCGACTTTGGGAGATGAATTGCTTGAATTTCCTAAGAGACTTCATTACTGCATGCACCTGCCTTTCTATGAAATTATATTTTTCTTCATGAGGGTTTATCACTTGGCTTAGAAACGCGATGGGGCGCTCTTCGCCATCTTCCCCCTTTTGTGTCAGGACCGCAGCATAGCTCTCAGGTTCTCCTATGGCATATAGGATGAAGTCCCGATTATAATCAGGGTTGGTCAGGACCGGTGCTTGAGCAATTCGGGCTTTTATTTCTTTGAATGCTTCTTTCCTCTCCTTCGTCCAGATGAATTCTGCACCTTTCTTCAAAAGTTCGGACATCGGCTTGATGACCTGGGCGAAATCTGGGACAAACTTCCTCACGAAGTTGATCTGGTCGAAGAAATATTGAAGTCCTTTCTTGTCCACTGGGAGTGGGAGCTTCATCAAAGCCTCAGCTCTATCAGGATCTACAGTGAGACCCTTCTCTGATATCGCATGTCCCAACAACTTCCCTTCGTTGACTGCGAATATGGATTTCTTCGGATTGATTGAAATGCCAAATTCTCGGCATTTTTCAAAAAATTGTTGTAAGTGTAAGGGGTGATCCTCCCTTCTTCGGGAGAAGACGGTCATGTCATCTAGATAGATAACAATAACCTTATTCAAGAGTTCACCAAAAGCTAGATCCATCGCCCTCTGGAAAGTGGCCCCCGCATTCGAAAGGCCGAATGGCATTCGTTGGTAAGCAAATGTTCCCCACTTGGTAGTGAATGCGGTTTTGTGCTGGTCTTCATCCCTGACCCAGATTTGATTGTATCCAGAGAAACCATCGAGTAGGGAGAAGCGTTGAGCCCCAGCCATCGAATGCAAGATCTGATCGATCTGCAGGAGAGGGTAGTGATCTCTGAGAGAAGCCTGGTTCAGGTTGCGAAAGTCCACGCACAATCGTATATCTCCATTCTTCTTTCTAACTGGGACTAGATTCGCTACCCAAGAAGAATGTTTGATGGGATAAATTATCTTTGCCTCGAGCATCTTCAGGAGTTCGGCCTTCATCAAGACCTCGATCTTTGGATTAACAGGCCTTTGCTTCTATCGGAAAGGTTTGATCCCTTCCTGCAACTCAATTGTATGCTGGATCAGTTGTCGATCATATCCCTTTAGATCTTGATAAGACCAAGCCACTGTGTCGGGATACTTTCTGCATAGAGATCGGATCTATTCTAGCTCTTTCGAAGTGCAATCTGTCCCAACTTTTATTGCTTTCCCAGGTTCAAGTTCTAAATCTTGATACTGCTTTGCATTAACTTTGATCCTGTGAGAAACTGCTCGATCATTCTGATCAAAGAGGCTTTCAAGAGTAATTAATCCCTTAGGCACATGATTATTCTTTAATTGAACTAGCCCTTCATATTCCTCTTCGTCAGGGCTTCTGCTCTCAACTGTGGCTACTTCCTGAATCATGAAATTCACAATCTGCTCATCACTGTCAAAAACTTGCCAATGCAGATCTCTGTCTGGGACAGAGGGCCTGTAAATCATCCTCACAACTTTGGGCTTATGCACCATGTCTTCTGCTGGAGAGTACCTAGCTGCGATGGATGCTAAAACATCGGCGTGTCGGTTCTTTTCTCTTGGAATAGACTACAGATTGAGAGATTCGAACTGGTCAAACAAGTCCCATACCCTATTACGGTATGACTTGAGATAGTGCTTCTTTGAAGTGCACTTGTTTGTGACTTGATTGCATACCAATTCAGAATCTCCAAAGATTTGGAGATGCTTTATGCCCAACCTTTCTGCTTTCTTGAGTCCTAAGCATAATGCTTCATATTCTGCTACGTTGTTGGTGCAACTCCACACCAACCGGTAACAATATTCCTTCTGCTCTCCAGAAGGTGATACTAAAAGAATCCCCACCCCGACACCATTTTTGCATCGGGCGCCATCGAAGAATAATTTCCATAATTCGCCTTGGGCGGAGACCTTATCTTCTGACTTGATGTGTTTCTCAGGCTTGGCGATGGCATAACATCCCATCTCGATTTCTATCATGGCATTAAAGTCTGCTAATGAAAACTCATCTTCACAACTTAACTGTGCGAGGGACTCCTCGACTAGGTCCACTTGCTCTATCCCTTCCACTATCACGTGCACAGGATCGCTGCTCTCCCCTTCGGACATCTTTTCTACGAGGAAGGTAGAAGGCTTCTCATTGTAGATTTTTATCTTCTTTCCTTTGAATGGAATCTCCAAGTGTGAGTAATCCATAGATAGATACCCTCCTAGCTTCGTCGTAAATTCTCTCGACAAGCACATACTGAAGTAGGGCTCAAGGTCAACGACTACCACCTCTTGTATAACCGTGATCTGAGGCATTTTGTGTAGTCGGATAGGAATATCTTTAATCACTCCTATAGTTTTCATAGGAGTACCATCCAACTGTAGCACGTTGTGACTGCTTCACATATATTCCATCCCTATCTCTTCGCACACTGCCTTGGGCATGACTGTTGTCGCGGCCCCAGAGTCAATCATACAGTTATGTACAACATACCCCTCCATTTGTAGAGACATGTAGAATGGTGGTGGCCTATTCTTCCCCATAATGGATGTGGATAGGGTCTGCACTAGGGCAAGCGGTGTTGCCTTTCTTGCTTTGGTTATCTTCAATGATTCTTGCAATAGGTCCACTTGTCCAGGTAGTTGCAGTGCATCGTACAGACTGATTTTGGCTGGAATCCTCTTCAGCTCATCTACAATGTTGTACGCTAGGGAATTGGGCACCTCAGGTTCCTTTCTTGGCTCATATCTAGTGCGATACTATTTCGTAGCTTTGACCCTTTGTCGCTTGGTCAGCGAAGGAAGCTTGAGCTTCTCTCTAGCTTGTTCCTTAGTTTCCACCTATGGTGGATTTGTAGGGGCCTATTGGGCCTTCTCTTTGACTGGTGCAGGCTGTCGAGCTTCGTTCGGGGCTGGAGGAGGTTGTTGTCCTTTCTCATGATGAGCATGCACCTTTAAAGGAGCCATTTGAGTAGCATCTACCTCTATCGACTTCTTTCCTCCTCTGGTAAGGACTGCAACTGGCTCTTCTTCATCGATTACCAGGTTCTGATCCAATTGCTTGATGACATTGACTTGACCGCCATGACTACTGCTCGCCAATGTTTGTACATAGTGTTGGTGCAGCATGCAGGTATTCTCTTCATGAGGGTCATTACACGTGGAGCACCAATGTATATAATCGAAAGTGCTCGGGGCTTCGTCTATTGCAGCATTTCTTGTCGAAGCTCTTCCTTGTTGGACCGCTTGATCTTTAGTAAGCGCAAGTGTAGGATAAGATCTTCTCGATAGAAACTCTTGTTGTGCTTGCTTCTTCTTCATAATGGTCATGTCATTAGATAGGGTCTGCACTGTGGAGTTCAGGGACTGAACTTCTTGTAGTATTTTGGCTTGCATGTCATCGATTTTAGGAATAGGTGGTAATGGAGCCATTGTTGGTATTGGAGGTAGGGCGGGGTGTTGAAGTGGTGCTGGCAGTACAGGGAATGCCGAAGTGACCGTGGGCTATGGAGTCAAAAAAGTGGGAAAATGAATCTGTGGAGCAGTGATTTGGGATACAATGGGATTCGAGTTCCAAGATGAGATCGGGTATGCAGGGGTTGCAGAGATCTACGAAGCGGCTGTGCTCGCATACTAGGATTGATGGAAATCAGGAAGTATGGGCATCGACATCCTTTGGGGAAGCTTACCCATAGCTATTAGATCCATCTCCACTTTTTGGGCTAACTCATATAACTCTGGGAAGGTATTGATATTCGAATACCTCACCATGACGCTGATATCAGGATTGAAAGCCCGAAGGAAATAGTATGTTGTAGCTTCGTCAGTTGGCCGAAGTCCAATTGGTATTCTTTGCCAAGTTCGAGCGAACCTAACATTGAAGTCGATGATCTCTTCTTGTGGATGTCTCTAGATCATTGTGAACTGGTGCAGGAGAGAGGTCGGATCGATGGACTCATTGAAGCTTCGCATCAACTATTCGGCTAACTGGTCCCATCCCGTAATAGTATCGGGTGGTAAAGATCTATACCAGTAGAGGAGTTTTCCTCTAAGAGATAGAACCAGAAGCTTTACCATAACCCGCTCTTCTGTGATGTCATGGATCACCGCCAGAGAAACTATGTCCTGGATGTGCTCCAAAGTAGTCTTCCTAGTTCCATCGAACGTTGGGATCTTCTTTATAGCAGTAGGTGACACTTGCCCTTGTCCTGCTAGATTTAGCGGTCCTGAAGAATTCCATGCTAGGAATAATCTAGGTGGTGATTGCTACTACATTTATTGTTGTTGTTGTTGTTGTTGTGCCATATTTACTCTTGGATTTTGAGAAACAAGAATTCTCGAAGCTCCTCCTTGATTGCTAACAGGATGACCAATAGGAATGGAGGCACTAGGATGCTTCGGTGAGTTGGGAGGATTAGGAGGAAAGCTAGCCATTGTGCTATCAGAAGTTAGGCCTTGTTCATCAACAGTGGCCTCTTGCGAGGATGTTCCACGTAATAGAGATTCAGGGGTAACTAACCTAGATCGTTCCCCAAAGGCGTCAATATCTAGCTCAAAGAACTCAGTTTCCTCTCCTCTATTCCTAACTCTCCATCTTGTTTGCATGAAGGCACAGACTTTGGTATCGGTCTTTACGACTTAAATATTCTTGGGTAAACAGAGTCGCCAGATGCTAAGAGTCTTTTGGTAATGAGAGCATCGGTTCTCACTACTACTCACAAGGTGAGACTGACCGGGTCCCACCGGGCGTGCCAAAAATTGTTGGTCATCAAATCTGCCTAGGAAAGGATTTGGGTAAGTGTATGCGCCCTAGACCTGGACCAACATTGAAAGGCCGAAGGGAAGAGATGCCCCTCATGCCAATCTCTAGAGAAAGGTCGACTCCTATACTAAACTACTTTGATGTTTAAGATAAGGGTGCAGAAAAGAGATAAACAGAGTAAGGGTGCAGGAAAGAAATAAAAGAGTAAGGGAAGAAATCTTAGTAGTTTAATGGTGGGAAAGAACCAGAAGCACGATTACTAGCCAATAACTTGAAATAGTAGCAAAGAACACCAAGAATAAATGAAATGAACATGGTATTAGCCCTCCTATGTATCCTCTGGACGAGTTCCAAGATTCTCCTTTCCCTTTCATAGAAATTCAGAGTTCAGAGTAACGACGATTAAGGAAAGTGAATATAATAGAAACACTATCCATAAGCAGCATAAAAGAAAGCTAACACAACGTTTTCCCCTCCTATGTATCCTTCAGAAAATCTCAGGGTTCCACTCCAATCACACACCTAAATCCAGAGTTCAGAATTACAGTATGCAAATGAAGAAAAGATAAAAGAAATAATCATAGAAGGCAACATAAAAGAGAGAAATAGAGTCCAAAGCTCTTTAGTATTAATCACAGGAATCTAAGTTACAGCAACTTTCTAGCAGAAAGTTCCCCCCCTTTTACATTACAATGCCTAGGTTTTTATAGAGGACCCGACCCTCTGAGCCATAAATGCACAAAATGGAGGAGTACACCCTCGAAACCTGAGAAGTCGGCTCTTCGCAGCCCTCATGACTGAGCTCTCAAATCTGTTACCAAAATTGGCAACTACGACCGGGTCAGCCATGGAAACAAGCATTAATGAGCCGTCTGAGCATCCTTGGCTTCTGGGTACAGTGCTCGAGTGGCCGCCATGCTCGCCGAGCTCTTCTTCTGGGACTGATACTTCATTTCCAATTGCTAAAAATGAGCAACGAGCTTACCGGGCACGTAAAAATGCATTTATGAGGCACTTGATCACCTCGAGAAAATACCCGGCTTGGAGCACGTGCCCTTGAAGTGCTTCGCTGAATTTTGTTCGCAACTCCACTTCGCAATGGACTTGTGCCAAAGCGGATCCTCCTTCTTGATTTGTACTTCGCATGGTGGAGCTTCGCAAAACTGCTTTGGGGATGGTGGGTGCCGAAGCATATTTCCTTCGCAAGATGGGCTCTTCACTTCTCACTGCTTCACTGGAGAGACGTGCCAAAACTGCTTCACTGATGAACTGTTAAAATGCTTCGCCGTGATCTTCCTTCAAAATTGTGGTTCGGGAGGATTTTGGCCGAAGCGCATTCTTACCTTCAAAAATGCTTTGACTGCTTCCACTTCGGGTGAAAGTACTTCGCACGAAGGTTTGCCAAAGCAGATGCTTCGCAACGACTTTCGGCGAAGTAGAAATGGTTCGCTGGTGGGGAGGCCCGAAGTGGGTGCTTCGACGGTTTTTCGGCGAAGTATTTTCAACGTTGCGCTCCTTCAAATCCCGCTTCGCAAGTTTCTTGCCCGAAGTAGCCTTTTGAAATGCTTCGGGTGCGAAGTAGTTTTCATTCTTCTTCCCTTGTATTTTTTCTTCGGCAACACCGCTTCGCAAAATTCTCGCCCGAAGTAGTTGTTTGAAGTGCTTCGGGCCCGAAGTAGTTTTCTCTGCCTTAGCAAATTCGGACCACGATTTTCTTCGGCGAAGCTATTCTTTTGAAATGCCGCTTGAATGCTGCTTCGCAAAACTTTCGCCCGAAGTAGCTGTTGGAATTGCTTCGGGTGTGAAGCTCTTTTTTACGCCTTCTTTGAATTCCTTCTTCGGCAACGCCGCTTCGCAAGATTTTTGCCCGAAGTAGTTGTTTGAGGGACTTCGGGCCTGAAGTAGTTTTCATCTTTCATTTCTTCCCTTGAGGCTATCTTCCTTAGCTTGTTCGTCAGTGAAGCTCTTTCATCTTCATTTTATGTACAAGGGGGAATGGCAGGGAAAGCCAAAATTGCTGCAACACTTGAAAATGTTGTTTCTAAAAGCAAGGGAACAAATTCATGAAATTGAAAGAAATACTTTACAAAAAAATTGATTTTTCTACCCCATTGTGCAATGTGACAAAATTGTCAACAGGACCCATCGCATTTCATAAATTATTTGAATATAAGTCAAGAAAGAAAAATAATAGTCAAAATCCATAAAGGCCTAAGCTCTAAGTCGATTTATGTCTCATGCACCTCCTTTCTTTAAATATCTAACACCTTAATAAAAGTGAGAGGTGCGCTTGCACCCCCTAGCTCCATCCTAAGGTGCGCGCATATGAAGTTATCCAAAATTTAATGGCACGAAGCAAAAAAAGGATATTAATCATTTTACCTAAGACTAACTTAAGGGTCATGGGTAATAAAATTTTAACCCAAGTTGCTAAAATAATATTTATTTCAATGGTCTAAGTTTTGACCCACCCTATGTATAATGCATCCCTTTGGTTAAAAATTGACGATTTCTTAGGTAATGAAAAGTGCGCATGAAATTATCTTCTTAATCCAAGGATGCACGTGTGTTGAGTTGCTCGACCATTAACGAGATAAGTCAATGATAAGACTTGGACTTTAATTAAAATTTATTTAAAGATCCACCTATAAGTGTCGAGCATCTGATGAGCATGAATTTGAAGTAGATCTGACGGCATGCATGACTTAACTTGCCTGAGCTTTAAACAAGGGTCCCTGAAATATTTAAAATCTTTCAAAAATTAAAATTGCTCACCTATCCTCTTGTATTTAAAGTCCTTGCACCTTGGCTGAATCTAATGGTGCATGTCAATCTAAGGGAGATCCGACGACATGTGTGTATCCTCCAAAAGAGTTGTTTACTTGCCATTAATAAAATAAATAATGTTCTAAAGTCAAAAGTTAGGGACTTCGAGGTACACTTAATAAAATCAAGTTTGAAGTTCCCAAAAAATGCTAAGACTTAGAAAACCCTCTTCTACTTAAGAATCACTCATATTTACAAATATGAGTGGTGTGCATGCCTTCCCAACTCCATCCAAGGGGGTGCACTCATCAAATTGCACGAAGAATAATGGCCCGAGATAAATGAAAAATTATAAAACCATTTTTCCTAAGTCTAATTGTCAAAATTGATTAAATATTCCTAAAAGATTAATTTCCCCTTTCATTTTATGTGTTATGCATCCCCTTATCTTAACTCTCGAGCATCATTTGAGTTGTGAAAGGCGCATGTATACCCTTGAGTTGATTCGATGACGCGCACATGGTGAGAAGAAGCTAAAGTTTCTCAAACTTTAAAGGGAAAAGTAAGTGGCATATCACTATTTTTTGGAATATTAGGGGAAAGGTTTTAATAAAAATATGTTCGTAGACCTGTTAAATGATTTCCCCCTTCCTTTCACTTAAATAATGAAAAAATTTAATACTAAAGAGTGGTGCGTGCAGACAAAACATAAATATGAAGGTGCGCATGAATTAAAATATGCTAAAGTTTAAGGTAAGGTGGAAATTAATGTAATCTTTGTGTGCCATGGATCTCAATTATTGTACATAAAGATGAGAAATTAGCTTTGGTACTAAGGTTTTATTAAGTTCATATTGCCTCCATAAAATTCCCACTTCTTTCTTCCCCCTTTCTAGCTAACATGCATGCAACTCATAAATATCGGATGATGCGTGTACTCTTTGGCTACATCTAATGACGCACTTGAACCCTGACTGAGACTATTATACCCGGATTGTCACAGTACCTAAAGAGAAATATTTTTTCTTATTATAAGATAAATTTAATGATGCACTGAAACCCGATCAGATTCGATGGTACATGTTGAATATGGAATAAAGACAAAGAGAGACTTTGAGAAAGAGAATTTGATAGAGACGACTACCACAAACAGAAGGGTTAGGGTCAGCACCCATTCCAAAACTAGGTTAGATGAAAGATACACAAGGAAAGTGATTGAATTTTGCACATGATTGAAAAGTATGCATATCAAAGCTTTATCAGTAGCGGTCTTATTTGGGACAAATTATTTTTTGAGTAATATGGTTGAATAATGATGAGGTGGTGAATGTACACTGGAAATTTTAAAAATAAACAATCGATAACCATAAAAGCATGTCACGCAAAAAATAAACTGCTAAAACTATTTATGGCCCACACAAGAACTTTAAAAACATTGAACTGAAGCCAGGGCATTACTGGAAGGGGATTGCCAAAGTATTTTGCAGAGTTTTAGAAGAACTAATAGAGAAATTTGCCATCCAAAAAAATTAGGAAAAGGAAAATGGCTTCCTCGAGTGCACCCGTTGTCCCATAGAACATTGAGGAGGCTATTAAATTTGTTACAAACCAAAGGCCTTATAAGCAGTTGGATGGTCTGGTTGCCCTCGAAAAAAAATTGATAACTTATTCAATGAAGTCTGGGCTAGACAAACGTCTCTCCTCTACGCAAGAATATGAGACCAAGAATACCACAATAATTTATTTTGAAGAAACACAAGAGAACTTGCAGCATAGCTCGTGGCTATTGACCAAATTGTTTAAAAGGGCCCAAAGGTCACAATACAACCCAACACCTTATTACAATAAATGAATAAGTAATTTGGAAAAATTGGTCTCCATGAGAGTGCATCATTCTTTAGATTTGTTGGTATGGTTAGCAATGGCATATAACAAATCGACAAAATCTATCAGATACGTTGACAATAGTGATTTTCAAAATTAATCTGGGGAGTATACAAAAAGTATTCCAATTGAACAAGTCTAACACACCATTGATATGAGAGCTAATAGAATTTCAATCCCAACAAGTCCTTCATATCAACTATTACACTGCTATGTTTGAACCATATGAAGTCGTACAACATACTTTTCCTATTTATATACGTAGTGTAATAGATTTTTCTCCCCCCCAATATATGCATGGGAAGATGAGTTGAGTAGACAAATGCATGTTCAGTTGATTGAGCTAAAAACAACTATTTTAGAACAATGTGAAAATATGTCCCCTTTCTCCCACTATTCAATTTTCATACACCTCATAGCAGGGCAACTAGACTGTGAGATTTTGAATAGATTAGGGTAAACCAATGCCATAGATATGCAAGAAAGGCTCCCATGGATACATGAAGGGTGCTCTCACCTTGGGTGGTTTTTTGACAACTTTATGATAGAAATCCACAATGTCCTATGTGGATATCTCCTCGCAAGAATAGGCCTTGGTATTGCTACCTTTCTAAAAGAATAAAAAGTAGGAGATTACTTTCTATAAGAGGAATTTGCGTACATCAAGTTATATGGAGCAAATATTCCTCCAAATGCCTTATTGAAGTTTTACCCTATGTATTTGGCTTCACTTGAAATAATCAAGAAAATTGTAGAAGAGACAAAAATACATATAAGAAAGAGGTATGGCAAAGTCCCCTGGCTAACAATACCATGCAGGTTTGGACACTACATCTTCCAAGGATACTCAACAATGCTCAAAGCCATGTGGGATATGGATAATTTTCATTTTGATGAAGTGACATGGAGACCCTATGATCCAACAGAGAGTTATATGAAAATGATGCAAGCACACAAATACACATGAGTACATCATAAAAAAAATAAATTTGAAGAACTCCTAGAAGCCATACAAGTAGGTGCTAACCTAAGGAATGTATGGTCAAAATTTCCATATGATACTAGAGGTAATTCTAGAATTGAAAGAGTAGGTGGCTATCCTCAAGTGCTAGTAGAGTTGCGAGAAATTTTTGTAGAATCAGTGGCTCTTATTTTTTTTGTGATTAATCCAGATGAGCTCTAAGATCCAATTTTTGAGATAGTGTACCAAGGAGTAGACCAAATAGAAATATTAGTTGATGCTAATAATATAAATCAAGTCCCAGAAAAGGCTTCTGAAATAGTTCAGTTGTGGTTGATTAGGTTGAAACCTCTAGCTGAAAAATGCAAGTGCAAGTGTACTATTGGGAAGAGCATTGTTATTGGCTAAAGCACAAATATTTATTAGCTCAGTGATCTGTGGTGATTTACATTGAAGGAAGTCTTGAAGCAGTCAACTAGAAGAGATTAGATGATGGACTATTTAGCATTGAAGCCTTCTAGAAATACCTAGAGTGTAGTTATTTGCTTGTTAGTGGTAATTTCTATAATTTTTGAGGAGAAAACTAATGTGGTAAGGATAGAGGAGGATTGAAGAGGATGGTGGAGGATTTGGTTGAACTGGTGGACTACACCCTGGACCCAGTAAAAAATATCTCAATATTCCCAACTAAAGATACTCTAAAATACAAATGGAATTTGGAGAGGGAGTTCAATACATTGGGGGAAGCACACTCTAGTCATAATATAATGGAAAATCCTTTGAGGACTCAGTTTACAAATTCTTGAAATTCTCTTTTTTCAGAAGGAATTACTTTCAACTTGGTCCTTAGTTATAATTAGTGGCACAGATCCTCTTACTAACTCATTTTCAGCAATGGACAGTTTTCCTTGTGAGGACATTCCTTTACAAGAGAGAAATCTTGTTCAGGGTGGATTCTCTACTGATCTTAAGACATACTCTTCCAGTATGTCAACAGGTTACACTTCTCCTCCCACATATTTGTGCTTTGTAGATGGTGATGTAGGATTCATGGAAATTCAGTCTTGGGAGGTGTCTACAAAGAAAAATTTTCAAGAGTTGGTAGATAAGGACTTAGGGCTTCCTACTACAAGCTTTTTGGTTGGGCTCCTGGAGAGAGGGGAGATTTATAAAAATAATAATAAGGTGAAGGATTCAACCACAGATATCACATCCTACACAAAAAAATGAAAAAAAGTGTGCTAAGCCTAGAGAGGGGAGAGTTAACTTGGTTTTAGGTGAAGATATTCTATTGGACAAAGTCCTAGATATGGAGGGTAAAACATTAACTAGGAGGTTCTTTGGAAGACTTTATTCAGTAAAATCACTTGCTCAATGGATGGAGAGGGTTTGGAGCCCTATTTTGGGATACACTCCATATTTTCCATGTTCTAGTTTGAGGATGGTTAGCTTTCTCCTTTAGATCAGAGGAGGATGCAGGTAAAATTCTGCAGAGTAGATGGTTTTGGGGCTCTTATGCACTATCTCTAAAAATATGGTCCCCATGTTTTGACCCGAGAACGGAGTCTCAATCCCTTCAACCAATTTGGACCAAGTTTCTAGGATTACCCTTGGAGTTGTGGTCTCCTAGGATTTTAAAATAAATTGGTAACTGTTTAGGGAAGTGGGTTGTCTTGGACCAATCATGTGAGAATGGATCCTCTCGCTCAATTGCTAGGATTTTTGTAGATATGGATTTACAGGAGGGTCTTCCAGAGACTATAGAAATTGAGATTGGGAAATGGTATTATGTTCAGAATATTGATTATGAGAAGATACCATTTCGTTGCTTCCGATGTCATGTTTATGACCATCTGGCAGAAGAATGTGGGTTAAAATTATCAAGAAAGGAGTGGAGAAGGAAATATGATGAAAATCTCAGCCCTAGTGTGAGAGTGGATGGACCAGCTAATAATATGGAGGAAGTTATTAGTATACAGGTTTTTGGATCAATATCTACTCATGTTGGAGATGTTGGAATGGAGAAAGATCAAAACAATGGTATAGTTGGTGCTCAATCACCAAAGGTCTAAGACAGTGGTGCAAGTAGAGAGTAAACTAGTGGACAACAAGAGGGAACGATGGAATCAATACAAATAAGGGAGGTGGATCCTTCACTTAGGAAAATGGGGGCTTCTCTAACACATAATGTAGAAGTGGGTTCCTTGAATCACTCTTCAATTCTAAAGCCATATTTTTGGGAGGAGAATATTTTCCCCTTTCAGACCACATTGGTGGAAGAGGTAAGTCAAAAGGATCAAATAAAGGGTATATGCAAGGGACCCAATCAATATTACCTCAGATCTCAAAAATCAAAAACTTTCTTTGAGGGTTCTGGTGTAGTAGGAAGGCTTGGACCAGATGTGGGTATCATTCCTATCTTGGGCAAGAAATCAAACATTCAACTAGCCAAGGATAAAGCCTTGAGAGAGGTTAAGAGTGGAAAACAAAAATCCATAGTAGGGGAACTTAGGGCATGCCAAATACCTAATTTGGTAAATTAATATTAATCCTCTCCTATAAGTTTATAAAATTTAGGCTTTGGGTAGTAACTTCAAAACGATTGCCCTTCGCAGGTTAATACAGTTACAACATCCAAATATAATGCTACTACAAGAAACTATGGGAGTAGGTTCAAAAATTGAAAGTTTTCTTTGAACCTTTTTAAAAGAGTGGGATTTTCTCTTTATGGATTTGGAGGGCAGATCTGGAGGTTTGATTATGGGTTGGAATAAAAGGGCTTTCAATCTTATCAATTCAACCATTTTAATCTCTAGATTAGGAGTTGAGATTTACTCACTAGAACTGGGTAAAAATTTTGTGGTAGCCAATATCTATGGGCCATATGAGAATAAAATTTAGTATTGGGACACCCTCTTAGCAAATAATTTCTTACAACAAGGGAATGTTATAATAGGGGGAGATTAAAATTTCACTTTGAATAGAGTTGAGGTATGGGGGACTGCAACTAGACTTGACCTTCAAGCAGGTTATTTTAAACATAAATTTGAAGAATCATATCTGGTGGATGTGGAGCCCATCAAAATTGTACCTACTTGGTGCAATAATAGGGTGGGTGAGGAATATGTGGCTAAAATATTGGATAGATTTATTTTCTCTGGCAGCCTTATGATGGATGGTGAGAGAATCAGATCTTGGGTAGACCAAGGAGGCATATTAGACCATTTTTCCATTTTTCTTCAAGTGGGTATTTTGGATAGGAAACCTCCAAGCCCTTTTAATTTTAATCCAACTTTGATAAAGGATGGTGATTTCCAAACACTGGTAAAATAAGTATGGAGCCCTTATGATGCAAATTTAGAAAGCACAACTTGTTTTCAGTTTACTAGCAATTTGAGGAAATTAAAAATTGTTGTATCCAAGTGGGCTTTCAATAAATCAAGACAACAAATGTTGGATCTTACTCTTTTGGAGAGGCAGATCTCAGATTTTTATGAGGAAGGGAACAAGGAATTTTTCTCAGAGAAGTCCAAAGTAGTCATTAGAGCTCTCAAAGAGAAAAAGTGTAATATTTTGCTTGCATAAGAGGCTCAATGGAGGCTTAAAAGCAGAGCAATCTGGTTGGAGTTAGGGGACATAAATACTAAATTTTTTCATAATTTCACCAATCATAGGAGAAACATTAATACCATTTGGGAAATTCCCAATGAATATGGATCCAAGTCCAGGTCATTCTTTGACATAGCAACTCTCAACATAAGCACTTTAAAAACTTGTTTACATATCCTAGAAGGGTAAACTTGGTTGAGATTCTCAAACTTACCACTTCCTTCCCCAAATTTACTGATGTGGTTATTAATGAGAAGCTATTGGAAGGATTTTCCATAGATTAACTAAAAAAAGTGCTTTCTTCTTTTCAAAAGAATAAAAGTCCAAGGCCAAATGGATGGGGAGCTGAATTCTTTTTGGGGTTCTTTGAGTTGATTGGGGAAGATCTGCGACGAGTGGTGGAAGAAACAAAAGCTAATGGGAATATCCCAATAGACATCAACTCAAACTTTATTGTCTTGATTCCAAAGAAGGACAAGCCTAATTCCTTTGATGATTTCAGACCTATATCTCTATGCAATTGTCTTTACAAAATCATTGCCAAAATCATTACTTCAAGGATAAAACAAGTTTTTTCATACTCCATTTTCTAGTGAGTAATTTGGTTTTTTGAATGGTAGGCATATTCATGATGCTATGGGAATGGCTCAAGAAGGCATGGACAGTATTAATATCATGATACTTCCCATAGTTGTCAAATTGGACCTTTCCAAAGCATATGATAGAGTAAGTTGGTTGTATCTCAAGATTATGTTGATTCACATTAGGTTCAATCACTAAGCTATCAATTGGATAATGGGTTGTGTGACCTCTGTGTCTTTTGCTATTATTAATAATGGCTCGGATTCACATTTCTTTTCCTCATAACGTGGTCTCATAAAAGGATGTCCCTTATCTCCTATATTGTTTCTTTTGGTGGTAGAAGGATTGAGTAGAGCTATCAAGGAAGCTAGAAGTACAAGGCTTATTAAAGGGATCAAAATGGGGTCATCCCTCTCCTTAACCCATATTTTATTTGTGGATGATGTTTTGTTGTTCTGTGATGGATCTCTTAGGGATGTAAACAAGATCAAGGACATATTAAGGAGCTATTGTTATGCCACAGGTATGGAAGTCAATATGGAGAAGTCTACCATGTCCTGTTTTGGGATGGCAACTAAAGATGAAAGTCTCTTTCAGAGGACACTTTCCTTTTCCATGAATGAATTTCAGGTAGGGATCAAGTATATGGGTTTCATGTTGAAGCCTAATGACTATGGCATTAGGAATTGGGATTGGTTAGTGGAGAAGATTGACAAAATGATATATTTGTGGTGCAATAGGTGGTTATCTATTGGGGTAGACTTACTCTATTTAAATCAAATATTGGAGGCTATTCCTATCTTTTGGCATGGGATGGCTTTTATACCAGCTGGGGTGCTGGAAAAAATAAGGAAAAGATGTTTTAAATTTCTATGGACTGGTAAAAGGGATAAAGTTGGCATTGTCTTAGCCAAATGGAAATTATTAGCAAAACCCAAGGAAGAGGGTGGGTGGGGATTAAAGAACATCCACCATTTTGGAAAAGCTTTGGCTACAAGGAGTGTATGGAGAATGATTACCCAAGATAATCTATGGAGTAAGGTTCTTAAGATCAAATATATTGAACCTCTTACTATTGTAGAGTGGATAAGGAAACCAGACAAGTCCACCAACAAGGGGTCTATCATTTGGAAAGCAATTGGACAAGCTTTCCCACTTATTGGTAATTGGTTGGCTTGGAAAGTTGGAAATGGGGCAAAGGTAAGAATTGGAGTAGATCCTTGGGTTGGTAGTGGCAATGATTATAAAATTCCTAAGGAGTTGGTATTACCTATGCAATATGCTTGTTATTATACACTTTCTCAGGTAGCAGATCAAGGTTCTACTTTTGTGTGGTAGCAAGGATGGAAGAACTCTACTCAACTCGGTCTTGAAGGTAGGAATGGAGTTTTATGGAATGCATATGTGAGGGCACTCATCACTAGTCATGTTAGGATCAGATCGGATGAGGAGGATATTCTGGTATGGACTAGGAATCCTATGAAGGGTGATTATTCTGCTAAGGATGGGGTATAAAACCATGTTTGACCATGATTGATAGGGGGAACATGTCTGGTGGTGGAAACCTATATGGAATATCGAAACGCCTTTAAAAACCAAAACCCTTATGTGGTTGGCCCTCAATAATAGAGTTTTAACTTAGGAAGCATTAATGAAGAGGGGATTCCAAGGTCCAAGGAGATGTACTCTTTGTCATAAGGCACTTGAAACTATTAACCATTTATTGGTGGGTTGTCCCTTTACTAAGGTGGCTTGGGAGGACATAGAGGGGTTAAATGGGATTTTAGGTATTTGGCAAGGTGACACTTTCGAGGTGGTTTTGAGGAAGTGGTTTGATAAGAGAGAAATGAAATATTTCAGAGCCCTTTCCTTTGTGGTGGCATGGGGAGTGTGGCTTACCATAAATTCAGATATTTTCCATGACACCTCACTATTTCAAGTTGCTTCTTAGATTCGTACTCTACTTATTGGACTCATGAAACCAAGTCTACCCAAATGCCCTAGAATGATCAATGATGTCAGTGTAAACAAAGATGTTCCTTGGGGTTTTTTTGATGGGGCTTGTCAAGGAAACCCTCCATTATGTGGGGTAGGGGGTATCCTCTACTTCCACGACTCACATTACATTAAGTTCAAGGTATGTCTAGGTGTAGGTACAAACAATTATGCTGAATTAAATGCTTTGAAATTGCTCTTGAAAACAACACTTGATCACAATGTGCAACAACTATAAGTATTGGGGGATTCTCAGGTGGTCATCAATTGGATGAAGGAAAGGTATATAATGGACAACATACTTCTAAGGCCTATATTTGATCAGGTGAACCTCCTAGTTGGTCTTTTCAACCTTATCACCTACAAGCATGTTTTTAGAGAACTCAATACTCAAGCAGATGTTATGTCCAAGGAAGGATTATTGTTGGCACAGGTACAATGGGAGCTACTAGAAATAAATTATGGAGGGACTGTCAAAGAGGCAGCGTTTTCCATTTTTAGTTAAAAAAAAAAATTATAATAATAATAATAATATATATATATATTGAGGTTTTATGGTTCATGTTGTAGGCTGGACAGGTTTTGATACATAGTTTTTTCTTTGCCATAGGAAGGATAGTGGTTCAGGGGATAAGGGACTTATTTGGTTTATTACAGCTTTTTTATTTTTATCTCGGGCAAGTGCTAGAGCCATTAATTTGGACTTTTAATCTCTTCTTTTTCTTTTGGTTTATATTTTGGATGTTACTGGGTTTGTAATTTGTATTTAGGGAAAGAGGGGGTAGTTATTTCTCACTAGTCCCTGGTTTTCTTTGTATGTCTGGAGATATTTTCGCTATGTAATATTCTTTTTCTCATGAAATAGAAATTATGATTTTTCCGAAAAAAATTATGGCAAGTACATTGATTTGACTTAGTGTAAGAGGTTCAAAAGTAAATAGAATTTTTTTATCTTTCTATGAACTTTTGAATAACTTATCTTCAAATAATTCAAGTTGATTGCACATGTATATCGTGGACCATAAATATCAATTATAAGTGAGTTTGGTTCAAAAGTAAATAGAAATTTTGTATCTTTTTATGAACATGAATAATCTATCTTCAAATAGGTCAAGTTGATTCGCATATGTATTTCATGGACCACAAATATCAATTATGAGTGAGGTTGGTCCAAAAGTAATTAGAAATTTTATATTTTTCTATGAAATTTGAATAATTTTTCTTCAAATATATCAAGTTGATCACATATGTATTTTGTAAACCACAAATATTAATTATGAGTGAGGTTTTCATTTTTTCAAATGTCACTAATAATCACAAGAATTGTTGTTAAGATAATTAAAGATTAAATATCTTTTTATTTGGATTATAACTATGCTTATACTTATCAAGTGGCACTAGCTCAACTAGTTAGATTCCTCAACATTTTAAAGAGGGGACCCAAGTTCAAATCTTACCAAACTATACATGAATAATATCCAAAATTTATTGTAATACCACTATGTGATCATGATGTGATGTAATATGGGTGAGATCCATTTCAATCCCATATAATCCACTGAAAAAAAAAACTATACTTATACTTATTTTAGGATTAACCAATTAATAAGATGCCTTAATTTGGCTCTATTCTTGTGTGGTCCATGGACACAACGAAGATGAATATCTCAAATAATATCTCTTGAAATGACATGTGGATGAATTAATACATCTTCAACTATGCTAAAAATATATATATACCATATATTTCAAATTTGTGGCTTTTGTTATTTAAATAATAAATCATTTTCATTTCATCTTATGAATATGTGTCTTGTTATATTTAATACATAGGGAATTATTAACACCATTGGGTGAATATCTTAAATAATATCTTGAAATGGCATGTGGACCAATTAGTACATCTTCAACTATGCTTAAAAAAATACATATCTCATATTTTAAATTCGTGGCTTTTGTTATTTAAATAATAAATCATTTTCATTTCATCTTATGAATATATGTCTTCTTTTATTGTTTGTTTTTTTAATACATAAAGAAATCAATAACACCATTGGGTGTTGCTACTATAAACCGTAGAGTTGATATTTTTTTATATACATAAGAAAATAGTAACACCATCCATGATGGACATCAGCCAGGCAACCGACAAACACTCGCGCTACCAGCCTATTGCCACCGTATGAATAATTCATGGTTTGAACCTTGAACCTCCCAACCAGAGGTCAAAGCCCTAACTACTTAATGTGTAAAAATATAGTATTTTGTCCCTGTCTTGACACCTCAACAGTAAGTTGTTGCTATATTATTAATTTGTCTTGACACCTTAATAATATATTGTTACTATATTATTAATGTGTGAAAATATATAAAATAAAATATATTATTTTGTCCTCTCAATACCTCATATCTCAACAGTATATTATTAACATTTCATCATCTAATCTGATACCCTATTACAATACCATAACTCCAGTTATACCGCTATTCTTTATATGATAAAGAGGAACATGTAAAGAATCTTCTAGCGTTCACATCATTGTCTATGTCATACGACAATCTTGACATCACTGATTACATCATACATATATGCCAACAACATAAGCCCCATAGCATCTTTTATATAATTAAATTATATAATATTAGTTAATTTTATATACATTTAAGGGGAATCACAAATGTCTTAGTATTAAAAATTCTAGATACATTGAACGTCTTAGAACGTGCATTAAAATATGGAAAGTACACCTCAACATTCATATCAGCCAGACCAACTATTACAACAAATGCTAATAATAAATGCCTCCAGGTCATTTGATATTATTATAAATTAAAATGTTTTAATTAAATATTATTAGTTTTTTTTAATAGCAAGTGAAACTTAAATTAAAAGAAATTTAAATTTAATAATTAAAATTATTAAAAAATAAATTTTTAATAAAGAATTTCTATAACTTTTATTAAAAAACGTCAACCAACAATTATCAACTAATTTATTTTTAAAATAATAAAATTTTAAAATTAAAATATAAATTTTTGAAAAGCTTGACTAAAATTCATAATACTTTCATATAGTCAGCCTCTAAAAGTTTTTGGGAAGCGAAAATTATAATTGCGGGGAATCTTGTAAAGTGAATGTCATGTCCAAGAGTCCGAAAGGAATAATATTAGATATTCGTGCCACGTAGGAAGCACGGAACTGGTGTAATCTTCTTCTTTTTTTGTCTTGAATGTTGTTTGATAGTAAGTACATTCTGTAAAAATGTTAAGGTTGTGAATATTATTATGGTTTTAAGTTTGGTGGATAAATGTATAATTTATATTAAGAATGGTTCACAAGGTAATCCTCACTTTTTTTTGCTTGAAGTTGATTATGCATGTCACAATTTAGAATCTCTCACCCTCGTCCAGTATTTTGTTGGATGCATCTTAACGAGTCTTACTTTAGGACCTTACAAAAAGATTTTTTTTAATTTTGCTTTGCGAAAACAACCAATAAGGTGATTTAAGAACGTGGCCCCCGGTACATGAGAAGCTCTCTTCTTAGACCGTGACTTTTCTGTTTCTGAGGAAATATCTACCAAAGTTCCTGTGTAGGTGGACTTCCTAGGACTCCCTTTACCTTTGTGGTCCTTTCTCAGTTGCATAGCAGCCTCTCTTGAGCGTGTTATTTTGGTGGAGGCGGACAAATTTTTCCATGCACGCCCTCAAAAATGTGTTTGCTTTGAGATTGATGTTTCTCGAGATCTCAAAGAGTCTATTGACATACAAGTTGACGACATTGTGGTATTCCAATGGATCCTCTATATTAATTTGCCCAACACTTGTTTTCGGTGTCAATCCTCAGCACACAAAATCAAAGACTATCCCTTGATGTCGTATAACAGGGACAAACAGAGCCCCACTACGGATGATGCATAATAGGGACAAGCAGAGTCCCACCACACCGAGTGCACCCACTCCTCAACCTCAAGAGGATGGTTGGACGACTGTGGGAGGGCGTAAAAATGCACATTTGGTTGCTTCTAAAGGTACACAATCCAAGTCGACATACATCTCCCAGTCGGTAAAAAAATATATGAAAAAGAAAAAGTTGATCCTGCAGCTGAAACTGCCAACAATGAGGCTCCTCAGTCTCAACAAAAGGTTGCAGTAGTGCTTGCTTCAGATTCCTCCAATACTTCTCCCCCAACTAACGCCAGGCACTCCCACAACTCAAGAAGAGGATCTGCAGAAGATGTTGCTCCAGAGAAGCGACCTCATATGACCAATGTTCAGCTGAGCAACAACTATAGTATGTTGAAGTATCTTAACGTGGTGAGGATATGTCGTTGGATTCACACCCATTGATGGAATTGACAGTTCCTCTAAAAGAAACAAATTTTAAAGTTTTCTCTCATTCTGTGTGGTTCGACAAATTACTTCTAATAGTCCTCGACAAGGGAAAGAATATGAAGACACTTCACGGTTTCATCCATCTGGCCCAAAATTCTAATAATTTTATGTTGGAAAAATGTATAGCTATAATTCTACAATTTAAGGTTCTTATTTTATTTTGCTATGCTTAATTATGTTATGTATTCAACCTTTTAAGAGTTAGTTTCCATCTGTAATATAATGTTAAATAACCGTAATTTATTTGCTTCGGTTCCCATTTTATTGATAAATTTTTTTTTTTTTTTTTTTAAGCAAATAACGTTAATCAGGTAACGTGTTTACCCACTTTTAAATATTATTTTCTTATCCGTGGCACCGTCAACTCCCAAGAGAATTTATATAGTAAAAAGGTAAATTTCATCTTGAACGACTTCTTGAAATGTTTTGTCACCTAGTCATTAATTTCCAATCATTCACCTTTTCATAATTTTTAAATATTTTGTACCTGGAGACAACATAATTCTTTTCATTTGTGACCCATAATATGCCTATCAAACAACTATGTACTAACATGGTGAGGAATAATAAACTATAAAAAAATTAAATTAAAATATTTTATTAATAAATAATATGTTGTTTGAGCTTTATAATATAATTATTATCAAATAATATCTTTGAAATTATTTATGGACATAAAGAACTAATTTTCAAATAATACATCTTCAAGTATTTATAAAAAGATGTATATCGTTTATAGCAAAGCATTAGTTTTTTTTTTTTATATAGATGAATTGGCTATAGTCATAATTTTTAGCAACTACTAGCGCAAGTGGTAGGTTTCAAACTATCAGCAAACACCGTCTCGTTAATGGTAATCCGATATGAGATGGGGACCGTCGGACGCACATGGTTCGCACTGTCTTCGTCAGTCTAGTTCAACACGCGGCATAAAGGGGGATCATAAATGGGGACCACAGTACAAGCAGGAAATAGATCGCCATCATCAGTCAGGTGCAACACGCAGAGGAGTCGGATCGGACTACTGGCTATGCATGGGCACACGGAATAAAAAATCTCATCAATTATTTTTATCATTTGAATAAAAATTTGCATAGTGGGTAAACACATAGAGTGGAATATATTATTTTTCATATTATATTGCATGTCTTCCTTCACTAAATATTGAAACAATATAGGCTTTGCAAAAATTTCAATTGGGTAAAATTTTAAATTAAAATTATTTATCAACAAATAAAAAGAAGACAAATGTTATTGTCTGAGTTTTGAAATCTTTGATTATTAATAAACTTTAATTTTTTACAAAATAAAAAATTATATATATAAGAGAAAGAATTTTATTGTATTTATGTTATGGTAAGTATATTCATTTGATTTGATGTGAGAGGTTTGAAAGTAAATAGAAATTTTGTATTTTGTATTATTTTTTTTTTTGTACATAGTAGAGTTGGCAACAATCACTATTTTTAGTAACTGGATAGCGCAGGGTTCAAACCATAGGGACTACACCAACAAACCCACAATCTCATTTTTGGGTAAACCGGTATGAGATGAGGACCGTCGCTTGGGGTTCATACCATCGTTGTCGGTTTGGCGCGCACTCAAAGGATTCGAATCAGACTACTAACTTTGCAAAGGGTTGGCTTCCTCCAAAGGTTTGAACCTAGGTCTCCTCTTGGTAAGTGCCCAGCCACACCTGCGCTTACCAATCCACCTAGTCCTTCTTACCAATCCACCTAGTCCTTGAGGGTTTAAATAGGTAAATTTGATCACATATGTATTTGGTGGGCTACAAATATCAATTATAAGTAAGGTTTTTCCTTTTTCAAATGTCACTAATAACCATAATAACTCTTGATAATTACCCCAATGTGATCTAACCATAGATCTAAAGTGACGAGAAAATTATAATGCGATTAGACCATTGATCATACTGCAACATGACTAGATTGTTGATCATACCTCAATGAAATAAAACCATAGGCTTTAAATCCTTGAGCTTATATGATTAGAAAATGTGTAAACATTTTTAAAACCAAACCATCATTTTGATGTCTGATCAAAAGCTTATTGTCAATGCAGTCCATAAGGTGTTATCATGATTTCACATTATGCCAAATTAGATACTAAAAAGGTAAAATCTCTACCATGCTGCAAATGTGAAATTCCAAACCACATATTTTTATACATGTGAACTATTGGACTTTTGATGCTGATGACACATTTAAATAGGTGTTGGACTCCGACAACTTAATATTCTAGCAACAATAAGTGAAATTTTGGCAAGACTTGGAAAATGAGTTTTATGTTATCGACATGGAAGGGAGGAGGTAACGGTTAGTTGACCAAGATCACCCATGGGACCTAACACCTAACAATCTTGGTAATGGCTAATACACCAATATTTGGCACTTTAATAAAAGGATAAAGTGAAATTTGTTTCAACCTCTTAATTGTCTATAAATTTTTCTTTAATAGGTATGGGTATAGGTGAAATTTTAGACCAAATCAAATTAAGCCAAGAAATTTTGTTTGTCTTTCAAAGTCAGGTTAGCATATAGATGTTAAATACCCTCTAAACACCCATTGATAAATTTGAAGAAAAATAAGCAAACAAATGTAATGTTTTTATTAAAATTTGCTATATAGATAGATAGATAGATAAATAGATTAAGTTTTGTTAAAATTAGGGTGATAAATACCAAGAGGTATTTGGAGTTTATAGCCAATACTAAAGTAATCATCAATCAAACATCGATGATCATTGAGCAAGCAAAAGTTGCATTGGTTACAAGTGTAGACACCAAAATCCAGCCACTTGCAAGTCATCTATACCTTCCTGTCAGCCACGTGTCGGTCATCCACCTTCCCGCCATTATTTGGCCCAAATCCACACTTTCCCGCCATTATTTGGCCCAATTTCACCTTTCCCGCCATTTTTCATCCCCAAATTTATTTAAATTAATATTTATATATATATATATATATTTTAATATTTTAATATATATATTTAAATAATAGTTTAAGTGATTTAATCTGAGTCATCCATCCTTCATTTAATCTCATCCGTCCATCCATCTTAATCCATTTCACAACCTAGATTTATTCTCTACCCTTAGATCCACTTTAATCTTAGCCACACGTTCAAAGTGTCGTTAAAACCCTAAAGTGTGCCCTAAGAGTAGATTATAAATTGAGTCACCTTGATGGCTCAAACCCTATGTCTTTTGCTACTTCTATCCTGGATCTTTTCTATCTTCTTAACTTCTTCTATCTCCTTTTCTGATCCCCTCTATCTCTCTTCTGCTACCTTTTCGTCGCATCCATCGTCGCATCCATCGCCGCTTCCGTCGCTGCTTTCGTCGCCATCTCTTCTGCAGCATTCTGCAGAATCCCCCATTCTTGTCGCAAGTGCCCGCGGGCGTTTACCCCTTTACCAAGTGCCCACGGGCGTTTACCAAGTGCCCACGGGCGTTTACCCACAGCCACAGACTCAGACCGGCGTCTGAAACCTTAATCCAGAAGCACGCGGGCGTTCAGCGAGTGCACCAGGGCGCCTTCCACAGCCGATTTGATAGCCACATTACTTCCAGGTGTCGCCTGGTCTAGCTGCGTTAACAGAGAATAGGTATAAATTAGTTTAAAGCAAGTAACTTCTTTTCTTTTATTGATCTATTATTGAATTCCTGAATTCTATTTTTCTAGGGTTTTAGATTGTTTCTGAGGGCTCACACGGTGGAGCCCTCTTATTAATTTCTAACTCCTTGATAGTGTTAATGTGTGCAGGTTTTGACAACAGATCCGGTTTATTGATGGCGGTGATTAAGCTGGAGTGGTCCAAGCAAGGGATACAACAAAGCCCACTCACTCTGTTGGGATTGAAGATACATTCTTCGGAAGCGCCACCATTTGTGCCAGCTAGGGTTTCAGAGAACCCTAGCATAAATTGTAATCTTGTATCACAAATAAAGGGTTACGAGGCCCGTTGTATTAAAAAGGAGTTTTTAAACTCCATCGATTAATAGAAATCGTTTGTTTTGTGCAACTATTCTGTACTCCATTATTGTGATTTTATTTATTTTTGTTTGGCGTTGTATTTTTAATCTACAAATGGCGATCACGGTGGGACCCCCTAGGGTTTCATATTTTTAATACTTGCTTTACTAATATATTCCTATTTTCTATTTTATTTTGCAGGTTCCAGAAATCGTGAAATTCGCTGTTCCAACGAACTAGGGTTTCTGAGTTTGCAGAAAACGCAGCAGACGCAGAGGGGCGTCTGGAAGTCCAATACGAAACGCAGAGGTGCGTTTCAGCTTGTGCAGACTCCCGTGGGCGTTTGAAGTCAGTTTTACAGAAAAGCGTAGGCTTCCAAGTAAGTGCTGTACTTTTTACGTTTTTGGTTTTTATGCCATATTTTGTTTCTTTTTCGGATCATTACTTTAAAATGAACAAAAACTAAGTAATCTGGAAAAGAACAGTTATTTTTAATTACATTTTTCTTTGCATTGCATTATTGATTGTTGCTTGCATTAAAAAAAAAAAAAAATTTGCATACCTAGCTGCATATTAGAATAGCTACGAATTATTTGTTTTAATTATCTAAGTAGGACTATTGATTGGATGTCAATAGTACTCCTGCCATTGGGTGATTCCAAGCGAGAGAAGTGGACGAACCTTCCGGTTGCTCCTTTGATATCCGATATCATTGGTAGGCGGGGGGTTTTAAACGGTGTACTTCACTTCTTCAGAGGAAATGACATGTTTTCAGTAGCCTCTTGCTTAGATCATTAGAACTTTTGATTTATAGCCTTGTATGTACACATTAGATAATTAAAACATTTAAAATAAAATTCATTGCATTTTCATGTTGCATTTAAAACAGTAATATCTGGATTTCATCACCAGGTATTGCTTGAAGTTTAGTGACGGTGGAATTCATCTCCATCCATTAAACTTCTGCCTTAGACACCATAGGTCACCCCAGAGCAAACTTGCTTGGATTTCATCACCGGTAAGAATCTCGTTGTCCTTTCCTAGCCATAGTTTTTACCTTTTTTTGTGAATAATTCAAGATTAGATCACATGCAAAACTCATAAACCGGACACTTAAAATTTACTACAGATTAAGATCGAAAAATAATTAATTAACCGCAAGGTAAGACACATTGGTTGAAACCTAGGTTGTGGTTGTTTTCTGATAATTTCTTTAGTGTAAATTTATCATTCTAGTTTTGCATTCTTCTTTTCTGAATTTGTTTAGATTTATTGCTTTATGGTCTTAACAAGGAATCAATCTAAAATGTTAAATCTAAATAATCAAATGGGTAATTCACAGAACATCCCCACCACCAACATGGCCACTTATCCTAGTGAATTTCAGGCAGGTTCGCCTGCAGGTCTTTCACGTCCTTCTACCATCTACCACATGGCCATGCCCATGGAGGAAGACAATTCCTGTCATATTATCCACATTGATATGGCCCAAGTGCAAACTCACTTAAGAGATGGCACTGGCTATGTCCTTGAGCCAATCCAAGATTCCCCTATGCAAGATTCTATTTTTCAGCAGGATATTGCATCAACCATACCAGCTGGTTTCACTCAGGTCTACACTAACCCTTTTTTTGAGGCTAATGTTGTATCTGCTCAGTCGGCTTCATCTCCAACATCTTCCCAGATGCTCAATTGTCCTCCTTTGGAGACAAATGTAGTGTCTTCCCGACCACCTTCTCCTCCATGTACCGGGTGTACACCAATTCTCTCTATGAAGTTGGTGGAAACTCTTCTAGCCATAACCAATTTCAACCCTCTTCTTCCCAAACCATTTATGGTTTCACCCTACAGGGCACGAGTCTCTTGTTTCTTCCCGGGTATCGCCTACTTCAACCACCTTCATTGCCCCTGCTATGCGGTCTCCGTGACTACCATGGCGACCTGCCCTCCACCTTCATCCAATCATCCCACCTCCCTTGGGTTAGAGATTAATAAGGTTAAGGAGTATCTCGACAAGTTGCTTCTGCAACAACAGCAACAAAATGCTCAACCACCTGTCGTAGTAAATCCTACACCCCAACCAATTTCTACCCGACCGACTTTTATTAGCTCGAGGCCCCACCAGGTACCCCAATCTTCGGTGGTGTCCATTCCTACCCCACCTTTCTCCCAACCCAGTCCAGTTCATCATCCACCCCAATCACCTTCTTTTCGGTATCATCCATACCAACAACCTGTCCATTCTACACCGCCTAATCCAGGCAATTTCATCCCATCTCATCAATTTTCCACTCCTCCATTGCATCATCATAATCATCAAACGAGTCAAAATTTTCATGAAGATTCTCGACTCCATGCTATGCAACAACAGATTGACAACCTTATGCTCAACATGCCTGGCTCATCTAGTCAGAAACCTACGCTAAGGTCATTGATCAATCAACCAATTCATCCTTCGGTACCTTCACCACCATATCCAACTGATTTCACATTACCGAAGTTTGACAAATTTCGAGGAACTGAGGATCCTCATGAACATGTGAGCTCATTCATGCATGCTTGCTTTAGAATCCAAAATAATGATGCTCTTATGCTCAGAACTTTTCCTCAGACATTAGGAGGAGATGTTGTACAATGGTACAATCATTTAGCTCACCATAGCATTTATGCTTACGAGCAATTGATTAATCTATTTTTAGAACGATTCTCCCTGAATGTACAAAAGAGAGTTTCATTGTCCGACTTATACAAGCTCAAGCAACATGACGATGAGGCTGTTTATGACTTTGGAAACCGTTGGAGGGCTATCATTAATAAAGCTGCCATTCTCCCTACCAATGGAGGAGTTAACCAAAATGTTCACCCGGAGTTGTCTAAAACCTATCTCTTGGTTACTCCAATTACAACAATACGGGACTTTTGAAGAGGCTTTGGCCCAAGCAAGTATCATAGAAGACATTAAAGTCCAAGAGGGTGTTTTAAAACCCCGTAGAAAAGAATGGCAACAAAAGGGCCAACAACGAAATAATAATTATGGCCAAAACAAACAAGCACGAGGCTAGTACGACCTCAAATGTTAACCAAGTTAATCAAGTGGTGGCGAGTCGGCCCGTAATGGCTCAACAACAACAAGTAATGCAAAGTCAACCGCAACCAATTGCTTATCATGCGGTACCCGCCCCTACTCAACCGGCTCCCAATCTTTGGGCCAACCATGGAAACTCGACCTTGGCAAAACAATCGTCCCAAGCGACAATTCACACCTTTAGATGAACCATATGCGGTCATATTCAACAAGTTATACAGCACAAATTAGACCCATCTAGAAGGGGGAAGTATTACAAGGAGTACCTATTTTGTCCTTATCATAGGCAAAATAGGCACGATATCAATAATTGTACGACTTTCAAACATGTGATCCAAGATCTTATTGAGATTGGAGCCATTAAATTGGATAGCCCCTTAGCCCAACAAAATCAAAATCTTGGTATATTTCAAACACCCCTTCCACATCGGGAGGAAGCTCCAACAACTTCGGGGGGAGTAACTCAGGTAACTCCTCCTAATCAAGTCAACCATGTACAACAATACCAAGGTTTTGTGGGTACTATTAACGTAGTAACCCGGGGTCAAAGGGCGAACCAACCAAATCGGGCTGAACCACAACCACCTGTACAAACCCCAAGTCCACCTCAGGTAACAGTGACCCAACGACATGCTAGTACTTCTCAACAACCGCTAAATCATTCTACTCAACGCCAACGACCCATCATGTCATTGAGTAGCCGGTTAACTACCGGTTTAAAAATGGCTTACGCCAAGTTATCGATCTATGACCTCATTCAACAATCTCCCCCGCATAGAGAGGCATTAATGGAAATATTAAAGTCAATCGAGCTTCAAACTCAAGATACTAATGCCTTCAACAACTTTGTGGGGAGTATTCAAACATGCATGGAGCCCTCCATCACTTTCTATGATTTTGAAATCAAACCTATGTCAACAGAAAGTATAGATCCTCCACTACATATCATGGCCAAGATCGATAACAAGCCATTCAAGAGAGTCTTAATTGACACCGGTTCCTCAATCAATATCATTACAACATCGGCGTTGAGTCATCTAAAGCTATCGCCATCCCTTATCACAAAGTCGACTTTTACTCTTAAAGCATTCAATGATGCTTTATCTTCCACGGTTGGCACGGTTATCTTGCCCATTGAGGTAGGGGCCCGAACTTTGCATACCTTGTTTCACATCTTGGAAGGGACCATGGCATACAATGTATTGCTTGGACGGCCTTGGCTTAGGGAGATGAGATGTGTCCCTTCTATACTTGCATCAATGTCTGAAGTATGTATATGAGGGACTGGTTCATTGTGTACCTGCTGACATTGAACCCTTCAAACATTGCAACTATGTCTCAAATCCTTATGAGATTGTGTTGCCATCCACTCATCTTTTCTTGACCCCATCTACTTCTTCTATACCATCTTCTTCTAAAGCTCCCATTCCTGAGGAGCTACCCATCATATCGCAACCATCTTCCTCTTCCGCTATTCCATCTCATTCACCACTTTCTTCATCAACTAATCTTCCTTCTTCTTCATCAGTGACCACATGCACATGTGGCCATGACCAATCATCTCTTTCCACGTCATTACCCCCTTCTTCTACACCTTCTTCAACATCACCTATTATTCCTCCATCTTCCCAACCATCACCGGCTGATGTTTCACAAGTTAGTGAAGCATCAACCCAACCAAATCCTTCCAATTCTTCTATCCCACATTCTTCTATTCCATCATCTAGTCCATCTCCCTCCCAAGTCAAGGTCCATCTCAGCGATGCGGGTATTGGTGAGTATGCCATCCAAGATGTCCACATCACACCGTTCAATGTGCAAACAGTTAAAGATTTTGGTCGTCCACATGACCAACATTTATCCATTGGATCGGTTTATAACATGGGTTCTATGCCAAATTCCATTAATTTTGTATATGGGGGAATAGAGTCATCTTCTAGTCCTACCACCATACTAGAACCTAAGCATCCAGTCCCTGCCAATATCGAAAGGATGGAGGGTTTTCCCTCTCGCTATTTCCACGAGACATAATTGGCGGCAATTTGGCCTAGGTCGATACGAGCAAGGGGTAGCTGAACGCATCGATATGCCATATCGAGAGACCCACTGAGCGTTTTGGTGTGGGCTACCAACCACTTCCATCCCTTTCTTCTTTTGAGCGAGCTTTTCAAAGCATTAATCTTAATTCGGAAGAAGAAATCCTCCACCCAGACGAATCCGAAGATGAAGCCTATGAAGAATTTGACGTCATGTCAAATGGTGATGAATCTGAAGAAGAGTCGGCGCCCATTGTTCCCCTCACTAAACAAGACGAGTTTTATCTCCAATTGTTCCCTCTCCAAGAAGCCATCTTTCGCTTGCTTCTTCCACAAGAACGAGGTGAACCACCCCCTCCGCCACATCCATAAGCCATAATCCAAACCTGTATTATATGTATATACTAAAATAGTGGTTTTCACCACTACAAAAAAAAAAAAAAAAAAAAAAAAAAACTGAAAAACTATGTTGTTTTGCATCTCAGGGCTTCCGAGGTCTTCACCGGTTTTCCCTTCCATTCCGCCCATCCTTTCTTCCATAAGTCGACAATGAATTTCGAAGACTTATTCACCCTGCTCCATAATCCATATGATCCGGATAAGCCTAAGAAATGTGTCTTTGGTGTTACCTCAGGCAAACTCCTAGGTTTTATTATCTCTAAACGAGGTATTGAGGTGGACCCAAACAAGGTCAAAGCCATTATGGAAATGTGTCCCCCAACTAATTTGAAGGAGTTGCGTAGTTTACAAGGAAAGATTAATTCAATCCGTCGCTTTATTGCACAACTTTATGATAAATGTAGGCCATTTTGCCACCTACTACAAAAGGGGTACAATTTTCATGGACAGATGAGTGTCAGAAAGCCTTTGATGACATCAAGCAGTACTTAGCGTCTCCGCCAGTCTTAGCTCCGCCTCGTCGAGATCCCTTCCTTGCGAATTTCTTTGCAGGAATTTATCGATGATGATATTGCTAGACAAGCACGTCTTGATCAACTCACACTCATAGATGAAAAATGAATCAATGCTTTAGAGCATTTGCGAGTTTATCAAGACCGATTGAAACGTGCTTACAATGCCAAAGTTCATCTAAGAGAATTTCAAGTAGGGGATCTTGTCCTTAAAGAGAATCAACAAAACACCAATGCATTGCCGCATCTTCGAGATAAATTCGTGGCTAATTGGTTAGGTCCATATATAGTCCTTGAAAGAGTGGGTAATGGAACTTATAGACTTGCCAGTTTAGAGGGAGAGGAAGAACCCGAACCACTTAATGTTATACACTTGAGGGCATTCTACGCATAGTTTGAATTTTATATGTACATATATACATGGCTTGTACAACAAAAAAAAAAAAACAAATAAAATAAAAAGAATTTGCATTTCATTGTTAGTTGCATACATCTCATTCAAAAACATTGCATTTCATGTGCATACATCTCATTGAAAACCATAACATTTCATTTTCAGCCATAGTTGCATATCATGTTAGAGACCATTCTATCTTTTGGATATAAAATTTGGTCAAGCAAAAGTCATGTTGCCTTAATCTGGGGCACCTTCATAAAATCCATCAAACCGAATTGTCATTCGTACATCCATTTTCCATTTGCACATATTTACATTGCCAAAATGTTTTCGAGTCACTCAACCATTCCTAGTGTTTTAAGCAAACTTTGAAATGCATGTCAAAGTTCTCTAGGGCCATATCACAAATTACACTAAATAAAATCTTGAGTATTGGGAAATGATTTCAAAAGCGGTCTTGAACCTATCACATTTTCACATCTTAAAAACATCTTGTGTCAAAGAGAGATAACACCATCCTTGGGTTGTGCCTTGAAGTGAAAAGGGTAATCCTCGTTTGTCCTATCATGCAAACATAGTCCATAAAACAGTGGTTCTTACCACTATCACAAGCAATCACAAAATATAAATATAAACAGAGTAGTAAGGATAGGGTAAAATTCTCATCATACTTCGGTTGAGAATCCGATTCCCCAAAGCTCTAAGGAAATGAACATTTTTCACACACCACTGATCCCAAATAAGTTGTAAGGATCGTACTACTTGTCCGATCAGACGGATAGGTAGTCATCCCCAAGGCTTACAAAGGTCAAAAACAACATGGACTATGGAGTTAACCTTCATCGGGGCTATAGACGCTTGGTGGCGGTGGAGTATACTCATTGCGTGGCGACATGTCTCTCCTCAAAAAGAGACCTCTGAATGCTCATACGGACAAACTAGCTTCGGGGTCTTCTCCATAACAGGGTTACCTAATTTATGCAAGATGAGGTTAATGAACACACTTGCACACACACAGGTTTTTGATTGCCTAGAGTCACTACCATGCTTCGGATTTGGTTAATGAACTCGCATGCACACACATTTGGTCCTAGTTGAATTAGGCAGTATTAGTAAGTTTGTTTGATACCACTAGCATGTTTGAGTCTTTGTAAAATAGTCTTCCATATCAACCTCCATATCTTCTTCCATATTCATGTCATTCCATACGTCATCCATTCACAAGCCACCAAGTTCGGTGCCCCTGATTAAACAATTATGATAACAGTTGGCTAAATCTAACTATCTAAAAGTATGAGTGCTTCTTAGTGCATATTTCATTTACTTAGTCTCGCATTAATCATCTATAAGTTTGCATTCCATTCCATCACATATGCATCAAAAACATTAAAACATATAAAAACATGCATCACAAAAACATAGGCATTCACACAAAAGAGAGTAAAACACTAAATAAATAAAAGCCATGTATATATATATGTATAAAGGTCAAAGTTGTACAATGAATGCCAAAAGGCTACAATATACAATAGAGCACCAAGGCTCATAAAGAGTGCATCTAAGCACTAAGCTAACCATCAAAAGAGGACCCCTGAGACCTAGTAGGAGCCCTAGACCTAGTGTGTGATGCCTCCAATATCTCCCAGTCTTCTGGGACAATGACCTCCTCATCCCCGAAATGATAGGGGAGAATCGGTGTCGTGCCTCTAACACCCTAAGCTGCAAAACAACAAAACAAAAATTTGTTACAAATTTTTCCAAAAAAAAAAAAAAACAAATAATAAGTACTTGCTTAAATAAACAAATACCTCAGTTGGCTGCACTGGCGCGTCCGCTCCCATCTCCGCCATAGCTCCCGCGTGCTTCACTCTCCCACACAACCTTTCACTTCACTTCACTCCACTCCCTCAGACGCACTTCTCTCAAGCTCGAACGCACAAATGAGCGAAATTCTCGCTGAAACTGTTTAAATAGCTGGTTTTGGTGCCCTGAAACGTAGTGGGGCATTTCATGGCGCATTCAGACGCAGTGGGGCGTTTCATGATGCATTCAAACACCGGCGGGCGTTTCTGCCACCTCCAAATGCATACCGGCGTTTGGTGTCAGTATTGAATAAAAGAACAAAACTTACAAAATTGAAGCTTACCTCCTCCAAATTTCATCAAATTGCATTCATCCATTCTTCTTATCATAATAAAACATTTTGTGAAGGTTACAACAGTTTTGGAAACAAATTTTGTCATTTTGCTCAAAAAGCGCATCATTCATCATTGATTTACAAATTGGGTTAAAAACATTCAAAACCTTCACAAAATTAACAACATTCATCAATTCTTCTGATCTATCGTCAATTTCATTCATTCTTCTTTCATCATGCATATTTTTGCCAAATTAAATTAAAGTAAACCTCGTATCTAGTGGTATATTCTATCACCTTGGCGATTGCGGCGATTTGCATCCATGCAATTCGGTAAGAGGATTAAACCACCATAAGGACACTTACCATTTATCATCATCAATTATTTCACTGTTTGAAAATTGGAAATCAATTTTGGGTATCCTACTTTTCAAGTGACCTCATACCAAGATTAATTTGCTCAACGAGTTGTCATTGATGGCCTAGTTCATGGGGCCTTAAACGTGGACAATCTTCAATATCATCATTATTTTGAGTCTTGCTAGAGATTAAGGCTACCTAGGTTGATTGGTTTCGACCCGAGGAATTATCCATACGAGTCACTAGGAGCATCTCCGAAGTTATGGACTCTTTCATATTGCATCTCTGCATATCAATGGCGCCAACAAGGCAATTTCATCAACAAGTATGGATTCACCCACGGGAGTTGGGGCATCCGTTATCAATTTTTAACTTTCCTAATAGTAGAATTCATCTTACATGATCATGGAATTTAAAATTTGGCAAAAATCCCTTTCTAACCGTTGGGGCAGAAAACGGTTCATCTTTCACATCACTCATATCGTCTTCAATCATATTATTTTCTGGTTTGTACACCAACCCCTTTTCTGTTGGGACATAAACAGATGGTTCATACACAAACCCCTTTTTCACCGTTGGGGCAAAAACGGTTCATTTTCTTCCGAATTTCTTCCAATTGGCTCGTGAGAACCATTCTCGCTCGCCAATTGAGGGGGTAAGCTGATAAATTTTAAATATTCTTTTATTCTTTGGTCTTCAAAGTTGTGCTTTAGTCTTGAGAGAGAGTTGCGTCTGATCCAGCTTTTTAGGTGTCCTAAGTTTTTGTGTTGCATTGTGTCTTCACACAAAGCAGCTCAAAATGGGCATCTGTAGACACCAAAATCTAGCCACTTGCAAGTCATCTATACCTTCCTATCGACCACGTGTCGGTCATCCACCTTCCCGCCATTATTTGGCCCAAATCCACACTTTCCCGCCATTATTTGGCCCAATTTCACCTTTCCCGCCATTTTTCATCCCCAAATTTATTTAAATTAATATTTATATATATATATATATTTTAATATTTTAATATATATATTTAAATAATAGTTTAAGTGATTTAATCTGAGCCGTCCATCCTTCATTTAATCTCATCAGTCCATCCATCTTAATCCATTTCACAACCTAGATTTATTCTCTACCCTTAGATCCACTTTAATCTTAGCCACACGTTCAAAGTGTCGTTAAAACCCTAAAGTGTGCCCTAAGAGTAGATTATAAATTGAGTCACCTTGATGGCTCAAACCCTATGTCTTTTGCTACTTCTATCCTGGATCTTTTCTATCTTCTTAACTTCTTCTATCTCCTTTTGATCCCCTCTATCTCTCTTCTGCTACCTTTTCGTCGCATCCATCGTCGCATCCATCGCCGCTTCGTCGCCATCTCTTCTACAACATTTTGCAGAATCCCCCATTCTTGTCGCAAGTGCCTGCAGGCATTTACCCCATTTAACAAGTGCCCACGGGCATTTACCAAGTGCCCACGGGCGTTTACCAAGTGCCCGGCGTTTACCTGACCACGGACTCGGACCGGCGTACGAAACCTTAATCCGGAAGCACGCGGGCGTTCAGCGAGTGCACCAGGGCGCCTTCCACAGCCGATTTGATAGCCACATTACTTCCAGGTGTCGCTTGGTCTAGCTACGTTAACAGAGAATAGGTATAAATTAGTTTAAAGCAAGTAACTTCTTTTCTTTTATTGATCTGTTATTGAATTCCTGCATTTCATTTTTCTAGGGTTTTAGATTGTTTTCGAGGGCTCACACAGTGGAGCCCTCTTATTAATTTCTAACTCCTTGATAGTGTTAATGTGTGCAGGTTTTTGACAGCAGATCCGGTTTATTGATGGCAGCTGATTAAGCTGGAGTGGTCCAAGCAAGGGATACAACAAAGCCCACTCACTCTGTTGGGATTGAAGATACATTCTTCGGAAGCGCCACCATTTGTGCCAGCTAGGGTTTCGGAGAACCCTAGCATAAATTGTAATCTTGTATCACAAATAAAGGGTTACAGGCCCAGTTGTATTCAAAAAGGAGTTTTTAAACTCCATCGATTAATAGAAATCGTTTGTTTTGTGCAACTATTCTGTACTCCATTATTGTGGTTTTATCTTTTGTTTGGCGTTGTATTTTTAATCTACAACAAGGACAAAATATCAAGAGATGATTAAGCAATTGGCTACATTGTCAATGTCATAGGAAAAAAAAATAGGAATATCCAAGAAAAATCTGTTGAGAAAATTAAAAAGAATCCCTCACACCTAAAGGGATGTATAGACATGCAAAGACATAATGGTCACTTTGAAGACCCCAGTGTAGAAAATGATAAAAGAGATATAGGGGTTGATGGATCCTTGTTAACCTGATATATTTAATGATACAAAAGGGATTTTCAATAATGACATTATGCAAATAATGTTTGAAGAGGAGAGGGCCAAAGCTAAAGCTAAAGCATCATTAGAAAGTATTGAGCAATTGAAGATTTTGTAGGATAGGCTGCATAAAATAGTGGAATAATAGCATGTAATATTTGAAAATCCATTTAAGGATCTTGTTGGGGATGCAAAAAAAATCTTGCGGACCTAACATTGCTTAGAGGTGAAGAATGAAAAAATGTTGAAATTACTGCTACGAGGAGGACAAGGAAAATCAACAACTTTATAATTTTATGGCAAAATGATTCCAATTTTGTAGACTCTATGCCTAAGGACAAAGGTAAGATCAAAGGTCTCTTTCCAATTGAGATTGGTGCCTCATGAAGTCATTAGAAATATAGTAATTTTGTTACTACCATAGAAAATCCTCATATTTTGAAGATTTTTAAAACTCTTGAATCGATCAATCAAGTCCTCTAGAAACTTAGTTTGGTAAAGTTTTGAGCATGAGTATGATTTGCTCAAAGTGGTGTGGTTGGTTTTTAAAAGGTGAAGTGCTATACCCCCAAATCTCTAGTTTTACTAGGAGTAAGAATTTATTACCCAAAGTAATTCAAGGTGAATTCTTTCTTTAAATAGAAGCTATGATATCCATTGTAAACATATTTTGACCTTTAGAGAATCAAAGCTACACTTCATGAGCCCCACTCAATAATATATTTTTCCTCTTGGAAGAAATTAATGAGACTTATTTTTTACTATATGTGGTACCACCCTCATGGATTGTGGCATGCATGTTGATTGTGGCACTGCTATTTTATTATCTTATTATTCTTTGTTAATATCATCTCATACATGAAAGATGCATTGTTGTTATTTGATTTTTTCATATCTTGATTAATCCCACACTTTATTTGCTATACGTTTTGATATCATTTTCTTTTCAAATTGTCATAAATTAAACTTCTAAGTATACTTATATGCATTTTGATTTCTATATTTATTTTATATATTTAGCATAGATTAGTTAGCTTTAGCAAGAATAGTGGGGAATTGGCAAAAATTTAGAGGTTAAGAGAAGCGCATTCCTCTTTCTTCCAACTCGTTGAAACAAAATTATGGGCACATTTGGTGTTATATCTTTCTACATTTCGATAATATCACAATAACAAGACCATTGTTTTATGCTAGGCAAATAATAGTATACCATTGTTAAAAATCAAAGATGCAAAATAATGAGTTTAAAAACATTGGTCTTGGTCATAAGAAAAGAAAGTCATCCTAGAGTAGCAACCAAAAAGCATATATACTCTATGAGAAAGCAAATTAAAAATGAAGTCATTCATTTAGTTTATGAAAATTGAAGGGAAAAAAATGGTGAAAACCTAGAATAAATCTATGTTTTCTAAAACTCTAGTTAAGAAAAAAGTCATAAAACTATGTGAACTTAATACAGTTTGATTGCAAAAGTTGGATTCACCAATTGGTGACTCTTAGCTTTCAACAACTCTCGACTCCCATTTGTAGGATCTCGGCTTTGCCATCAACTAAAATGTTTAATTTGATAAAAAAATTACAATGTAAAGGCCTGAAATAGTTTAGGCAAACATGACATTGAATGCATTAGACATCAAGCCTTGATGTTGAGGTAGACTAAGGTGGTGGAGTTGAAATAAAAATTGGATTAAAATGACTCTTGATTTATCAAAGGCTAAATATTTTTTTAAACTTTGTGGTTTAACACATGGCATTAAATAATTGGCAGCCTTAACGGTGCCACCTAGGGGGGCCACTCGTATATATGGTACAGTGGGGAATTACATGTAACTATTGATCATTACCTCAATGTGATTTGACAATAAATCTAAAGTAGCAATAAAACCATAATGCAATTAGACCATTAATCATATCACAACATGATTAGACAATTGATCATATCTCAATACAATCAAACCATAGATTTTAAAATCTTGACCTTATATAATTAATAAATGTATAATTAGTTTTAAAACCATACCATTATTTTGATGTTTGATCAAAATCTTATTGTCAATGGAGTTCATATGGTGCTATGAGATCTCACATTATGCCAAATTAAATACTAAAAAGATAAAATCTCTACCAATATAAAATCCCATAAACATGACATGTCTTTTTAATGCATATGAATGGTTGGACTTTTGATACTGATGACACATTTAGATAGGTGTTGGACTCTAATAACTTCATATTCTAGCAACAAGTGACATATTGGCAATAGTTAGAAAAAGAGTTTTGTGTTATCCAAATGGAAATGAGGGAGGTAATGTTTAGTTGAATGAGATCAACCATGGGGCTTGACACCTAAAAACCTTGATAATGGCTAATAGGCCAACTTTTGTTCCTTTTTCCAAAGGCTAAAATGAAAGTTGCTTAAACCTCTTAATTGTTGTTAAATTTTCCTTTGATAGGTAAGGGTATAGGTGAAATTCTAGACCTGATCAAATCATATTATTATTTTATTTACCTTTTCAATTGAAGTCAAAATATAATATTTCTTGTCAGATTAAAAAAACAAAAAAATATAATATTTTTATTTAAAAATCATTATAAATATAAGTTAAGTTTTGACATTAATTTTTTTAACATATTTTATTATCAACAAATAAATCTAACTATCATTAATAATGTCTAATAATTGTTAATAAAATATTTCCTTACTGATCACAAATAATGATTAATAATACAACAAAAATTCTAAAATATAATTTAAATTTTAGTGATTATTTAAGTAAGGAGCATACCAACACTAAAACCTTGATAAGATATGTTCAATGTTTAAAATTTGTGAAAATATTAACGAAAGGAGTGTTGGTAATGAACATATGTTACCGAGATTTTTTCTAATGTGCAGTGTGGCCCTTCAAATTTCAAGCTTGGAGGTACAAACATCATTTAAAGTAAAGGTTTCCTTTAATATTCAACTATAGGGTTATCATGTCATGTTTTATTGGATGTAAATATATGTTTTTTTTTTAGGAGAACGTATACAAATTACATCAACGACCACCCTAAAGGGGTTTGAACACAAGACCACTTAAGAAACAACCATCATCTTAGATTGGTTATATAGAATTGAAATAGTTTTTAGACAATGTTTTTAGTATTCTCATTATTTAAAGTAAATATTTCTTCTTTAAATTTATCATAAAATTATTCTATTAATCATTTTCTAGTTTGTATTTGGAATAATAATTTTAGACTTGTTTGAAAATATATTTTTAGTTTTTAAGTAATTATATAGGATTGAACTATTTCCTTAAACATGTTTGAAAATATATGCTTATTTTTTAAATTGGTTAAGAGGGATTAAAATAAATCCCTTTATTATTATATCGTAATCATATGGTAGTATTACAATGTTTTGATGATTATGCATGTATCATTTGGTAAAACATGAACTTTGATCTTCTTCTTGAAAGTTTAGGAATTTTACTAGTTAAACTTATACCATTTGATGAAAAAGTATGCTTACCAATCTTAGAATGCTATATTCTTTACGTTTAAAGTACCATGTATAAAAACTAGCATTTGTCAAAGTTACAAAAATGTTATAACAACAAAATTTACAAAGGATGATAGAATGTAGCTAAAAAAAAAAACTAACATTTATCAAATTTTAAATAGGGTTTTTAAAACAACAAAATTTATAAAGAATAAAAGAAGAGCTATTAATGGTTAGTTTTACATCTATAATTTTGAATATAAGGCTAGTTTTATTGTTAGTTGTTAAATATGATATTAAGATATTTATGTAGTTAGTCTAATTCATATTATGAATTTTATTGAGTATCAAACTTATAATTTTATTTAAATCGATGAAAATTTAATTATATATATACATAAAATAACATTGAAAGAGTTGATGAGAAAGGTTGGACTAATTATTTCAAACCTAAAGCATTATGTATTGTATGGAATATTGAATCTCTAATTATTTATTGGAATCTATGGCTTAAAAGAAATAATATTTTGTGTAGAAAAGAATATCAAAATTATGTCCAAGTTTGGAACCATATTATTCTTCCCTCTTGAAGAATGTTTACAGATATGGTGTTCATTATTGAAAGTCTAAGTGTGGAGAAAGAGGTGTTAACCTCTTTGTTAGAGGATTTGAATATACATGAAAGAGTTATCTATGACAATAGAATTAACACAAAGGATTTGCTTTAATTAATGCTAAAATATAAATGTTCAAAATTTAGGTTTGAAATTAATTTTGATGGTGCTTCTAAAGGAAATCTGGAAAAGTTGGTGGAGGTGTTATTTTTTATAAATAATGAAGGGCGAATTCTTCTCGCTTCGAATTATATAAAACTTCAACTAACAACTATGCGAAGGCTAAGGCACCTATAGGGACCAAAATTACAATTGAAAAAGAATGAAAATATTTTTCAATTGAGGGGATTCACAAATTGTCATTAATGCTATCAACAAAAATGGATGTGGAGATTAGACTAAAAAATAATATTATTGTTGACGATCATTAACTATTCTTGGATGTAATATTTGGTGAGCTTATAAAGAGAAGGAAATAGAGTAGTAGATAATTTAGCCAATCACGATGTTGATTTTTGTCTTAGAAAAATCAAGTTTCACAAGGCAATTGGGTGAGTGAGATTTTATTTCTTAACGAAAATGATATCAACAAAATGATTATAAAAACATAACGGTTTAAGAAAAAATAAAAATATAATTAATAAAAAGAAGGAAGTATATATTTTATAAAAAAAAGTAAGATAAATATGGTTTAATTAACTTGATAACAAATGTAATATTTTGTTGGTGGGAGTAGTCCCAATAGAAGCTAAAGATAACTTATTTTAAAAAAACTAACATAAACTTAATATGGTATTGTTAAATGAAGTATTAATTCAATGATATAACAATGGTAGACATGGATAAAGATGCAACCAAATAACAATTGGGATTAAATATTACCACATTTTAAAGAAGTTAATGTAACAAGTTATGATGATAAATTAAAATGATAACAACTTTGTACTTTTGGTTATGCTCCAACTTTAAGGCAATACCAAGAATTAAAAAACTAAAAAATGGTTAGTTGAAAATTTATCTATAACCTTTTTTGATATGATAGTTACATGATTTGAAATCTTGAACTTTGTGTATGTTTCAACATATTATACAAGCTTTATTTTGGTTGCTCTCTTAAATATTCAATGATATGGATATCAATGTTTAATATAAGCCTATTTTGAAAATTTAGCAACAATAGTTAAAAACTTAAATGTATCTAATTACAATTTGGATTTTTAATTCTATAGCTTTTATACGAAAATTTATTATAATAAAAAATATTATACAATATGAGATGAGCAACAAATATGGTTTCAGCGAACAAATTACTCGATGATTATCAACCCTCGGACAAGGAGAAAGCACGATCGAAAAAAGTCATCAACGACTCTCTCAAGGAATCTCCTAGAGCTCAAGCGACGACAGGGTCAGCCTGGAATGCATCTACCGCCAATCATGGGAATTTTCAAAGTGATTTCGATCGGGGAAAAGAACCCTCTAACAAATAGGGAGGCTCAGGAAACCATCGAGACCTCCTGTCTTATGCAAACCACCTGCAGAATAATCGTAGACCGCCCTCGGACGGTTTGAAAGATTTTGTTGCACAAGGGTATGATGTTTTGTGCCCTCAAACCCTCATGGAAGGGTACACCTCTCGTGATTCCTTTTCCCTCATGGGAAAATTTGTAGGGGGGTGCCCAAACATGGATGCAATCCGTCGGTGGGTGTCTTCAAAATGGAAAATTTTGGGAAACATGGTACTTTTCGTGATGACTAGAGGTTTTTCATGATTCAATTGAATACTCGGGAGGACGCAGAACACATTCTATTTAGGAGTCTGTGGTTCTTTGAAAGACGAAGTCTATTTTTGAAGAAGTGGGAGCCAAATTTTGATCCCAACTCGCAGAGCATAAATTTTGCCCCCATATGGTTCCGGCTCCCCAATATTCTTGCTCATTTTCTATGAGGATGCTCTTCGAGCTCTGGCTAGGGTCTTTGGGGAATTAGTGGGGAATGACCCAACCACCCACGCCAGAACTCGCCTAACCTAGGCTTGTATCTATGTCAGTGTGAATCTGGAGTTGCACCTCCCAAATCACCTCAATCTCATCTATGGGGACTTCAGGTGGAAACAATCACTAATATTTGAGAACAAGTCGACTTTCCTTTCAGAGTACCATTCTCAAGGGCACCTCCCATATCAAAGCCCTAAATGTAGAAACCCTAATGTCGATCAGCAACCAACGAAATGCTTAGAGCCAGTCGCCAGCCAGAGGACTACCACTATTCAAAGGCAAACCTTGAAGAACAAATTATAGATTTGGCTGCCTCCAGCTCAAACTCTCCAAAAGGCAAGTACCTTGGTAACCACTACTAATAAATATGATTTGCTTAATGATTCTAGAAACAATGAGGAATTTGAGGAAGGTGAAATCCCTGTTATCCCCATCCAAGCCCCTAACGTTGCCTCCCAGCCGAGCCCTACTCCCAATTCTACCCAGAAAGATCCCTCCCCCCTCACCAGGGTCAAACCCCCACCATCGATGATGGCCCTCAAAGCCCCACCCAAAAACCCCTTTAGACACCATCTTCCCCAGCCTCGTCGCCTCCCCATGGTGGGTCTGTCTTCCTTGCCTCCTCGACCAACTCTATCGCCTCCAATTTTGATAGCGATGAGGCTGCCCAGGATTCCCCTGATCATTGGAGCCCCAAACAAACTCGAAGCTTTATAAAATCCCAAGTCGATGTAGGAGTAGACAGAAAAAGGGCAGGCCTTCAGGCACAGAGAGGAGAAATCGGGATACAGTCGAGGATATAGCCAATGGAACTCAGAAAACCTTGTTTCAAGAAATCAAAAACACTATCAAGGAAGAAAACCGAAGACCCAAACCCCCCACGCAACAAGGCAAAGGGGGCAAAAAATCCTCCAAAAGTTCCAAATGAAAGTCCTCTCCTGGAATGCGAGAGGACTAAATGGGGCAGCCAAGAAGAGATTGGTTGCAGCCATGAGAAAATATTATAACCCCACTATCTTCTTCATTTAGGAGACCAAATTAGATGATCAGTGGTCTCCTAGGGTAGCCAAGATCATTTGGAAAAACTATGACTTCATCTACTCCCCGACCTCGGGGACTACAGGAGGGCTCCTGTGCCTCTGGAACCCATCCAAAGTTGAAGGCAGGTTTATCTCAGGACAAGACAGATTGTCCAACATTCTATTCCATGATCTCAGCTCCCAGACCTCCTGGATTATGTCAAATATCTATGCTCCTAACTCAACCCAGGGAAGATTGATCTTGTGGAAAACCCTTACTCAGATGAGATAGGCGTTCGTCAATATCCCTTGGGTGTTGGCAGGGGACTTCAATTCCCCCTACACTTTTCTGATAAAAAGGGGGGAACTCGATAACTCACAGGAATACAAATGACCTAAGGCAGTTTGTGGACTCCAATGCCCTCATGGACGTTCCGTTGCAGGGATCCATGTACACCTGGAGTAATAGACGATTGGGAAATAACCTTATCCAAGAACACCTTGATCAATTTTTGTTATCCCAAGAAGCCCTTCCACTCTTCGGTGATGCCACCCTGCAGGCTCTCCCGAAGATAGGGTCAGATCATAGCCCACTTCTGTTCGAGATGACAAGCAAGCTCCAGTTCAAGACTCCTTTTTGGTTTGAGTCAATGTGGACTCACCACCTGGATCTCAAAAATCGGATAGCAGAATGGTGGGGGACTAGTTTTCCTGGAATAACTTCTAATCAGTTCATGCAAAAACTCAGGTGGGTCAAGGAAAATCTTAAAGTCTGGAACAGGGAAACCTTTGGAAATATTTTTGAAGCTAAACAGAACATAAAAACCAGATTAGGGCAAATTGAGGATAGATTTTAGGAAGGTCATGGTGATGACAATCTCAGAGCTGAAGAGAGGATTTTGATCTCTAAGTATCATAACACTTTAGATAAAGAGGAAAAATTTTGGCGCCAAAAGTCTAGACAACTCTGGCTCAGGGAAGGCGACTCCAACTCTAAGTATTTTTATATCTCCACTCTCATGCATAGGGGAGTCAACAGAATTAAAGGCCTCATCAAGCAGGATGGGAATTTCACTTCGAACATCCATCAGATCAGGGACGAAGTTGTCAGCCACTTCAAAAGCCTTCTTGCTTCCCCTCCCTCCTCCTCCCCCTTGGCCATGGATTCCCTCTTGGAGAACATTCCTCAGACCATCTCTGATGACACCAATAATTTCCTCCTCAGCCCCCTGACCCACAAGGAAATCCATCAAGCCCTCTTTTCCATGAATCTCGATAAAGCCCTCGGGTCGGATGGCTTTTCCCCTAGGTTCTTCCAATATTTTTGGGATATTGTGGGCCCTGACCTGTGCCTTGCCATCACTGACATGCAGAAGTCCAGATGCATTCCTAGAGATGTAAACTCCACCTTTCTAGCCCTGATCCCCAAAGGCACTAACTCCCAGTCCCTCTTTGATTACCACCCCATCAGCCTGTGCAACGTCATCTACAAAGTGTTGTCCAAATATTTAGCCAATAGGCTCACTGAGATCCTTCCCACCATCATTGACCACTATCAGGGAAGCACAGTTAAGGGTCAAAACATCCTTTATGGGGTCATCACCATCCATGAGATGATTCACTCTACCCATATGTCCAACTCTGCAGCCTTCTTCCTGAAGCTTGACATGAACAAAGCTTTCGATAGAGTGAACCAGGAATTCCTGTCCAAAATTCTCCTCAAATATGGTTTCCATGAATCTTGGGTGAATTTGATTTCAAATTGTGTTTCTTCTTCTTGGTTCTCGGTCCTAGTGAATGGGTCTATTGTTGGTTACTTTCCCAACACCAAGGGGCTGAGACAGGGGGACCCTCTATCCCCCATTTTATTCATCATTTAGGTTGAGAGTTTGGGTTGAACCATCAAGAATGCCTACTACAGAAACCTGAGCTTTGGCATCAAGGCAGCTTCAGGATTACCCCCTCCACTCACCAATAATTTATGGATGACACCTTGTTGGCCACTAAAGCTTTAGTTTATGAAGCTAGAGCCATCAATGTCATCCTGAATCTGTACGAGGAAGCGATTGGTCAGAAGATCAATTACACCAAAAGTAAACTCTACTTCATCAACACTCCCATTAGAAGGCAAACCAAGATTACAGGCATTTTGGGGTGCACCATTGTTGACTTCCCAACCACCTATATGGGCCTACCAATGTTCAAAGGAAGACCCCTCAAAGAGATGTGGAACAACGTCATAGAAAATATTCACAAGAAGCTGGCAGGATGGAAAGGGGCCCTCCTCTCCAGCATAGGCAAAACTACTTTGGTAAAGTCGGTCCTCCAAAGTATACCTACCTACTTTCTATCGGTCTTCAAAATTCTTACTATAGTGGGAGAGGCTATTGAGAAATTGCAGAAACAGTTCCTATGGTCTAGGAATGATAATCAAAGAAAGTTCCACCTGGTAGCCTGGGAAAAAAATTGCACCCCTAAAGACAGGGGGGTTGGGCCTTCGTCGCATAAATATTACAAATCAAGCCCTCCTGGCCAAGCAGGCTTGGAAGGTGGTCACATATGCCAAATTGGAGTGGGTTTCGATTGTCAAAAGGAAATATCTACAACATCACTCTTTTCTGGACTTGGAGACTCCCTGTAATGGTTCCCACTTCTGGAAATCCATCAGCCATACCAAGCAGCTTGTCCACCAGGGATCTTGGTGGTAGCTTGGGGATGGTAAGTCTATCGACTTTTGGAAAGATGCATGGGCTAGAAAAGATCCCCTCATCAATGATGTTGATCTGACTACAACAAAGCATCTCATCAATAGTAAGTATGGAGGACAGGTTGTTGATTTCATCACTTCTGACCAGGGTGCCTGTAAATGGAAGCGGGTTCAGTTCAGAATTAATAATAACATCATTAACAAAGGCCTAGCAAACATTCAAGATATTTTTAAATAAAACTTCATCCCGCAGACCCTAAAGAAGGATGAACGTTGTTGGAAAGATTCCAGTGATGGTAGCTTCACTATCAAAACTGCTTCCCAGATGTTGGAAACCCCTCCTAGATACTTTATAAAATATGACAGCCAGACCCTTTCCAAAAGCGTGTGGCTCAAGTCCCTAATCCCAAAAGTGGCACATTTTTGCTGGCTTGTTGCTCACAATAAAATTTTGACCATCAATAACTTAATTCAAAGAGGAGTCATGGTTCCCAATAGGTGCTACCTCTGTTCTCAAGCCTAGGAATCCACTCAACACCTTTTTTTGGATTACCCCTTTGTCGGGAGTGTGTTTTCTACCTTGACCAACATATTACAAGTTTTTTGGACTCGCCCCAAGATAGTTAGGGACACGTCCATCTAGTGGCCAGGGACTTTAAAAAATACAAGACTCAAGTTCTTATGGAGTTCCCTGCTTCACCATGTGACCTGGAAAATCTGGATGGAACGTAATAATCGCATCTTCACAAAGGTCACTAGAAGTCCTGAAGTTGTGACCAATAGAGCTCTGTCCCTTGCTATTGAAAATAGTAGCCTCATCCCTTGCGATGATGTCCCTAGATATGGGCTGGAAGCTTTCCTTTTTGCCTCCCTTAGAATCCCCACAGACTGTAGCAAAGTCTAGAATTCTTGCAGCACCCAAACCATGACCAAATGGTCCCCCCTTCGTAGGGATGGCTTAAGGTCAACTTCGATGGTGCCTCCAAAGGTAACCCAGGGAGAGTTAGAGTAGGGGGAGTCATCAGGGATCACACAGGCAACATTATCAAGGCTTTCTTTGAGAATCTCGGGACCCAAACCAACAATTATGTAGAAGCTAGAGCTTTATGGAGAAGCATTGAGATAAGCAAAGCCCTCCCCAAGCCAATCATCTTTGAAGGAGATTCTTTAGTGATCATTGGCCACATCATCAACAAGAGCACAGGGGGGAAGAATATCCAGAACATCATCCAGGACTGTCAACTTTCTCTCAACGACAACCCTCAAAGCCAGATCAATCACGTGTTCAGGGAGGCTAATAAGGTGGCTGATATTCTTGCCAACAAAGCAGTTAATTAGTCCACCTTGTACGTCTAGGAAGAAGACTTCCCATAAGAAGTTATCATCCAAGCTAATCAGGATGTGGGAACGTGACCTGTTAGGTAGTTTGTGCTACCTCCATGATGGTATTTCCTCAATACCCAAGGCAAATGCTCGTTGCTTCACTCCACTCAACAAGTACCCCATCAAAGGTGGCTCTCACCACCCCAGTGATGTTCTTTCAACACCTATGGTGTTTCTAAACACCAATCCCACTAGAGTTGTCTATAAAGTTTTATGTGCACATAGTATGGCTCGTGTTTTCCCCCGTGCTTCCCTAGTTGGACTCTGACCTTGTAGTATGGGTGCTCATGTCACCTCGTTTTCCCCCCATCCACCCCTTTCATCGCCCTTTTTGCTCGTCTCTCTGCTCCCTTTCGTTGTGGCCCTGTTGTCATGAGCCACGTTTGCACCATTTTTCCACTCCTAGTCTCCTATTTTGGGGCTTTTCTCCCGAGACCCTCGCTCACCGTCCTTTTATCCTGATCCAGTATATTCTCCTCCTCCTTTCTTTTGCTAAGATTTTTCCTTCCCTTTCCTCTACACTTGTCGGTAGAATTATCCTAGCGAGCTCTATAAGCTTTGGTTTGGCTTGCACCATGGCCACCATTGAGCCTTCTAGCCTGCAAATTGAGGTCGAGACTGTCGACCTACTCGACACCAAACACTTCATCAATTTCTTCAAGATTTTCTCTGGTGTCGAAGAGGAGGTGACTAGAGCTTTCATCGAGACATGGAACGAAGGGGAAGTGCAGGTTTGTGGCCTCCATTTTGAGGTAAGTGTCCACTCCATTTCTTAGATTTTTGGCATTCTGACTAAAGGTAGAGTGGTTCGCCGAGATAGGCATAACTTCAAAGAGGAAACTGATCAGTTCCCCGATAAGGGGAAGAATCTCATTTGGGAGAATAAAGGAGTCATGTGTTCTTCCTTGCCTCATCCATGGGCTACGACTATTGTTCTTGTTATCTAGTATGTCTCTGTTGACAACCCCAATAAGCCCCTCTAAGCTTATAATCTTACCCTGGTTAACCACCTGCGACGTTCATCCTATCAACATCCCAGACTTCCTCTTTCAGTCCATCACCCTTGCCATCACCAATTACAAGGAAAGTAAGTCCCCGAAACCCCCATCACCAGGGGATTTTTTTGGTTCTGTACAAGTATACCCTAGCCCACCAGGTGTCCGGGACCATGTCATCTAGGTCCCACAGTCCCGCTCGTTCCTCCATATCTGTCCTTGTCGAAGCCTCCAATCCCCCTCATTCCCCCACTACTTCCCCTTCCCAGGTGCACTCCCCCCTCCTTGATCATGGCAAGGAAGATTCACCCCCAATCACTACTT